>QEPC01001916.1:1702855-1720392 GCA_003113815.1 Sphenodon punctatus | reverse complement strand
GGGTCATACTTACCGGCGGCTGCGGGGACGCCGCGGCCGCTGGTGCTGGGGGGTGGGCTCGCCTCTCAGTCTGTTTTTAAACAAAAATCCAGGCTGGGCAGGGTGGGTGGGGGGTGTCCCCCCTTCCACCCGCGCAGCCTGGGAGGGGGAGGGGGAAGGAATTCATTTATTTCATTGAGTTCAATGGGGACACAGCACCCCATTGAACTCAATGAAATAAATCCGGTACCGGTATACCGGATTTAATCCGGGAATCCGGTTTTTGCAGAACCGGTAACCGGTAAATCCGGTAGCTGGTAATGGGCCCAGGGTCCCACCTCTAATAAACACGGAAAAAATTGTTTGTTTAACAATCTAAACTTTAATTTAACTCCCCAGTGCCCCTACTCCTTCCATTGCTGAGGCATAAGGGGCTTGATTCTCAGTCCCTGGAGGCAGAAGAGGGACAGGGCTTTTATCCTCGGTCCTAGCGGGACTCACCAGCACCCTTACTCCTGCCATAGCTTGGGCACAAGGGGCTTGATCCTCAGCTTCCCACCTCGGTTGTGGGGGAAGTGGCTGCACCTGAGGGAAGCTGGGGAGAGACAGATGGTGTAGTGGGTAAGGTGCTGGACCTGGGAGACCAGGCTTCAAATCTCACCCCAGCCAGTGTACTCGCTTGGTGGCCTTGGGCAAGTCATAACCTTTCAGCCTCAGTTCCCTATCTGTAAAATAGGAATATGTGTGTGTCCATTTCCCCCTGAATTGTGCCCCTGTGTCCCCCTCGTCCTTGTCTGTCTTAGATTTGTAAGCCCACTGGGCAGTGACCTCTATCTAAAAATCTGACTGTAAAGTGCTGTAGTGGTGCTGTAGAAATTATTATTAGTAGTAGACAGAGCCCCTCACAGTGAAAGCAGAGAGCCCTCCCTCCCTGTTTCCCACCCCCTCTTTCTCTGGGAGAAGCGGACTCAGCAGCTCGGGCTGCATCATCCACCCTCGGTCATCTCCAGCACCTTCACCTCCCTCCGACACCAGCTCACTATTGTGCCTTTCCCTCCTTCCCCCTGCTGTGTCCTGGGCAATATCCCATTGCTCCCCCATGCTCTGCTTGGCACCTGTAAACACAGTAAAGGGAAAAACCACATAACTAGATAGCAATGAACACAGCAATAGCGCAGCCCCCCCACCTCCTGGTACGTTAATTTACCGTTAACTGTGGAAGTCGCTCCGGAGAAGGCAACAGCTCCGAAAGAGTGAGCTTCTGAAATGTGCTGCAAACCTGGATGAGCTGGGACAACACATATTTGAATTTGGTGCATGCTCGACTTTTAAGGCACCACTCAGAGTGAGAGTGGAGCAGGACAGGAAGTGGTTGCTGCTGGAAGAGCTCTAGACTTTTGGCCTGTGATTTCTATGGTACTGGTGGACCTGGATGTGAGGAAGCTGCACGCAACCTAATAGATGGGAGGCTAATGTGTGGGCGTGTAGTAGCCCGCACTGGCCCACACAGCAGGCCTGCAATGTCCCTGGACAATGCTGTGAGTGGGGATGCGTAGCAGGGTGCAGGCCAACATCTGGTAAATGCCTATTAGACAGACAGGCGAACACCCACCTGGTGGGGGCTAGTGCGGGCTATTGTCTCATTTATTTTCACCCAGAGTTGGGTGCCATCAGCATACTGATGGCACCAAACCCCAAATCTACACACAATCTCACCTCATGGCTTCAAATACAGATTGAACAAGAGGGGAGACAGAATAGAACCCCACAGGACCCTACAGGAGAAGTTCTGTCACTCCCCTCTGGCATCTCCCTGACAAGAAAGAACTTCCCCTGCATATGTAAAAACACTCTAGAACACACTTCAAGATGAAGCGTTGCGAGCTGAGAGTAGAAGTCTCAGCGATACTGCAGCTTCATATTTTCCTTTTACATGTTAACCTATATTTACTGTGAAAGGTGAACAATTAACAGCCCTGGGCATTTCACTACATTAACTGCAGTGACAAGTGAATCTACATCGCCTTGCCCATCTAGCTCAAACTTTACTTGAGTGTAAGAAGGCAGTTGTTATGTCTCCATGCCTGCCTGTTCCATAGACTCTTTCCTGAGAAAGCCAACTAGGGTGGCAGTATGGTGCTGATACTTTGATGTGTACCTCTGTCCACTGGGAGCTGAATGAGACACCACATTAATTTCACATTAATCAGCAGATATTATGCCTTTCAGTCACTATCAACTTGGGCTGAGTTTGAGCTACTGACCTACTTAGGAAAGGTTCTGTATCCTGTTACTGAGCCATTCACGTGGCACTCCGGTGGGCAACCCCAGCTTTGGAGAGCAAAGGACTGCTTGTGCCTGCCTAGTCTGTGATAAGCTGACAAGCAAACAAAAAGACTAAGAAGCACAGACCGGAATGATTAAGAAGCAAACAAAAGCCACATTTCCAGTGAATGTTAAAATACTATCTAAATTTAATTTGATTATCTTGCTTTTAAATATGTAACATAGCAAAATCTCTTTTGTTCGAAAGCACTGAACTTAACAAGAGCATAATGCATATTTATTTTAATTGAAAACAAAATATATTATAATGGAGTAAACCTGACAGAACCAATGATGGTGAGTGGCAGAAAGGATTGTCTTTGTTGGCCCTGACAATTAACATGATCACCTTTGTCCTTGTTTGTAATAAAATGAAATGTCTCTGTTGGCAGGTAGGATTATTTGTGTTGAACGTACCATTCTCTCGTTACAAAAGCCCCTTTTGTACAGACCTGATGCTGCTGACCTCAGTGAACTGACTGGCCCTGTCAAACTAGATGAGCTGGATTCTACAACTCAGGCCAGCTCCATTTGTACTGTAAGAGGTATGTATAGCCTTTTTTGAAATGAATGTCCCTAGTTAATTGGGTTATTTCAAATACTGAAATTGATCTCTTGAGTAAAACAGTCTCCAACAGAGAAAGTGGGATATTTCTGTGCGTCATTAGGGTAACCAAAAAGACATCATCTCTTGGGCTTTGTGCTTTGTTTGCCCTTTGCTTGTAGAGGTTGCTGTGCATAATTTATGTAGTTTTGCATTCTGCATGGACCTATCCAGCTGGTGTAAAATAGCGCACCTTCTGAAATCAGTAGCAGTTACAACCAACTAATTTTGGCCCAGGAAATGTTGGTTTTACTGCATTTGAAGTTGAAGCAGAGGAGTATCTGCTTTTGTTGCATTTTCCTTTGAGTCTTCTGCTATGCAGAATGTCTCCCTTCCTGAAGAGTCCTACCCAGAGACTGATATGAAATAGTTGATTTCCATTTTTTACGTAGGAACAAGTAAAAAAACCGGGGTCCCTCGGGAGTCTGTCCTGTGTATGGTGTTAGTTGGCATTTTCATCATTAATTTTGACAAAGGAAAGGAGAGTATTAAATTAGCTGATGATACAAAGCTGGAAGAGATTGCAAATGCTTTTAGAGGACAGGATTAGAGTCCAAAGTAATCCTGATAAATTGGAAAAAAACAACAAGAAGACACATGTGAAGTATTGCATGTAGGGAGACAAATCAAAAGTACAGCTACAAAATGGGAGGTGGGTGACTGGGTAGGACTGTTTCTGGAAAATATCTGGAATTTCTAATAGATGACAGACATGATATGAGTCGACAGTACAATTCAGCACTATTTTGAGTTGCATTAACAGAGGTGTTGTCTGTAAGAGGATAGAAGAGATGTTTTTCTGCTCAGCCTTAATCCAGCCTGTCGTAGAGTACCCCAACCAGTTTTGGACACCTCACTTAAAGGGGGATGTGCCAACCCTCACTGACAAGCTGGAGGTTTCAGAGGAGAATAGTAACGAGAATATAGGGGATGAAGAGAAAACCTATTAGGAGAAATTGAAAGAACTGAGCATGTTTAGCCTAGGGGAAAAAATTATAAAGGGAAGGGAACAGTTTTTAAATATGTAGAAGTTGCTATAAGAAAATGGTGCCCAATTCTCTCTGGCTATCGAGGATAGGACTAGTGATAATGGAGTTCACTTAAAGGAGAACAGATTTAGGTTGAATGTTAGGAAGAATTTTTCTAACTACCTGGACAATTAGGCAGTGGAATAATTTGCCAAGGAAAGTTGTGGATGTCCCAGTACTTTAAAAAATAATCTAGATAGGCATATTTCAGGGATAGTGTATGTACTGTAGTTCCTGTTTAGTGGCTGAGGGCTGGACTTGTCAATCCTTGGGGTTCCTTCTAACCCTGTGAGTTGATGATTCCTCCTGCTCCTTCTGTGTGCTTTATTCACTATGCACACCTGTTGTACACCAGAATAATGCAAGCTAAACTACTTTGTTTAGGCAACTATTTTTACCAAACCTTCCCTAATTTATACACCACTGAATTTGGCCCAGAGGCTTTAATGAGGTGCATCAGCAAACTGCGTGCTGAACTTTGCCCTCATAGTAGAAGCCAGGACCCTTGGCATAACAGCTACAAAGTTTAGATACCAAGCCATACTACAATGGCTAGCAGCCTTATGAAACAGCTTTCCAGCTTATTGGACGCGACTCAGAGTCCTTCTCTTGGGACGTTTTTAGACAAGACAGCATATCTTCCAGACTCTTGCATGCGTGGGGGTGGGGGTCGGTTGATTTTCAGCCCCACTACTGGAAGTCAGCCGGGCGCCATTGGAAACAGCGGCGGCTAGGGAACTCGTGTGTGCTTGGAGATCCAGACTTGTAAAATCGTGGGGTTTTACCAGTCCAGATCTCCAAGCACATGCGAGTTACCCAGCCCCCGCTGTTTCCAGTGGCGTCCAGTCGACATGTGGTAGGGGGGTTGAATACTTAACACAGACAAACAGAAGAAATGCGGTCTTGTCTAAAAACACCCTCTAGTGCCTGAATTAAACACATTAGCCAGCCTCTGCTCCAGTAGCTCTGGTGGTAGAACTGGGTAAAGGGGACTCATAAGCCAAGGGTTCAAATATGAATTTTGTGAAGGTGTGATTTCTTGCTTATGTGTTTGCTTTGTAAAGCAGTAACACTAATAATATAGGGCTTTTTTTTTTTTAATGGCCTTCTCATTTCTTATTCAGATTCTACCACCAGAGCTACTTGAACAACACTTATCAAGCCATGGACTATAACTCCCTCAAAGCAGTTTGTTAGACCCTTAAAGGGGCACTGCCACTGTGGCTCAGTAGTTACAGAAAGAGTTCTGGGTGTCCATGATACTTTTCTGTCAACTGACTTATAAAATAAGTGAACATTTACACATACACAGTTTCCCCCCTTTTGAAAACCTGAAGGGATTCCTGATAGAAGGTAATGGGTAGTAGTTATCCAAACACAATATTTCTAAAATTATTTATTTATTTATTTATTTATTTAAAATTTATATCCCGCCCCTCCTGCTCACAGGGCAGCCCGGGGCAGCGAACAGCACTCAATAATTTTTTTAAAAAACAATTTAAACAATTTAAAATACAATACAATGTGGGGAAACCCCCCCACCCCACCCCACTCCTACCCCTCGCCAAAAGCCTGATGGATCAGCCAGGTCTTACATACACGCCAAAACAGCAGGAGAGTGGGAGCCAACCGAGCCTCCTCCGGGAGCAAATTCCACAGCACAGGGGTGACCACCGAAAAAGATCTAACATCGGTGGCCACCCACCTCACCCGGGGAACCTCCAAAAAGGCTCCCATGGGCACATGGGGAGTGAGGCGGTCCCGCAGATAAGCAGGACCCAGGCCGTGAAGGGCTTTAAAGGTTAAAACCAGCACCTTGAACCTGGCCCGGTGCTTTATAGGCAGCCAGTGCAGAGCCCGGAGCACTGGTGTAATGTGCTCCCTGCGACCCGCCCCCGTAAGGAGACGGGCCGCAGCATTCTGCACCAGCTGCAGCCTCCGGACCAGCTTCTTTGTCAGCCCCATGTAGAGTGCTTTGCAGTAATCCAGCCTCGAGGTGATGAAGGCATGGATGACAGTGGCGAGGTCAGAGTCTGAGAGATACGGCCGAAGCCGCCAGACAATATGTAACTGCCAAAACGCACTCCCCGCCACGGCCACAACCTGAGACAGTTCAAGTAGTGTAGATTCAACAGATTTACCCATTTCAGCTCTTAAGTGAGGGAGATGTGAGTCCCTATCCCCAAATACTCCACCTCTATTGTAATATGCATTATTAATTATTATTATTATTAATAATGGTGCTTTATGTAGAAATGCTACATGTACTATAACTCAACCTATGTAGTTTCTCTATGTGACTAGTGATCCTAGTTTTCAATTCTGTGATCAGTTGGGTATCCAGGAATGTTCAGCCCTTCCCAACCAGCTATTCTGGCATTTTCATTCTTGCCCCTAGTTGGTATTGCTCTCTACTGCCTTTGTCCTAACATTGCTGCTGGTCCTCCCTGCTCCCTACCTGGCACTTAGGGAATGTCCCATCTAAGAGTCATTAACAGATAAATATGCTTTACAATCAGTGAAAAAATGCAGGTGACGATTGAACTCCCTACCTATTGATAAACATGGGTTAGTGGGGAAGGATCAATGTAGATTTAGCAAAGGAAAGTCATGCCTCATTAATCTATTGGAATTTTTGAGGGTGTGAACAAGCATGTGGATAGGGGGACCCGGCTGATATAGTGTATCTGTATTTTCAGGAAGCATTTGATAAGGTCCCTCATGAGAGACTCTTGAGGAAGTTAAAAAGTCATGGAACAGGAGGCAGTGTCCTATTGTGGACTGGTAACTGGCTAAAGAATAGGAAGCAAAGAGTAGGGCTAAATGGTCAGTTTTCATAATGGAGAGAAGTAAATAGTGGAGTGCCCTAGGGTTTTGTATTGGGACCGGTGTTGTTTAATATATTCATTAATGATCTGGAAAGGGGAGTGAGGTATTCAAATTTGCATGTGATAAAGTTATTCAAGGTAGTTAAAACACAAGCAGACTGTGAAGAATTGCAGGGGAAGCTTGTGAGACTGGGTGCCTGGGCATTTAAATGGCAGATGAAATTGAATGTGGACCAGTACAAAGTGATGCACATAGGGAAAAGCAAACCTAACTTTAGGTACACAATGCTGGGTTGTAAATTAGGAGTTACCACTCAGGAAAAGGACCTTGGAGTCATTGTAGACAATACATTGAAATCCCTCAGTTCATTGTGCAGCAGCTGTCAAAAAATCAAACAGAATGTTAGGAATTATTTGTAAAGGAATGGAGAATAAAACAGAATATCATAATGCCACTATATGGTGCGACTACACCTTGAATATTGTGTGCAGTGCTGGTCGCCCCATCTCAAAAAAGATATAGTGGAAATAGAAAAGGTACAGAGAAGGGCAACAAAAATGATAAGGGGTATGGAACAGCTTCCCTATGAAGAGAGACTTAATAGGATGGGGCTTTTCAGCTTGGTGAAGAGACAACTGAGAGGGGATATGATAGAAGTTTATAAAATCGTGAGTGGTGTAGAACACGTTAATCAGGAATGATTATTAACCCTCTCAAATAGTACTGGGACTATGGGACACTCCATGAAATTAATGGATAGCAGATTTAAAACAAAAAAAGGAAGTATTTTTTCACTCAACGTACAGTTAAGTTGTGGAATTTGTTGCCAGAAGATGTGGTCAAGAACTAACTGGGTTTAAGAAAGAGTTGGACAAGTTTCTGGAGGATAAGTCTATTACCAGCTATTAGCCAGGTAGGTTTGGGAAATGTAACCTCTTACTATCGGGAGCTGGGAGTGAACAGCTAGGAATGGATTGCCCCATAGTGACCTGTTGGGTACTTCTCCAAGTGACCAAGATTGGCCACTGTCGGAGACAGGTACTGGGCTCAATGGACCATTGGTCCAGCCCAGTCTGGCACTTACGTTCTTATGTTCTTACCTACAAATGCATGTGCTTAGTCACAGCACAAATCTGCAACGTTACATGGCCCCTCAATAATTAGAACTCTCCCATTAATACAGAGTGGGGACAAAACATCCACAGCCACTCACTGATTGGATTAACCTTTCAGTGGTAACTCCAAGGGAAAGAGGTAGAGGTCTACCTTTCCCTAGAGATAAGCTTAGGAAGACATATATATGTCTTTACTCTTCAAAGAGTTAGTACAGTAAATATTTAACTCCATTTTATTAACATTCTGATAGATATTATCTTACAGTCAAACTTAGCAAACTAGGTGAAATTTTGAAAAGAGATGATTTTGTACTATGTGCATACATAGCAATTTTGTTTGTCAGAAATGTTTGTTTTGGATTGGTCTTTTAATCACATTGATTGCTTTTTGCTGGTGAAAAGTTTGGTGTGTGAAATATCCTGGCTATGTTCTTAGACTTTTATCCTCGTAGTGCTCCACCAGCGTAAGTCCCCCCCCCCCCCCAAACACTGCTTATGTCGACAGACCCCTTTGAGTTTGTCAACATTGTTGTTATTTATTCATTAGTTTATTAGTTAGTTTATTACTTGACTCTGAAACTGTTGCAACTAAGATGGGGGGGGGAGGGGAATTCTACTCCCTGTTAAGACAAAGACCTCTCTGGTGCTCTTTGGTGCTGTCTGGTTTGTTTGGAAGACATATAGATGTTCACAATCTATATTTCAGAAAACTCCATTCTCTGTTTATTAGGCCCAACTGTTCAGATGGGAAGGTTCTAGTAGTTCATTACCACATATGCTTTGTGGGAGGACTGGCTGGTAACAATATTTTTGCCAGTAAATGATTCACATTTGATGTTTGGAGCTGATCATGTTATCTTCTTTTTAAAGCTCTTTCTCACAACCATTTCAAAAGCACTCAGTGCAATAGTGCTTAATAGTGTGCTTCCTATATATTTTCTTTATTTTTATGCCAGGTATGATGAAATTGCTCAGGGTGTCCAGGTGCACAGATAAGGAGCAGCCCAAATGGTGGTTACTCCTCCTGCAGTCCCTAAATATTGCTTATTGACTAGACATTTAATCCACTCATTAATCAATGAGTTGAAGAAAACTAACACTTGCATTGATTTTGGAGCTTTTAAAGCAGCAAATTCACTATAGCCTTAAACACTAGTCCTAAGTCCCATTAGTCTCTAGAGTCCAGCTTTCCAAATTTTGTCCTGTTATCAGTCTCTTCATATTAATGACATTAGTCCAGTGGAATACAAGGCACATATGAAATATGACATATACCCAAGGCTCCTTTCTAAAGGTAATTTATTATTTTATTATTATTAACAAACATTTATATAGCACCAGCAGTGTACCTGGCACTTTACAAAGTAATAAAATAGACACGGTCCCTGCCCCTAGGCCTTACAATCTGAGAGACAGGAGCTGGGGGAGAGACTTAGGAAGGGGAACAGAGGGAGAGACAAGGGGTCTAACATTCATGAAGATGCGAGGTCTCAAGTGCACGTACTTGGCTTGGTTACTATGAGAATGACAGCAGGCAGGTCCATGTTGCAAGGATAAGGGTAAACCGATCGTAGGTATAGGAATAGTGGCTCAGCTGGATAAAGATAAATTTGAAGGCCAAGCATAAAAACTGTTAATGACTTGGCAACCCCCATGTAGCAGCTGAACCAGTTTAAACTTTACAAATCACCTTACATTGTGTGATGAGTATGATTGGTTAGTCTAGCTGCTGCTGTCTTGATTTGTCTTAAGCATTTTCTTTTGTGTCATCTTTGATGGTTTCTCTCTCTCTAGGAGAGTTAACACTGTATACAAAAAATAAATAAAAACAAAGCCCATATTTCTTTCTCTAATTTTTTTATTACATCGTGTACAGAAGAGCCCTGTTAAGTTGAATTTTATGGAAGTTCTATAAAAAATTGACTTATCAGAGATTCACTTTATACAGTTAAATAAATGGGACCATGTAAGCTTTACTCAAGTGCTACTTTACCCTTCCAGCTAAAAGTATCTGTACCTTAGAGTAAATGAATGATTTCTTGGCAGCGTATGTTTAAAATACTGTAGTATATGACCTCCAAGCTTGTGAATCAATACAGCAATACCCTGTCAGTCACCTGAACAACTGAGAACAGAAGCACTGTGCCTACCTGCACTCTACACTCTGACCTTGCAATTCACTCCTCTTCACGTGAACAGCAGGACTCACGGTGCAGGCAAGGGACAGAGTGCCTTGCACTAGAAGAAGTTTAGAGGGTACATACAATAGTATTTTAAACATACGCTGCCAAGAATTAATTTAATACGCTCAAAGGTACAGAATTCTTTTAGAAGGATAGGTGTACCTGTATACTTCTAAAAATAATTGAGTTATCAGGGTGACAAATTTTGACTTATCTATTTCAAGAAGCAATAGGCTGGGGAAAACATAATTCCTCAACTTAACCAGGAATTTGAGTTATGCAGGTTTGACTTAAATAGATCCCACTGTATATGTAATACTTCAGAGAAGTTGATGATAATTAAAAGCTTTCTTGGGTACTTGTATGATTCTTATTTATCTTAGTATCTAAGCATCATAATAGCAACACAGTGGTCCTGCAACATAAAGCTGTACCATTATCCCCATTTTACAGATGGGAAACTTGGAAATGGAAAAATGGAAAGCCATTTTTACTTGGTTTCCTATGGAAAGAAGGCCTATGCAATTTGTGTGTGTGTGTATCTGTATAGATGTAGATAAAATATGTGTGTGTGTATTTTATATATATTATATACCTTTTGATCCCAGAAACTAACTTCAAGCAAAGGTAGAGGGTCAGAAAGCTAAGTAGGAAAGCTTAAAGATCTCATTGATTTGTATTTATGACTTGCCCCACATTCCCATCAGTGCTGATGAAACCAGGGTTTATTAGTTTGGGTGCTTGGTACATGTAAAACTGCTTGTTCCTTTTTAAAATGTATCCTTAAGTGATTTGCCCAGAACCATCCACATAGCCTTTTGAAAAGCAGATGATTAATCCAAAGGCTCCTGACTAGAACCCGAACAGCTGGATAATCTTTCTGATAAATGGCTCAGGGAGAAGCAATTTATCTGCTAAAGTAAAGATGAGCTTTAATTTTATTGGTACATAACTATTTCCCCCTTGCATGCAAGTAGGAGATACCTATACTCTCCAGAGGGATATTAAAATCTCAAAATGCTGAATGCTAGCTATACAAAGGGTCTCTTCCTTTTGCAACCACATAGATTATAAATATTTGATTTGGTTAATCACAAAGACAAGAAAAAATACAGAAACCTGCCTGCTTACATCACTGTCATGCCTCTGATTTACTTTTTTACATGATCCTGATTGATCTGTAGATTCTGTACACTGCTCTTGAAGTTCTTATTTGTGTGTATGGTCTGGTCTCTGTTTTCATTGTTGTACACTTGATAGTCAGATCAGTGGAGATGTTCTTTCAAACCATCAAAAACGCTATTTCATTCTTGATTCACTACATCCATGATGGAGTCCTGAGTGTCTCTTAATTTCATGATACTACCAAGAAATCAAGGTTTTGTTGGTTGGTCCCAGGTGCTTACCGTTATAATACTCTTGCCCATCCCATTCTTCCAGCCTACTCATTTACTTAATCTTATGCAACATGAAAATAAATGTGTTGCCGCACTGATACACATGCACGCTGGCAGTCACCTCTCTCTCCAGGATTTATAGTGCATTATAAGCGAGAAAGACACTTGCTTAATACACCTGGAATTACTAGGTGATTTGGTTGTTATATCTACTGAAGGCCTGATTGCTGCAATTCCTTATTTGTAGGAATCACAGATAATGACGTTAATAATTTCTCCTGGCACAAAATGCTGCAGCCATAATATTTATTAGTTGTCTCAGCACATTACCATTGTTCTAAATCTCTTTTCTGGCCTCCCATAAAATTTCTTATTGCCCTTATTTATGTTACCCTTCAGCAGTGTGAGTTACTTAGTAATGGTCCAATATATCTGCAGCATCCTGTTCCTTAATATTCTTAGTTGCACACTTCTATTTATGGGCCAGGTTCTGACCCCAATTGTTGTGTTGGTCTCATATGTAAGAAATGTCATAGCAAATTCACATCTTTTATTGGACCAACTTCTTGCACACATTTGCCACATTCTTCTGTTGGAGAATGTATGCAAGTTTTTGGGCTACACATTGATTTAAAAACAATTAAGTTAAAAAACATCGAGGGTGGTGTAAAACCCCCAAGAATCAATAGATAACAGTAAAGGCAAAGTAAGAATGATGCAAGGGTAATTTATCATCAGTGGTTTTTAATCCCATTTAAATAAATCTTTGAAACACCTAATAGCTACTTCTCAAACAATTGCTTACATATATACACAGCTGTATGCTAGCTTCTGGCCTGCACAGGACCCTTTTATCAGGCATATAACAAGTCAGAACTACCCATCCTGTATTTGCTCAGTCTATAGTTCTGACTTGTTATATGCCTGAGAAAGGGTCCTGTGTGTAGGGCTGCCACCTATGTAGATTTTGTCATGCCACTTATAAAACATACATGTTGCAGGGCCTGCATTGGTGCCATAGATGCCAGTGCAGGCCCTGCAACATGTATGTTTCATAAGTGGCTTGGAAAAATATACCTAGGTGGCAACCCTATATGCAGGCCAGAAGCTAGCATACAGCTGTGTATATTAGTCTGAGAAGTAGCTGTTAGGTGTTTCAAAACATTTTTTAAAATGGGGTTAAAAACATTGATGATAAATTACCCTTGCATAGTTCTTAATCTGCACTTACTGATATCCATTGATTCTTGGGTTTTTACACCACATCAGTGGTTTTTAACCTCATCAAAAGACATTGAGCCAATAAAAGATATCATCTGATCTACTTGGTCTCCATGTTTAGTAAGAAAACCTTTCTACCACAGAAACAGAGAAGGGATAAATTTTAAAAATAGCAAACCTAAATCTGTTTGTGGCTTTTAACTCTAAAGATGAAGAAATGGAAACAGAGGGCTGTTTTTTAGTATGTTTAAAGTCACAAGGCACCCTCGCCAGGCAAGAGCATAGCTATAATAGGGACAGGTGGCTCAGTGGCACTAGGGCCCATGAACTTGAGAGGCCTACACTTCTTGGTGTAGCTGTGCCCCTGTTGCCAGGAGAGATGGGGTGGGGGGGCATTTTGTCTTCTGCACAATGACCCATCCCAGCCTTAACTACACCCCTGTCACCGGGGTCTGATTAACCAATAAACAAACTAATTACGCTGTAGCATAGGGGCTTGGCCCAATAGGGGCTGATGCTGTAGAACTTAGTAGTTTTGACATCCAGTTGTGCATGCAGGATGCAGGGACATGTGCCTATGCTGAACATTTTGTTACCTGCTCCCTGTAGGGAGAGACAGCGAGCCCCAGGTAAAGCCATAGGGCAGAGAGACCTGGGGGCATTTCTTTGTGTCCTGCGGCGCCTAGCCCAGGGAGGGAGTGAGGCAGTGTGTGATTAAGCTATGGGGTGGCTGCCGCCGGCACAAGTTCCTCCATGCCACAGGTTGGCAGAGAAGCCATGCATGTGAGGCAGGACTTCTGCTGAGCAGCAGGATTGGGCCCTAAGGAGGAACTGCCGCCAAACAGCTGATGGGGGGGCGGAGGAGTGCACTCACGCCAGCTGCCAAACAGCTGATGGGGGGGGGCAGAGGAGTGCACTCATGCCAGCTGCCAAACAACTGATGTGGGGGGCCGGAGGAGTGCACTCACGCCAGCTGGCAAACAGCTGATGTGGGGGGCCCGGAGGAGTGCACTCACGCCAGTCGCCAAACAGCTGATGTGGGGGCCGGGGCGGCTGAGAAGCACACTCAATCTGGCTGACAAAGAGCTGATGGGGGCCCCGGAGAAATGTTCTCACCCAGCCGCCAAACCTCAGAGCCCCCCACCCCATCAGCTGTTTGGTGGCCGGGGTGAGCGTGTTCCTTCAGGCCTGATCCTCGAAGCTCGCCTCGCAGCAGGGCTGCACAGGGCAACAAGATGGGAGGTGGCTGTTACCCCAGATTGGCCTGGGTGAGGCAACAGTAGCCCGTGATGCGTCATCGGCCTTGTCCTGCAGGCATGTCACATAGTAGTCAGCTGCCTGCCCCGGGGCAGAAGAGAGCAAAGTACATCTGGCGGTGCTGGACTGACAGTCACCCTCATTGCAAGCTAATGTGGGGTAAGGTGGTCCAATGTGGGATAACGTCTTGAGTGGTCCTACCCCTAGACGATATTACCCAACAGAATCAACAGACCCATAATCCATGTATGGATGGTACAAGCCAGCTCTGGCCCAAAATGTGTGTTGTGTGTCACAGCACGTGACATGATCTTGTCCATGGGAAAAGCCAGATTCTGTACTGAGGGGAAGGAGCTGAGTGCTTTGCAGACTAGAAGCATACCCTATCTATTTAAAAGCCAAGGCACTTCCTGCCTTGCTCTCTCCCCGAGCCTGGGCATGCAAGGATGGGCAGCCAGGTGGGAGAGCTTTAAGGGGTGTGTGTGTTACTGTTGGGAAGTGTGTGTGTGTGTGTGTACGCACACAGGCATGTACCATAGTGTTTGTATCTGTGCACGTTGTGGTTGGTGTTAGGGTGTAGCTTCCAGGTCAGCAGCTTGGGCCTTTGAAGTATGGCTTACCAGAGGGCCCCCATGTTCTTTGATCTGTCTGTGATCCTGACTTTTTTATAAAACGGGTGGGAAAAGTTTCCTAATCCCAAGAGCTGCATCCATATGCCATAATGAGGCCTAACAGCTACAAATGGCTCTAGAGCCACAGTTTGCCTATTTCTGTTATGTATGGGACTTCACAGGTCTCTTCCTTTTGCCTATTTTAATTGGCTTTTAAATAGGTGGTGCATGCTTCTATGGGCGTTTTCAGACAAGACACTCTCCACCCACTACCCAGTGCCACCCACCATACATGTTACAGGGCAACGCTACAGCCCTGCAATATGTACAGTGGGTGGGTGGAGTGTTTTGTCTGAAAATGCCCTATAAACAGAAACAAGGGCATTTCTAAAATTAGAAACTCCAAGGATCAAAATTTTCAGTGAAGGGCCAAGGGTAGTCCTGCTAAATACATATTACACCTTTGTATGCCTTTCTTTTTTGTTTAGGCACTGTCGCTGGAGTTAATGAAAGCACTGATTTCTCCTGGCCCACATGTAACAGATGTGGCAATGGAAAACTGGAGCAGTACCTGCAAGGGAGGTAAGAGTCTGTTGGGAAGTGTGTACATGTGGGGGGGGGGGTACTGACAATCAGATTTCTTCTCATTCCAGGTAATTCTTTCAGCAGATTGCATATTAATTATTATTATTATTAGCATTTATATAGCACCAGCAATGTACCTGGCGCTTTACAGAGAATAAGATAGACACGGTCCCTGCCCGAGAGCTTACAATCTAGACACCCACTCTCCTCTATAACTACAGGGTGAGAACAAAATAGCAGGACTTCTCTTTCTGATTTAACGAAATAATCGGGAAGGTATAGTTCACATGTGAAAACTGACACAAGTATGGACAAAATGGCATGAGTTTTCTACATATTGGTATGCAAGCTACCTAGTGACTGAGATCTATTGCATCCTATCACACAGTCTCAAGGAATATTCCACATTATGTACAGAAAATTGTTTTTGAAGAGTTACAAGATATGGTAAAAGCCTGAATCTTTCTCCACTGTAAAGCCAGATGCTTTACTTACCATAACTCTCATTGATCTTAAATTCTCTATAAATAGAAATATCACATCTGTTTAGTCTGATACCAGAAAATCTTTCAGGAGTAGGAGCAGTGCTGTTGCAAACCGAAGATCCCGTCATACAATATTGGTTCAGTAATGGCTTAGGACGAGCTCCGCCAAATGGCAGGCAGACTGGTCTTCAGCATGTGTGTATGCTGCGAACATGTGAACAATTCTTTGTGCACACTTTGTGCTCATCCACAGTGTGTGATGTGCATATTGTGTATACATCGCATGCACAGCATGCATATGGGGTAAGGATTGGGCCCTTTTGTAACCAACACAACTTCTCATTAAGACTTTGGAAGTCTCCTCCTGAAGTCTTCAGTGGGACCGCACACTTGTAAATAGTTTCAGGATTTCGGTTAATTACAAAGGAATAAAGTAAAGTTGTAAGTTAAATTTACTGTACAAATTAAATGAATTTTGTTATTTAAAATATATATATATATATTTGAAATGTAGTTCATTTTTGGAAAAAAAATGTATAAATTAAATCAAATATTTATTTATTTGCATAGCCATAGGCCATTGCATAAATCATACAAAAACAGAAAACAAACCAATAATACTATAAAACCAATTTACAAATACGAATGACCTACCCGCCCAAATTCCGAGAAAAAGTACATAAAACAAATAATAAGTAAAAAATAGAATTCAAAAGATAAAACATAATTTCAAATAATTAACTCCATGGCATTGGCACACTTAAACTCCACGAAATTCTGCCGAACCTGGAACGCCTGTGTCCAACAATTGGCCACCATTTTGTATCCTGAAGAGCCAACAGCATTAACTCATGTTCCCCCCTCCCTGGAAAGGTATCAAAAAAGTAGTTAACTCATTCTTCCTTATACCATCCGTCATAAAGCCTACAGGCAATCAAAATATGTTCAGTAGACTCGGCAGTAATGTTATCAAAGGGGCACATAAACTCTACGTACTATGTAAATTTCAGCAGCTATGGTAAACTATTTTTTTAACTGAATTGTACATTACATCTTTATATAAAACCTGCAGATCTTTTGTTACTCTAATACTGAACTCATGTGGATTAGTTTATTATGCTACGGACAAGGTTAGACTTTTCACAGAACAAGATAAGAAACTAGTTTCCCAGAGACTAAGGGATATTGCTTTTCTCCACCACTGTTGCTTTGCACCCTTGTATTGTCTTTGGAAGAACATAGGAGATATAGAACAATACCTATTGACTAATTTAAAATGGAAACTTAAAGGGGCTCTTTGTAGACTGTGCATTGAGCAAATGCCATCTGCTGTGTTGGAGGGCAGGAGACATAGAATACCTAAAGAGCAAAGGCTTTGTCCATGTCAGTTGAGAATGGTGGAAGATTTAGTGCATTATGTGACAGAACTTTTATTATTTAAAGATTTAAGAGAGAAATTTCTTGGACCCATCTTGACCAGAATTGAATTTCTGCCAAACTGAGAAAAGTTGATCTGGCTGCTTAAACAAAAAGAGGTTAATATTATTACTAACTTGGCCATATTCTCCTATTTAGCCACACAACATAGGTGTCAATATCCATTGGCCTAAGGTTGTAATACATATCTGTATAATTTATTTCTATCTGTTTTTATTGATAGTTTGCATTTATGATTTGTATTGTTTTTATATTGTTAGCCTTAGCGAAAGCTGGTGTCAGCACTAACTAAACTAAACTTAACTCTAACTACGGCTGTTTTTACATGGATGCCCCCACCCCCCCGGCTTGGTGTTCGGGCGGGTGTACGGGGGGGAGGGGGCAGGCCGTCCGTGTATATGTCCAGTGGTGGTGGGAGGATGGGTGTCCACTCAGTGTTTGCCTGTGTGAACACCGAGTGGGATGGGTTGGGGGGGGGGGG
>QEPC01001916.1:1676853-1695877 GCA_003113815.1 Sphenodon punctatus | reverse complement strand
TCTATTATGAAAAGGGCCTAAGAGACCAGGGATAGGCAAACATTGGCAGAGACAAGAGAACATTCATGAGACTGAGAAGCTGCAAGTGCACGTGCTTCATTTAGTTACAGGGAACTAGATGCTGTGGGAAAGAGCATGCAATTTCACTCATGACAAGTTAGGGAAGGCCTGATGCAAGAGGTAGGTTTTTAGGAAGGATTTGAAAGTTGGGAGGAAGGGAGCAGAGCAAATGTATCCAGATAGGGAGTTCCAGGCATGAGGGGCAGCAAGAGAGAAGGGGCAAAGACATTTAGAGGAGCAAGGGGGTTGCAAGCAGGCAAGGGTGGAGGCACAGGATGAGCAAAGCTCCCGGGCAGGCTCGTGACGGGATACGAGAGCAGAGAGATATCGGGGTACAAGGCCATGAAGAGCCTTGAAGGTGAGACCAGGAGCTTGTGCTGAATGCGTTCCTGTAGAGGGAGTCAGTATAGGCCAGAGAGGAGGGGCTGAACATGGTCAAAGCGACAGGCAAGGTGAATGATTTTGGCCACGAAGCGTTGGATGGAGATGAGGTGTGCGAGATCAGAGTAGAGGAGGCCAGTAAGAGGGAAGTTGCACTAGTCAAGGCGAGAGATAACTAAAGTATGAACTAGGGGTTTTGCAGTGGAAATAGTAAGTCAGGGCTGGATTTTAGCAATATTATACAAAGCGAAGCGACAGGATTTAGCAACAGCCTGTATCTGAGGCGTAAAGTAGAGCAAGAAGTCAAAGGTGAATCCTAGACTACACTCCTGAGGGATTGGCCGGATGGTGACTCCCTCAATGGAAATTGAGATGGAAGTAGGAGGGGGAACTTTTTTGTGGGAAGATAAGTTCAGCCCTTGCCATATTAAGCTTGAGTTGGCAGCTGGACATCCAGGCAGAGATATTGAGATGATATGTTATTTTTTTCAGTTGGTGATCTTAGAATGCTTAACAAACAATTAATAAAGCCTCCCAGTCCTAATTGATAAGTGGACACATTCTGGCACATGTCAGTGTCAGAGACGAAAGCAGAACCCAGGATTTCTGATTTTCTTTGTTCTTAACTTCACACCAATTATACTCTCAAAAGTAACTGCCACAGAAATGATAAAGAAATAAATAATTATTATTATTAGAAAGCATTTATATAGCGCAAGCAATGTACCTGGCACTTTACAAAGTAATGGAATAAACATGGTTCCTGCCCTAGGGCTTACAATCTGAGAGACGGGGGCGGTGGGGGCAGAGAGAGAGACGAAGGAAGGGGAACAGAGGAAGACACAAAGGGTGTAACATTCACAAGGATGCGAGGTCCCAGGTGCATGTGCTTGGCTTGGTTACATCAAGAATGATGGCTGGCTGGTCCGTGTGGCGAGGATATGAGTACAGAGACCTCAGTTAACAGGTTGTCCTGGATGGAGGGTAACAGCAGGAGTTACGTGAGGGAAGTGAGCAGTCAGAGAAAGCAGAGTGGAAGAGATGGGTCTTGAGGAGGAATTTGAAGATACGAAGGGAGGGGGCAAGGCGAATGTGGGCAGGAAGGGAGTTCCAGGCATGGGAGACGGTTAGGGGAGGCGTGGGAGAGTCAGAGGGGGACAGAGGAGGAGCAGAGTTCACAGACTGGAGTACGGAGGGAAATTAGCGCAGAGAGGTAGGGGGAAGCAAGGTTGTGAAGAGCTTTATAGGTGAAGACTAGGAGCTTGTGCAGGATTCATTCAGGAAGGGGAAGCCAGTGAAGAGGAGAGGAGGGGCTGCACGTGCGACGGGCGAGGTGGATGACCCTGGCAGCAGAGTTTTGGATGGAGATAAGGGGAGCAAGGTGAGAGCGGGGGAGGCCAGTGAGAAGGAGGTTACAGTAATCGAGGCGAGCGATGACCAGGGCGTGAACAAAGGTTTTGGCAGAGGAGAGAGAGAGAAAGGGCAAATCTTAGCAATGTTATGGAGGGAGAAGCGACAGGATTTGGCAACAGAGTCGATGTAAGGGGTGAGTAAAAGATGAAGCCAAAGCTACGGGCTTGGGGGATGGGAAGGATGGTGATCCCATTGATAAGGATCGACAGGGAAGAGGGAGAGGAAGGATGAGGGGGAAAGATAGAGTTCAGTTTTAGCCATGTTGAGTTTGAGCTGACATTGAGACGTCAGAGAGACAACTGGTGAGGCGAGCTTGAATAGATGGAGAGAGAGAGGGAGTAGAGAGAGAGAGAGTTGAGTCTCATCAGCGTAAAGGTGATATTGGAAGCCATGGGAGGCAATGAGTTTGCCTAAGGACATGGTATAGATAGGGAAGAGGAGAGGGCCAAGGACAGAGCCTTGGGGAACACCAACTAAGAGTGGAAGGGAGGAGGAGGTGGAGTTGGCAAGAGATGCATTGAAGGAGCGGTCAGAGAGGTAGGAGGAGAACCAGTTGAGGACGGAGCCACGGAAGCCAAGGGAGTGAAGTGAGTGGTCAACAGTAGCAAGGGCAGCAGAGAGGTCAAGGAGGACAAGAATGGAGCAGAGGCGATTAGATTTAGCCACAAGAAGATCATTGGTGATCTTAGCGAGAGCAGTTTCAGTAGAGTGAAGGGGGCAGAAGCCAGACTGGGGGAGGTCAAGAGAGGAGTTAGTGGAGAGGAAGCCGAGGCAGAAGGAGTAGACAACACGTTCAAGAAGCTTGTAAGCAAAAGGAAGGAGCGAGACAGGACGGTAGCTAGAAGGGTCTGAGGGGTCAAGAGTGGACTTTTTTAGGATAGGAGAAACTGGCGTGCTTGAAGGTGGAGGGGAAGGAGCCAGTAGAGAGGGAGAGGTTGATGATGTGCAGGAGAGAAGGGGCAACAGTGGAAACAATGGAAGTCAGGAGGCCGGAGGGGATGGGGTAAAGTGGAAGGGTTGGAGGAGGAGAGCAGGGAGGAGATTTCCTCAAGGGAGATGAGAGGACAGGAGAGGAGGAAGAGGGGAGGGAGTAGGAAGAGGAGAGGAATGGGAAGCGATGTCGAGGCAGATCTGGTCTATCTTGGAGGTGAAGAAGGAAGGAAGATCCTGAGCAGAAAGGGAAGAGGGAGGAGGGAGTCAAAGGTGGAGAACAGGCAGTGAGGGTCCCGAGAACAGGACTCAATGCGGGAGGTGTAGTAATGCTGTCTAGTAAGGGAAGAGAGACAGAATTTGAAGTGAAGGAAGTCACCATATGAGTGGGATTTTAGACAGAGGCTTTCAGCAATTATGTTTCAATTATGTTTTTCCAACTATGTTTTAGTGGAATATGAACAAGGTACTGTGTGCTATAAGATATAAATATACATATAACGTTACATGATTGTGTTCTAAGGCCGCTTTTAGATACTCGCGCTGTCTGCTCGTGCGGGGTTTCAAAAACCCCGCAAGGAGAGATTACACGTGACGCCGCCGGCAATCGCGCGCCTCATACGGCGCCACGCATTCTTTTCAAGCCGCGAAAGACCTACCCCGATCAGGCTCCCGGTCAGTTCATGGCTTGAAAAGAATGCACGGCGCGTATCAGCCACACGATTGCCGGCGTCGTCACGTGTAGTCTCTCCTCGCGGGGTTTTTGAAACCCCGCGCGAGCGCACAGCGCGATCATCTAAAAGCAGCCTTAGAGAAAGCATAAAAGATCTAAGATATGTGTCTGGGCCAGTTCCGTAGTCTTGCTTTCTTCTTGTGCAGTATGTTTTGTTTTCACTTGCATGGTATGCTATGTTAATTTGATCCAGCAGAAATATTTTAAATGGCAAGTTTTTCTTAAAATTATGTTTAGAATGGGGATATTTTCCTGCTCTTTTACACTTTAGGCAGTACCTTTCATGTAAAGTACAGGCATATGGTTTGTAGAAGACTATTTTCAGTGACTGGTTATCTTCCTGCAGAGTTTGAAATACAAAACCAGTTTTTTATTCAGTACTTGTACACTCTGTTCTAGAGTCTATTAAAATGTCATTTGACTTCAGTTTCCCTCTTAACTATTTTTTGTTTGGAAAGACTAGCAAAATCAACTATAGCTTTTTTATGAGTTATTGAAGTGCAAAGAAATTCGTTTCCCTGCTTTTAACTGTTAAGAAAATTGGCTAGCTTCCAGAAGATGACTCCTGAACGATTGCTATTTTGATTATTTTTTTTCTTCAAATATGGTGATAAGAGGGTTTTTGTACTTCTCTAGTTCATAAATCATTGTATTACTTAGAAAAGATTAAGACTCTGAGAGAAATATTTTCCCCCAATTGCATATGAAAAATAAAAAAAGATTCAGTATTAAGATGCCTACATTCTGTTTCCAACTGTCATTGGCTTGCTCTGTAACTTGTCAATATACTTAACTGTGTCTCACTTTACCACATTGTAAAATTAGTTTATTAATATGTATCCTACATTTGTTTTATGAAGTAAAACTATTGATAAATTCTGTTAGGATGATGTGGAAATACAAATTAGCCAGATATAACAAGGGGGTTTATTATTATTTTATTTAAGGCATAAGGTGGTCTCTGTAATTTCTTCCTTTATTAAAACCCTGGCAAGTTTTATTATCAAGACTAATAAATAAAGGACATTTGGCACACACCGTTCCCAATCACGTGAAAATTCTTGGCTTTCAAAAAAGCTGTATAAAGAAACAAATCAGGTTACCTATTAGTGAGGTAGATGCTGCACTGCAGTTGCCTTGTAGTTATTGCTTCCATATTTATATCTATATAGCCTATCCATGGGACTTTAATTAGGGCTTTGGAACATGCTGCTTATTTTTTGAAAATCAAATTTGTTTACCAGAGTGATTTATAACAGCTGTTAACTCCTTCTGAGTCGTAGAGAAGTCCTATACCTGGGAGAGGCACTTACACTGTGTATCTTTGAGTTGTGTGCTGCCTAGAACAGAATGTACAAGATTGTTTGCTTAATCAACATAACTTTATCACTACAGAGCTATGAAGTGAAGAGTGCGCTGGGAAAGGAGGTGGGACTGTTAAATTGTTACGTCCAGTCTGTAACCAAACACCCACTCAACTGTGTTGGATTGGAGGAAATTGATCTTCTGGAAGCCTGAAGAAACTAAAGGGAATGTTGCCAGCTATTATAATATCTATGGACTTTGTAATGTGGTTATTTGTTAACTATGCTCCTAGATAATGTATAATGGAAGCATGATAAATATCAAGTAGTTTATTAAAACTGATTTACAAAACAAATTATTACTGAAATTGTTTAAAAGAAGGTAAAAATGTTCAACTTTAAGAATCTTTAGTGTGTTTGTTACATACCGAAGTAAATTTTTCTGAATGTATTTTACCTTTTCCTGGAAATTTGGAAGTTTACAAAGTTTTTTTTTTGCTACTTTTTTTTCCCCTTTAATAATTGGTATTAAGAATTTTGAATATATTGAAGGAGAGTGAGATTTTAAATTTGTTTCCAGAATACAAATTTTAGTATGGATGGTGAACCTTGATGTTGTTAAATGTATAGGTTTTTTTTTTCCTCAGAAGCATTTTGCACTGTGAAACACCATGCTAGAAAGAATATATTGATTTGTAACATTACTACCATGCTATAATAAACAGTATTTTCTACAGGTGTTATGAATAGTGTCAAAGGTATATTCAACTATATGCATAATTAATCATTGCCTAAATATAAATAATATATCTAAATCTTCCCAGAAGGTGGCTGGCTATTTCATTATGATATAATGAAGAGTAAAGAACAGGATAACTGTACAGAGATCTGGATATAGATTTAGATGAACCATATTGTGGTATTTTATCTCAAACTTACTGTGTATGTAGATTTAAACTAAACATAAGGCTTCTCAGAGCTAAAACCTGGACATTTTTTTTCTGTTTGATAGCATGTCTTGCACATTACTACTCACAACAGAATAGTTAGGAAGTAAAGCACATCTCTTGGTGCCAGCTCCACTGAACGGGGCTTGTTCTACCCAAGTGCTTTGAGAATGGTCTCCAACTACTTCCTGGTTTATGATTAGACAATCAGCTGTGTAAATCTGGCTCCTGCTAGTCTTTGGGCAGACCAAAAAAGTAATAGTTGTGCACCTTTTGACGAGTTAACACATTCTATGCCATGTCATCAACATGGGTTTTCTTGTCCATTTTACTTGTTAGATTTCTAAAGACTGCAATTCTTACAAAAAGTACCACTTGCGGCAATTGCTAATTCTTACAAAAAGTACTAGTTTATTTTATTTATTTTTATAAATTTTTACCCCGCCCCTCCTGCCATGCAGCTTGGGGCGGCTTCCAAGCATTTAAAATACAATAAAATCAGTTAAAATTTATCATAAATATTATAAAAATATTAAAACAGGGCTAAAATACAATCTAAAACCAAAAATAGGTGGGGGAACTAAAAACCCTCACCCTCTCTCCCAAAGGCCTGGGCGAACAGCCAGGTCTTACAATTTCGCCAGAATGTTAACAGGCTAGGGGCCAGACGCGCTTCCTCCGGAAGGGAGTTCCACAGCCGCGGCCCCACTACAGAGCATGCCCTCGTGGCCCCCCGCTTAACACGGGGGACCTCCAGGAAGGCAGTCCCTAAGGCATGAGGGGCCGAGACTGTGCAATTGCTATCCTATAAAAGCAATGGGACTTAATATAAAGTCTACACTCTTCAGCATTTGGTTTCTGTGGCCTACTCTTGTTCCCATATACTGTTCTTTTTTATCACTGTTGAACAACTTCCACTTACTAATGTCCATCACCCAAATGCCCAAGCTACCTTATATGTAAATTTATTTTCAAATCACTGTATCAGGAAGGTGGTGTGGTTGCTTAATGTGTATTATACCATATCCTAAATATATTTGTTTGAAAATTTGGTCTGTTGGGCATGTATTAAACTGCTAATAACCCAGAATGCAGCTGCCCTAGGTCCAGGCCCTAAACCTGTATGTGTGCATAACATGGACAGTGCACTGCTGGCTTGTGCAAAAGTTGTGTACTCCTGCCACTGCCGGTTGAGGATCACGTTGAGGCAAACAGCTTGTGATTGCTAGTCTCAACATTTCCTGGCAGTGCTGTACTATAACTTTGCAAACCTTTTCGGACATAGTTTTGGGGTATTTTTATATCTGAGATTCTTACACTTTTGGTGAGTTTTTTTTTATAGCTTAGCAACCAGAGCACATTATAACTAGAGTTGCCACCTATGCACATTTTTAGGGAACACTTATGAAAAATACATGTTGCAGGGCCTGCATTGACAGCCTAAGCACCAAATGCAGCCCTGCACCATGTATTTTTCATAAGTGCTCCCTAAAACTCTGCATAGGTGGCAACCCCAATACTAATGCTGCCTTACTTTGCTTTGTGGGAGGTCTTAATGTTAAGCACCAACACAATTACTTTCTCCCAGATTAAAAAGTGCATTTCTTGACCACATTATTATAAACATTTATGTAGTGCCAGCCAGGTATGTGCCTGGCGCTGTACAGAACACAGAAATAGACTCGGTCCCTGCTTGTGGGACCTTCTCTTCTCCACGAGGTATTTGCAAACACATTAAATCAAAGAAAGATTTAAAATGCTTTTTATTCTTAGAAATGCTGTAAAAATTAATATAAAAGGTTGAGCATGCTCAGTCTTTTTTCCTCTTATCTCCAATACAAAAGGTTTTTGAATCATTTTTACAAAGTACCATAGCTGCATCAATATACGTAAAGTGTAGAAAAAGAGAACAAAAACTGCCATTATAAAAATAATTTACGGGGGAAACACAGAAATTTAGCTGGGGGGGGGGTAGGTTCTGTGGTTAGAGACTCCGGTTTAGCCCAATCTCGCTACAACATTCAAAAGAAACTGAAAGCCAGAACAATTTCACGGCATGTTTCCCTTAGTCCGCTTGTCTGTCGCTCTGGGAGGGCTCCAGCGTCTCCCGCGCAGGCAGGCAGTGGACAGTCCCCTCTGCGGCTCAGCCCTGCGCCCGGAGCGCCCCAGTCCCGGCTCGCGGGGCAGCTCCGCCAGTGGCTGCTGGTCTCTGAGGTATGGCTAGTTTGGTGCAGTCTCGGCCGCGGCGGCTCGGTTACCGGCAGTCCGTGCCCGAGGCGGGCTGCAGGAAGGAGGTGCTGGGCAGCTGTTTGAAAAAGTGCCGGAGGCTGCTCAGTTCCCGGGTAAGCTGCTCGATGCGCTTGTGCAGCTTCTCGTTCTCGGCCGAGAGCTCCACCAGCTTCTGCTGCATCTCCTGGTTGCGGCGCTTGGCCTTGTCTCGGCTCTTGCGCACCGCGATGTTGTTGCGCTCCCGCCGCTGCCGGTACTCGGGGCTGAACCGGTCCAGGCACTTCTTCCCCGGCCGGTCCTTGCCCGCCGCCTGCCGCTGCCCGCACGAGGAGGAGGTGGAGGAAGCGGGCGAGCGGGTGCGGCAGCTGGACGGGGAGCTGCTGCCCGGTGGCTCCGGGGAAGTGGGCGGCGTGGGCTGCGCGCTGAGGCTCATGATGGTCTGCGCGCAGGCGGCGATCTGCGCGGGCAGCAGCGAGGAGAGGTCGCCGCGCTCGCTCCAGTGCGGCTCCTGCTTGAGGGCAGCGGCGCGGGGCTCCGCCGCGTGCACCAGGGGCCCCAGGGCGCTGCCCCCGCCCGGCGGCAGAGGCAGGTACTCGCCCCCGACGTAGCCGGCCCGCTCCGCCGCCGCTTTGCTGTGGTTGCTGTTGAAGAGGTCGGCGAAGAGCTCGTCGTTGCAGAGCTCCAGGTTGGGCACCGCCGCCATGGAGTCGATGTACGCGCTGAAGTCGATGGCGCTCTCGTCCTCGTACATGGCCGGGGCGGCGGCGCTCAGCTCGGCCAGGTCGGCGCTGCCGCTGCCCTGCTCCTCGGCGCTCATCGTGCCCCCACGGCTGCCCCCGGGCTTGCACAGCCCCAACGCCGACGCCGCCCCGCCGGGCTCGTAGAAGTTGGTCGGCTCCAGGGACCAGTTCCGGTAACAGGCCGGGGAGTCCAGGCTGTCCAGCGCGGCGGCGCTCATCGGGGAGCGGGCGGCAGCGCTCCTGGGGCGGCGCAGGTGAGAGAGGGACCCCGGGCAAGCGGGCTGAGCTGGGCGAGGGCTCCGCGGCCGGGCTCAGTGGCTGGGGTTGTCTGGGTGGGTCTGTCCCGTAGCGCCGCGACCGCGATGCCAAGGGGAGCCTGTCAGAACCTGGAGCCGCGCTGCCCGCCCTGCCCCCTTATATACAGCCGGCCCCGCCCCGCCCGCCCCGCCAGCGGCGCCTGTGACGGGAAGAGCGGAATTGGAAGCCCCTGGAGCCCGGGGGAGGGGTCACTGCCGCCCGCCCGCAGCACCTACTGCCCGGACTAGTGGCTGAGCCCGCCCCGCCAGCGCTGCTCAGCTTGGCCTGCCTCCGCCAGGCTCGTTCCCACCCGGCTGCGAGGAGGGACGCTCCTTTGGCAGGTGTCACTTGGGTGAGAGGCAGAGGCGAGCGGGCCGGGGTGGAGGGGCAGACACGCTGCCCAAGCCAAGCGCCCTCCCCGGCCGTGAAGCAGCTCCGTCTCCCTGGGCAGTGAGACAGCAACGGGCACCTGGCTGGTGCGAGAGGGACCTTGTCCCGCCCCCGGGCCGGCTACACGCACCGGGCGCCTCGCTTAGTCCCCCCGTCGGGCAAGGGAACGGGACAGCAGCCTGCGCAGCAAGGGCTTCCTGCCGGGGAAGAAAATCCCTTTCTGAGCCTCCCTCCTTAAAGGCCGTTAGCTTGGCTTGGGGGCTCTGCAAAGAGCCTGGGCAGCTTAAAAACATGGCAGAGACAGCCCGGCACCTCCTCAGCCTCGGCCGACCTAGGCTCCCACAGCAGCTGCTTTTACTACGCTCTCCGTATAGTTCTTGACCTAAACACGAAGCCGTGATTTCGCTCTGTGCTACACGGGTAGGCATTGTAACAGCGCTCCCTGCTGGCTGCGCTCCGCTTCTACAGGGACAGATGGGAGGGCATGTCACAAAACACAGGGGATTGCGCTGACAGAGAATCCGACAACTAGCAACTATAGACAACTATCGCAACCACTGTGTACAGTGTAACATAAAGCCAGGGACAGGGCAAGGTTTTAATGGAAATGTTCAGCTTGTACGGGTATATGAACCTGTCATATTGAGAATATTGGAAAGTAACACTCAGGCTGACAATTTGCTTTTATGAGGTATTGAAAAGAAAAGGGCAAGTTTAGCCCCCACCCTGCAAATGCCATAGTACTATAAAAACCGATTTTGTTATATTGCTCAGGATCATTGAAAGTGTCCTTAATCTGCACCAAGAGTTCCACCGTTATTAACTGACCTCCCTGAATGCTCCCCCTTGGCTTTATGGCAGGGACTCTTCCTGCAGTCATACCCTACAGTGCCGTAACCATACCCTGCAACTGTCACAAAATCAGGGTTGGCCTTTGAATTTATGGGGCCCTACTAGGACAGAGGGGGGACCCTACCCTACTGAAAATGGGTACTACCATGGAGGGATGCCCCAGAAGTAGAAAGAATAATAGCACAAGGCCAGTTTCCCCCCCCATTGTAGTGTAATAAGGGCAGCGCTGCAGATAACGCTTTTGGCACATAGATTAAGCATGTCTCTGACAATTTTGAGTGCTGGAGATCACATCTCTGTATTCTCCAGTGCAGGCTATTGGCCATTTTTAAATTGTTTGGCTCCCAGACAAAAAGGTACCTTAGCCAGGCCTGCTTAATCTTCTAGTGCTAATTAGCCACTTCACGTATTCACTTCTGGACTGCTAGTGTCAAACCTAGCCCAGATCCAGCTCTACTACATTTTCATACCATTTGTATACCATGAAATCTTGCACACACGTATCTATCAACAGTTGTCCTCAGTGCTCAGTTAATAAAAAAATAATTTTTAGGACCCAAGCTTGCTCCAGAAGCCATGCCTCCTATCCCAGAGCTTGTCAGAGCAGGGACATAAACTGTTCTTCAGCTTATCAACCCAACCACTGGGCCACCCTGTCTCTCTGCAGATGAATATACAACAGGAGTTCTTAAGATTTAAATCTATATGATGACCAGCACAAAGTGTGGGGTAGGAAAGTAATTCATGAAAGCCAAATAAGCCATTCATTTTTTTTCTTGGTTTTGTTTCCAGCCCCCAAATGGGCAAGATTGGCCTTTTCCTGGTCTTTCACATTTCAGGGTGCACAAGCCACGCCCCCCCTCCCCCCGCTGAATTTAATTACAAGTACTGAGCCCTGGCAAGCCCCTCCCTCCAATAAAGCCCTGGTTGTTCTAATTTAGTATCCTCTAGCCAAGTACTTTGTCACTTGCATCAGAAAAATGCTATAAACATCTTTGAAAGTTTGTGTTGTCTACAGAGGAATTTTTTGCTGTGGACTACCACCTCCCAAAACCAAAAATTGTATCCTGTACTAGAATGCCCAACCTTGGACCCAGAATGATTTTCATCCAGGTATAATTCTTGAAGTTATCCAGGCCCTTAAACCTAATAAGGCAGTAGGGTTGGCTCTTATTTCGGCGGAGATCTTGCGCGGTCCCGGATTGGTGGGCACAATTACTATCGGTGTTATTCTTCCATGTTAGCAAAGACAGCAAGATTCCGGAGGCATGGCGAAGCAGTGTTATAATTCCCATTTTCAAAAAGGGGAGGTTACAGGATCCAGCATGTTACAGGCCAATTAGTCTATGGTGGGTAAAGTCTATGCAAGGACTTTTTTGCGCCATTTGGAAAATTGGGAAGAAGCTAAGGGGATTATTCCAGCTGAGCAGTTTGGCTTCCGCAAGGAGAAATCTGCTGCCTTGTTTTGCATCATTTGATTGCAAAATATATTAAGCTTAGGAAGTTGAAATTGTATCTAGCCTTTATCGATTTTACTAAGGCTTTTGACATGGTGCCTCGTCAGAGGTTCTGGGCAAAGTTAAAGCGCCTTGGGATTAACAACAATTTGCTTGATGCAATAATCCTTTTGTATTCTAGGATTGAGGCATGTGTTAAGTCAGGCCAGACATTGGGGGATTTCATTCCGATAAAAAGAGGAGTACGCCAGCGTTGCGTTTTAGCACCCTTTCTCTTCAATCTGTATGTTGCAGATCTTATCACCCATTTACAACAAAAAGAGACACATCCCCCTAAAGTAGGAGATACTCAATTGCATATTCTACAATTTGCTGACAATCTGGTTTTAGCAAGTGACAGTTGTCATGAGTATTGTCAAATCAATGGGTTGGAAAATGAATGTCCCAAAAACAAAGATAATGGTCCTTGGAGCAGGGAGAACTAAGAGCTCATGGAAGCTGCAGGTGGGTACCATAGAAATGGTACCCACTTTTTCGTATTTGGGGATTACTTTTTCCAGAAGGGGTACTTGGACCGAACATATTCGGTTAAGATCCAATAAGGGAGACAAAGCTGCACAGGCCTTGGGGAGAGCTATAGCCGTTTCTAGGGACGTACCTTCTTCTACTTTTTTGGACGTTTATCGTCCAAAGGTCACAGCATCAGCTCTTTTTGGCCTGGAAATGGTACCTAACCCAAATGTAAATCCTTTAGAAAAGGTTCAAACTAAATTTCTCTGCCGTTTTGTTAAAGTCGGGCCAAGTGTTCCTGGGGCTGTTCTTTGAACAGGAACCGGTATGAACTCTATGTCTTCGTTGGCCAAGATGGCGTTTATTCGGTAGTGGTTGCGGTTATTGACCCAAAAGGAGGGGACTCCCCCCTTGCTTTGTTTGAGGGAGGAGCTCGTGGCACTAAATTCAAGGGCCTACCCCTGGCTACTTTATTTGGCCCAGATCATAGCGAATTGTGATTTCTCATTTGCTTACTTTAAGGGGAAGTCCTTGGAATCTATTAAAATAGAACTTTGAGAGAGGATCAAGGATATTGCCCACCAGGATGACATAGCTGATCTAGCTAAGTGGAGGGTTGCCCCATGCTTACATCAGCTCAAGACCTATGTAAATTTCGAGGGCTATCTGGATACGTTGGCAAATCCATGTTTATGCAGGCTATATACTTGCCTGTGGTTCCAACTTATCCATTCTGCAGTTATAGATGGCAGGCAGAAGCAGGTGGACTATAGTAAACGCTTATGCTCTTGCTTTCTAGAAGAGGTGGAATCTACCGACCACCTCTTATTGAGATGTCCACATTATCAATTCCTGAGAGAAACTTGGCTTTTGCCGCTGCTAAAAAGGGGTCTTGATTTTGATTCTGAAGGTGTTTATCTCTACCTTCTATCTCTGACGGAGAAGGAAGAGCTGATGGCAATTGCCACATTTTTGAGCCTGGCAGGAAAAACCAGAGCCTGAATTCATATAGGTTGAGCTCTTTTGCCCAAAGTTTGGGCGATCTAATAGTTTTTTGTTGCTTTGTGAGGGTGGTTGGTGGTTTCCTTCGGGGGGTGGTGGTGGAGTGCTTCGCAATGTATAGTTGCGAGTTTCACTTTTTATCCTCCCCCAGTGAGGAGGTGTTATAAATTCTTAAGAGCTTTGTAGGTGACATTGTGAATAGATATTGTAATAATATCCTTCCATTGGTTCATCTTGTGAGGGAAAGAATCAAGGGGAAGCTGTGGCTTGAATTTAGAGCATCATCCAATCCCATGACATTTGCCAAGAGATATTGGATTATGACCATTGGATTTAGCTCTATTATGATGTAGGTCAACGAAGTCTAAAGGGTAGAGGGGCTAATTGGTTTAGCTATGGGCCGGTGGTATGTTATGCTCCAATGATGCCATCTTACCAGGATGAGTTCCTAATTGTGTTGCTGATTTCAATCTTATTTTTATCTTATTTTTGTTTATTGGATAATGTTGGAAGATATTGCTGTTAATCAGCCCTAGCATGGTATTTTAAATGTGTGTTTTTAGTGGCTTACTTTATGTATGCTTTGTTATATTGTTGTATTGTTATATGTTTTGTTGGCCAAGGCGAAAGCCCGTGCCAGACAAATTAATTGAATTGAATTGTATCCTGTCCTATTCTGAAGTTGTCAGTTGGGAATAAAGTTCTTGCTTTATGCAGCCATTTTTGTGTTGGGGTTAAGAAAATGATTTGCTTTTCAAAGCTTTACCTTGATATCCAATCCATTCTTTTTATTGGCTAGTGGTTCTTTGCATGAGACACGGAGTTTCTTTTACACTGTTATGAATAAACTACACCTTTTAAGCTGTAGCACTGTGCCATCTAAAACAATAGCTTTTAAGAGATTGTATCTTCTACATTCGTACTTAAAACACTGATAGTGGAGGGGGGTATTTAAATTCTTAGAATGTCTGTAGCAGCCTACAGAGGTTCAGTTTATTTTAAGAGCCATTAGTACAGTGACTATTAAAAAGGGCAACCACCCAAAATCCTCAATCTGACTAAGGACTCATTCACATGAGAATAAGTACTACTGGCTCCCTCTTAACTGCAGGGCTTTTCACATGATGTACCAGCCAGGTTACTGCTGGAGTAAGTACCAAAGGCTGGGCCAACCCATTACTTTAAGATCAATGGAGTGAAAGCAAATGCTAATCAACTATCCTGCAGGCATACAGAACTACTATCACGTAGTTCTTTGTGGTACACGTGAAGAGCTGAAATTCCCACAATACATAGACCCAATATTTGGAAAATTGCACCCCCAATCAAGGTTACTCATTCACCACCACAGGCAAAGGCAGCTTCAGAAGGATGAGTGTACATAGGGAACACTCATTTGGCATAGCCCAGTGGCAATTCTGTGTGTGAACAAAGTCCCATTTTTAAACACTCTGTGTCTACCTGTACTTTATAATTTAAATTGTAAGATGCTCTTCAGAAGGCAGCAGGGCTAAAGATGTAGACTTATGAGGAGTTAATTTGGGGGAGGGGGAACAGTGCAACAGCTGAAAGACTGATTACATAATTAGGTGTTCAGTAGGCAAAACTGAAAAAGAAAACTCACTTTTTCAACCAACTCTGTCGAAAGGATCTCCCATCCAGTTATGAACATCTTTGGCATACATCAGTTTGGATCCAAGTAAATTTAGCAGTTTCAGTTTGAAAGTGTCATGGAATCAAAGCATCACAGCATGATAATCTTCCTATGTTCGATGAGATTAAGTGTAAAGGTTAGTTTGTTTATTTTGAAAATAGTTATTGTGCCAGTGTTTAGGTTCCTTGACAGTTTTTCAGCTGTCAACATAGTAGCAACATGTGCATGCTTTACATTTTCTGAAAAAGCACATTCTTTATTATAGATATTTTTTTCACCTCCAAAAATATGCTGCAATCTAAATTTGTGGGTTATTTCCCCCTCAATGTAGTTGTTCTTGGCAGTATGGCGTCTGTTTATATTGTAACCACATTCCACATGAGTGTTAGCCGAGTTGGCTGGACTGGGAATAATAACGGATAATAATAATAACTGATACTGATTATCTCACTTCTGTTCAATACTCTGCTGCCAAGGTCATCCACCTCACCTGCCAATTTGATCATGTTCATCTCCTCCCTTCACATCCAGCACAAACACCTTGTTCTCATCTTCAAGGCCTTGCTCCTTCCTGTCTTTCTGCCCTTATTTCCTGCCCTTACTTTGCTCTTCTCCTGCCACCGCCCTCATCCACCCGAGTCCCCTGTTCCCCCCCTAAACATTTCCCCCCTTCACCCATGCTGCCCCTTGCACCTGAAATGCCTACTCCCTCTAGGCCTTCAAATTCCTCCCTAAAACCTACCTTTTGCCAGGCTGTACTTCGCTCCCCCCCGCCCGGGTTAGCTCATTTATGCTCCTGTTTATACTGTCTCATCCTCGGATCTCCCTCCTTTCTTTGTAACTAAGCCAAGCACATGCATCTTCAACTTCTTGGCTTCATGAACGTATCCCTGTCTCTCCTTACATACTCCTCCTAATCGCCCTTCTCATTCTAGATTGTAAAGCTTACGGGACATTCCTTTATTAAGGAATGTATCAGGCACATTGTTGGCGCTATAAAAATAAAAATTACTATCCCTAGTTGGATGTATAGAAGATGCAGGAGGCTGCTTTAGTAGGAGAAAGCACTTGTGAGTTAGGCTCTCCCTTAGCTCCCCTATTTTCTCACTCTTTTAGGAATTGTCTGTAAACAAACTGAAAGGAAGTGATTAACAAATCATATTCCAGGAAAACAGCACATTATTTTCTAAAACGCGCTATAGAAAGCACAGGAATTAGTACTCTTTTGTTAATTAACATTTCTTCTTTTCCCCAGGAAGGACACAATCACATAAAGAAGAAATGTAACCATACAAAAACAAGAGGTATACTATTTAACATGGACTGAGTTTTTAACAACTGCAATGCGGGCCTGCCGCAGGGACTCACCATCACAAGAGCTTCTGGCCGCCAGATTTGGGCCTGCTGGTCCCTTGGATGTGGTCCTCTGGAAGATTCTGGGTCCGCATGTCTGTTCCTGCCACCATTCCGCACTGGGGATCCCGGGCCACAATGGCTGCCTGTAATTGGTTGCTATGCCTACCTGTCATGGCGGGGGTTGGGGAGGTGCTGGGGCATGGCTGCTCAGCCATGAGTTTGTTCTCTCACCCTGGCAGGGGTGGGAAGGGGAGGGCTTGCTGGCAGGCCCAGTTGGATGTACATCTGATCAGTGCTCCAACCTGACCTGGCCAGGAACATCCCCACCCCCACCCCTCCCAGGGCTGTATAGACGGCATGCCGGCTACATGTCTGTTTCCACCCTTGGCTCCAGCAAGAGGAGGAAACTATTAGTCTTAAATGGGAAATTATCTTCTACGTTTCAGTTGAATGAAATGTTAGCATTCTTTACTAAAATGAATGCAAAATTAATTTTGCCATCAGCAAAAAAAGCCAGATAGTAAATTCTAAGAATACTAGTTACACATAAAGAAAATATTATCTTGTAAGCAAAATTAAAACAGCAGCGAAGAAGTGCCTGGTTTACTTCAGATGAAGTTAAAATATTTTTAGACATTTCCCCCCCCCCCCCAAATTTCTTTTATTGTTATAAATTGTTTGCCATACAATAAAGTACCAATCAACAAAATCTAAAAAACATTGTGGTTATCTCTTTATCAGTTGTCTGATATAGGAATACATCGCTGTATGCGCTTTGCGTCAGATATAAAAGTCAAACAAATATGCTCTCTCATCCGGCGTTAAAGGTTTATCCTGAATAACTGTCAAACATGGCATCCAGCGCACCTGTAGATCGACATTATTTTCTTGTAGCTTTGCCAATAGTCTCTCCATGGAAAATATAAACCACATACAGTTTAACCATTCCGCTTGTGTGGGGCCTGTGTCAGATTTCCAGTTTCTTGCTATGACAATTTACCAAGGTGAGAATTGTGCACGAGTCTCTATATTTTTTCATAATTGATTGTTCAGGAAATAGCCCCAATAGGACTACCTCCGGGCAAAACGGTATTGGGAAACCTGTCACCCTCTCCACGTATCCCCACACAGTTCGTCAAAACCCTTGAATTTTGTAACATGACCACCAGCAGTGGAGATATGTTCCCTCCTCTCCAAAGCCATGCCAGCAAGCGCCTTGATTGCCACTAGTGGAGTGTTTGAACTGAGCAGGTGTTAAGGCAGTATATAGGCCTTCCTACAGTACCACGAGTCCCTCTGGGGAATTAGTATATGGTCGATTTTAGAGAATATTTTGTGCGGGATTGAGTAAAATGTATATTCCCTACTGTGCGGATTTAAGTGTCTCCAAATATCAATTAACCCCTATTTTACCAACATCTCAGAAACTTGCCATTTTTTCCAGAGGTTTTAAGTTTGAATGATCCACACATGAGAGTGGGGTATTCAAGTCGCCTTGTATTATCAGCCTGTCTTTCATATAGGCCATAATTTTTGAGATATATTTTTGTAAGAATTGGAGGGTTTCCTTGTTGGGAGCATACATATTAACTAATGATATCTCCGAGCCATTCAGGCACCCGTTAATCATTAAAAATCTACCCTCCCTATCTCTTATTGTCTTCTGAATAGTAAAATTTGATGTCACCATTATGCCTAAAACACCTGCCCTTTTGGATGGAGCACATGAGGCAATCAGTTCCCCTATTCGTTTATTTTTAAAGCGAAACAGGTCTTTTTCTAATAGGTGGGTCTCCTGTAAAAAAATCTATCACATTTTGTCTCTAGTAGTAGATCTTTAACTCTTTTACGCTTAATTAGTTAATTCAACCCTCTTACATTTAGGGTAAGAGTTTCAATTTATCATCTTTTCATTCTAGGAGACCCTTCCCCTGATTTATACTTGACATAACATCGAAGACCCCCTCCCTGCCACTGCTTATTTATTGGGAGCTGCTGTTGTTGGCTACAAGACCTTGAAGACCTTCCCCCCCCCCCCCCATAGTTGCCTAAGTTGTAATTTGAACAATAAATCTACCTTTACTTCTCTTACATTTATGTGACTCATTTGTGTTTTTGACTTAGAGTGACCATAAACCCAACACAGAACATAATAACCCCAACTCAAAACTAAAACCTCCATTTGGCTCCTCCTCACTCTTGTTTTTGGACTGGTCCTGAACTGTGGGGTTTCACCAGAACCTCCCTCACACCCTTTTTTTATTACTGTGCTCTTCGAGGCCCCTAGTAAAAAAATAAAAGTGAACGCCGCACACAGGGGCGGCGGGTGGGTTTTGATGTTGGAGGGGCACTGGGGCAGTAAGGCCAGGCCGGCAGGCCAAGGGGCGAAACCAGGGGGATGGTAGGCCAGTGGCATGGCATAACCCAGCAGCAAGGAGTTCCCAGAGTTAACATCGGATGGAAGAAAACACAGTCTACATGCACATCAGGCGTAAAATAAATAATTTGTAAACCCAAAACACAGGGAAACACCCCAAACACTGGCATAACACTGACAAAACACTGATATAACCCAGCAGCAAGGAGTTCCCACGGTTAACATCGGATGGAAGAAAACACAGTCTACATGCACATCAAGCTTAAAATTAATCTGTAAACCCAAAACACAGGGAAACACCCAAAACACTGGCATAACCCAGCAGCAAGGAGTTCCCAGGGTTAACATCGGATGGAAGAAAACACAGTCTACATGCACATCAAGCTTAAAAT
>QEPC01001916.1:1593500-1676496 GCA_003113815.1 Sphenodon punctatus | reverse complement strand
TCCCCCCCCCCCCAGCCTGTTTACTCACCGTTGCAGGAGTCGGACTGGAGGCGAGGAACCCAGTGTCTCTCAGTGTTCAAGTGGAAGGAAAGTTCCCAACAGCTCTGGGGAAGTTCACTACAGAGCTTTACACCTTCTGGGCTACAAGTCTGGCTTTCCTGCCTGCCAGCCCCTAGTAGTTGTGGCTGCAGTCTCCTCTCCTGAAGTACTGGGAAGAATTTCCTCCATATTCTTCTCTTGGCAACTGTGGTTGCTGAATAGTCAGGGAATATTCTCACTGTGCTGCTCTGATATTCCAGCTTTTGCTTACTTCGGACTAGTCTAAGAATCCTTTCCTTGTCCTGGAAGTCTAGACATTTTACAATGATGGTTCGGGGATTTTCGCCCTCTTTGGGTCTCAGCCTGGCAGTTCTGTGAGCCCTTTCAATTTTTGTTGTGTGGAGGTCTGGTGCTTCCAGGAAGAGGGTTTTCAATACCTCCCCAATAAGTTCTTTTGGTCCCTTACTTTCTAATCCTTCCCTTAGTCCAGTCAGTCGTAAGTTAGACCTCATGGATCTATTTTCCAGGTCTTCAGTTTTATCTAATAGGAAATCTATAGTCTCATTGTTTTTATTTGATCCTCGTTCTCCAATGAGTGGTCTTCCATACTAGTAATTCTATTTTCTGCTGCATCCATCCTTTTAAAAAGACCCTCTACTTTTTAATTATTTAATTCAGTTACCTTTTGGAGCTTGTTTACTTCCTCAGCCAGTTTCTCTCTCGCTTGAGCTGCTGCTGCGAGGTCTTTTCTAAGCGCCGCCATCAACACCGCAATTTCATTACCCGAGTTCAGCTCTTCCCCTGGGTCTGTCTGGCTGATGGCGTCCGCCATTTTGTGAGCTTCTGAAGTTGTCGCAGCTCGCAATCCTGCCCTTGTTTTGGGCTGATAATAGCACTCAATCGCGTTTTGTTTGGCCTTGTTTCTTTTCCTCTTTGCTCCACCTGTCATTTAGTTTGAGCGTGCTGTGTGTCGTGCCTCTTCTTCTGTTGTTTCTGCAGCTTAGTCAGGATGCTGGGTCGGAACTGGGCTTCCCTGCAGCTTCTACAGCGTGCGCATGCTCAGAACCCCCATTTTTAGACATTATACCTTCATATAGCAAGTACACAGCACCCATCTAATGCATTAGAGGCACTGTGATAAGACAGCAGAGGGCAGAACATGATCTGACAATAGAAAATGTCACTGAGTTCTGCTATGCTTAAAACTCTTTAGGAGTTATCTGAATTTTATGGCAGAATTTATTGCATTAACATTTTATAAAATTTGCCATATAAAATATCTAAGGAAAAAAATTGCCAACTTAAAAACTATTCTATATAAATTTCTCATTAATCTATTAATTGCAACAGACTAACCCAAGAGAGATTACTTTCACACATCCCTGTTCCTAGGTTTCTGCAAGCCTGGAAAAATGTATAAATTATGACATTGCTAGAGGCCAGCAGCACAGCTGGGTTTTAAAAAAAGATTGGATAAGTTTTTGGAGGTTAGGTCCATTAATTGTTCTACCCTGTTGATCCTGTTAGATCTCTCGGCTACTTTTGATACCGTTTATCACAAGTTGTTGGTGACTTGGCTGCAGGACTGGGCAGGGATTAGCGGGATCGTTCTTCAATGGTTCCGCTCTTTCCTGGCTGGGAGAACTCAGCATGTGGTCCTGGGTGATTTTTCATCTTCTCCCTGAGGCCTCACGTGTGGGGTTCCGCAGGGTTCTATCTTATCCCCTCTCTTGTTCAACGTGTATATGCAGCCTTTGGGGGAGGTTGTCAGGGAGTTTGGCGTACGGTGTCATCAATATGCTGATTACACCCAGCTATCTCTCATTTTCATCAGACCCAGGTCCGGCAGTCTCGGTGCTTACCCCGGTGTTTGGATGAGGGCAAGCCGCCTGAAGTTAAACCCTGACAAGATGGAGGTGATGGTTATGGGGAAAGCTGGGAGAGTGGTGGCCCCCATCATTGATGGGGTCCGTCCTCCCCTGGTATCTCAGGTCTGGAGTGCTCCTGGATTCGCAGTTCCGGGTCCAGGTGGTGGCTGTGGCGAAGGGGGCATTCCGCCAGTTACATCTGGTACATCGGCTTAGGCCGTATGTCTCTGACTCGGATTTGGCCACAATTGTCCATGCTTTTATTACCTCGAGACTGGACTACTGTACCGCACTCTATGTGGGGCTACCCTTGGTGCTGGTTCGGAGACTGCAACTGGTGCAGAATGCAGCGGCCCATCTCCTAATGGGGATGGGCCGACGCGAACACATTACACCAGTGCTTCGCTCTCTACACTGGCTGCCGATAGTCTTCTGGGCCCAATTTAAGGTGTTGGTGCTGACCTTTAAAGCCCTAAACTGCCTGGGCCCCACCTACCTGCAGGACCGCCTCACCCTCTATGTTCTGGATCGGCCCCTGCGGTCGGCCAGGGGCACCCTCCTTGAGGTCCCCCGGGTTTCGACCTTGAGGAGGGCATTTTCTGTGGCTGCACCACGGTTGTGGAACTCCCTCCTGTTGGAGGTCTGCTTGACCACCAACCTTCCCTCTTTCCATAGACAATGTAAGACCTGGCTGTTTCGCTGTGCCTTTTCCTAGGTAGATGGGGAGGGTGGGTTGGGTCAGGGAGGATTGGGGTTTAAATTGTTTTAATTGGGGGATTTTAGGTTGTTTTTCATTGTATTTTGATGCCATTTATTTTAATTTGTATCTTAAAATGTTGTTAGCCGCCCCGAGATGCTTTTAGCAGGAGGGAATGGCATACAAATTTTATGAATAAATAATAATGGGTTTTAGCCAAGTAGGTTGGAGATGTAACCTCTGTCTGTCAGGAGCTGGGAATTAACAGCAGCGACTGGATCACTTCATTATGTCCTGTTGGGTACTTCTCCAAAGCTACTGTGCCCAGTATCAGGCTTGATGGACCATTGATCTAGCCCAGTATGGCGCTACGTTCTTGTGACTTTTGGAACAAAAGTCCTTTGCATGTTAATAAATAAGAATTAATAAATAAGAATAAATAAATGCATAATAAATAAGAATAAGGATAATGCTATTTATATAGCGCCCTCTGCATTATATGGCACTTGGAGCGCATCACAAAAAGTTAAAAACCATATAAACAATTTAAAACAATTATTAAAAATGGGGTAGGAAAAAATGGAGGACAAGGTACATTGAGGGCACGATCAGTGAATCCTAAAAGCAGCTAGAGAATAAATGTGTTTTCAAGTACTTTTTAGAGGTAAGGAGGTGGGAACTGAGACGAACATCTGGAGGAAGAAACAGAGATGAACATCCGGAATTCCACACCGAGAGCACCACAGCAAAAGCCTGATCGCCTGCCAACTTCAGACGTGATGGCGGAACCCCCAAACAGTGAGGGGTTCCGGAACGCAGATACCCATCAGCGTGAGGCTCCAGAAGTAGGTCTCGAATATAGCCAGGGCCCTAAAATCCGGCAGCACAATCTTAAACTCAATCTGTCGCTCCCATGGCAGCCAATGCAAAGAACACAGGGCGGGCATAATATGATCACAGCTGCTCAGTCCAGTAAACAGCCAAGCTGCTACATTCTGAACAAGCTGCAAGTGATGGATAAGCAGTGCCGGCAACCCGTAGATCCCCCACCCCAACCAGTAGGAGGCAGACTAAACTTTTCTGGAGCATGCTCAGTGGGATCTAACCCATCTTCCTCCAGTCTAATGTCTGCCTCCACACCGGTAAGACACAGGCTGTCAACTCTGTCTTAGACGTAGCAACAAAAATTAGAGAAATTTAGAGTTTTCAGTGGGAGCCACCTCAGACAAGTGCTGGTGAGAGTGGACACCTTCACCGTCCACCCACACGCTCCTCCAGAGGTTGGAGGGCCGATTCCCACTTCCCTTCAAAGATCTTCCCCAGGCTCCAGTCCCAGCTGGTGCTGGAACTGGGAAGAGTGGATGCAGCAGAGCTCCTCCAGGCTTCTGGAGTGACTAGTCCCACTGCCGGATGCCAGCTGCCTCCTTCCCGATTGGAAAGTCTAGCCGCACGGGGATTGCTGGTGCACTGCCAGGACCCAGAAGTGGTGGTGGAGAAAATTAAAGTAAGCTGGGTGCAGCTTACTCATTACCACAGAGGCTCCAGCTCTGCACACTGAGGCCTTGGAACAGGCGAGGGAGCAAACTGCCATGAATGTGTTCTCCTGGGTCATGATGTTGGAGAGATGAGACGGGGTGAAAAAGATCAGGAGAACTGTTAAGAATAAGTAAGGTCTCCCTGTAATGGGCGCCCCAGGACTGACCCCCATATGGAGATCCTAAAAGAAATTCTCCTCCCTCTAAAAGACCTAAAGCACAAACAGGCACCTAAATGGACAAAGACTAACCCTGTCCCATACAAAGGGACCTCAAACTACTCTGGGAAGGGGCTAAAAAGACACGCAAATGTGGGTCTCTGGAGCCCTCCACCTCCTCTGGCCCAGAAGAGGCAAGGGAAGAAAGCTCCTTCTTAGAGGAAGTGGAGCTGTCAGACACCAGCCCTCCCCAACAGAGGCCAAAAAAGCAACCACAGAAAAGGAAGGCCAAGCCCGCAACTGAGGCAGAACCAGCCCCAGGGGAGCAGACACAGGATGTTTATTGTAGATGAAGAGGAAGGGGGAACGCTCCACCCTGGAGTGGGTCCCAGACCCATCTTTTGAGGCATGCATGATCCAGACAGGCAGTTCCCTATTAAAAATAGAAATTAGATCTATGACATCATCCTGAAAGCCCTGAAGCTCAGAGAGAAAAAAACTGAGCAAGATTCTTTGAAGTCATCACGGGAGAGTTCTGGGAGGGAGTATATCCCAAAAGCCACAGTCTAGGGACAAGGGAATGCTGCTGAACAAGGCATATGAAAAAAAAATGATTAGAAAAGAGTGCCAGCATCCCACCAGAGCTTTTAAAATGAACAAAACTCAGGAGTCCCTGGACTCCTTTACCAGGAGCAAGGAACACCTGTTGGCCACCCCTAAGGAAGACGCGGCAGCGCCATTCCTGGCACAGAAATCAGTCTTCCCAACTGAAGGGGATTGCTTGCCTAACGATCGTTAGGGAAGCAACGATTTAAGTTAGTTTCAGGAGAAATTTCAAGGAGCTGTCAGCCATAATCAAAATTGTCACGATGTTCTCCTATTTTTCTCGAGCCTTCGTGTGCTGGATAAATAGGGCCAGAGACCCCGCAGTGTCCCTAGAAATGACAAAGATCCTAGCGACCATGAATACAGCTTGCCTATGCCTTCATGGCAGACATCTCTACAGATATCCTGTGCTGGGCAGGCAGAGCAGCAGCCGCCAATGTGGCAGCTCATAGGCATATGTGGTTGTCATCCTGGAACAGGGACATCACAACGAAGAAGACTCTCATGCGGGAGTCGGAGGTCCTTTCCAGGGATCAAAGCTGTTTGGTGTATGCTTGGACAAGGTCCTGGCAGATGCATGAGACAAGACAAAAAAGCAAATATTCTATAGCGTTTTGGGAGCCAAACGGTCCTTTCGTTCCTACAACGCGAACTACGTGACTGGAGGTACTAGGAGACCATACTATTCAAAGGTAACCAGTCCAGGGGCAGGCCCAGGTGGAACAAACAGGCGTACAGGGGGCCAACCTCATTCTAAGCTGGGAATGGGGAATAACCAGTCGAAGCAAGATGCATGACTGCGAGTGCTTGCCCTGTGGGGAGCCCACACCCCTTAGGAGGCAGGTTGCGCCTATTCACAGACAAGTGGCACATAGCAACCAATTATGCGCCAAATCATTCGATCAGGGTACGTGATCAAATTTTCCTAGTTCCCCTCAACATCTTTCTTCGTGTCCCCAGTATCCAGGAAAAGAAGAAAAGCATGAAGCCATGCTGAAGGATTTAGCTGGGTTATGGGACATTCAAGCCAGAGAACTGGTACCTCCAGGAGAGAAAGGACAAAGCCTGTACTTCCTCCTATTACTCGTACCCCAAAAAGGATGAACGTAAGGTGGTTCTGGACCTAAAGAAATTAAACAGATTCGTCAAACCTCAAAAATTCAGAATGGAGACCCTCCAATCCATTAGGGCAGTGATCTCGAAGAATCAATGGTTGACCTCCATAAATCTAAAGAGGCGTATCTCTATGTCCCAATATGCCAGAGTCACAGAAAGTGACTGAGATTCACTTACGCCAAGCAACATTGGCAATATACAGCCCTCCCCTTCAGGCTAGCCACGTCATCCCGTACATTCACAAAGGCTCTGTTCCCATTGATTGCGAACCTGAGATCAGAAGGAATTTGAATCCACCCTTACTTGGATGACCTGTTAATCAGGTCACTTTAAATGGCACAAGTGGAGAAGGATCAGGACAGGACTGTAGCCCACCTACAGGAACACAGGTTCCTCATAAATTTCAAGAATCATCTGACCCTGACCTAGTTCCTGGAACACCTGGGAGTAATCCTGGATACCCAGCAGCACAGGGTATGTGTGACCACCCAGAGATAGCACAAACTGATATGATTGATCAACTTGGTCCAGGGATTGGACAGATGCAAAATAAACACACTAGTGAGCCTCTTGGCGCTCATGGTCTCCTGCACTCAGCTCCTCCAGTGAGCCAGTTTCCACTCAAGGCCCCTACAATGGCTTCTGGCCCCATTCCAGGACCAGCTCACCCATGGGCAAAACCGATGGGTTCAAGTACCCCAGTCAGTCAAGGACTCCCTGCAGTGATGGACAGATCCATGGCTTTTCCAGGAGGGTTCTCCCATGGCAAAGCCCAACAGGTTGACACTAGCAACCGACGCCCGCCTGTATGGTTGGGGAGTGCATCTGGGACAGAAGTCATTCAAGGCAGGTGGTCAGCATGGGAATGCAAACATCATGTGAATTGGCTGGAACTCAGAGCTGTATACTTTGCATTGATGTAATTATATAAATGCTTAATAATACATTCTTGAGCAGAGGCTTTACCACAGCCTCCTTAAGGCATTCAGGCACTCTACCCTTCCGAAGGGAGGCATTGACCACTTATATAAGTGCTTAATAATAAATAATAATAATTAATAATAGCGGAAGCTCAAGGAGAAGGTTGGGGACGCGGGAGTTTATACGGATAACATAATGGCAAATGCGTATATCAAACACCAGGGAAGCTCCCACTCCCTAACTCTGAATCTCCAAGCAACCTCCCTGATGAAATGGGCGGAAGCCAACCTGACATCACTGTCAGCCACCTACATTCACGGCAAGGTGAACACTTGAGCGGATGGCTGAGTCATCGGACAGTGGACCCAGGAGAGTGGTACCTCTGTGACGAAGCCTTTGAAAGGGTGGCATGCAGGTTTGGCCGTCCAGTGATAGACCTGTTTGCCTCGAGACACAATGCAAGGCTCATAGAATACATGTCCAGGGGTCAGAACCAAAGAGCAGTTGCCATGGACTCACTGAATCAGAGATGGCCAAAAGGCTGAATATGGGCCTTTCCACTGTTCCCACTGATAACTGGAACTAGAATCTTCCAATGCTCGCTGTGACTTATTTGTTGACTTTGATACCGCGCTTGGAACAGTGGGAGAACCAGAGGTTATGAATGCCCCGTCTCCAGTTTGGTGGGATCAGTTTCAGTGGATGTTGCCTGCTGATGCGGGGGATGTTCTTGGGGCGATTGTTAGGGATGGGCGAACAGATCACGGTTCGGGTTCGTCCGTTCGGTTTGGCTGCGTTTGGTTCGTCCGTTCGGTTTGGCAGTTCGGCTAGTTCGCCGAGTTCGGGTTCGGCTGTTCATTTTGGTCGTCCGAACAGGCTGTTCGGTTAGGCCGTTCGGTTCGGTCATTCGGGAAATGTTGTTATGAGTGTTTGTTTGTTTTTAATATGTTTTTTATTGGGTTTTATATGGTTTTCTTTTGTTTTTTATTTGTTTTTTTTGTTTTTATATGGTGTTTTTTTTAAAATCTAATATTATATCTATCTACACTAAATCTAACTGCTATTAACTATTCTAAATGCTATGAACTAAATGGATTATCTAATAAGTACAGACCTACTCCTACAAACACTAAATCTAAATCACTAACGCTATCGCTATCACTAAGCTAACTCCTACAACTCTCTATCTATCTATCTCCCCCATCCCATATCCATATATATATATATATATATATATAAAAAATATGGATATGGATATATATATACATCCCATATATATGGGATGGGGGGGAATCACAAACAGAAGAGGAGTCTGTAGTGAAATACATGTACAGTGCATAACACAAGGTTTCAGTTTATGGTTTAAGTTTCATTTCAGTACAAAACTGAAATGAAACTTAAAGCAATCTAAAAATCCTACTCAACGCCTGCTGTTCAGGAACAGTGACTAGCTCAGAAGGTGTTGGGAAGGGGGGAGGCAGATAATTAGTTTAGTTTCTTGCAAGCCTCTCCAGCCCTGGTGCCTGGAAGTCTGCTCCTCAGTGACTGACACCTCCCTCCCTGTCATGTTTGACCTTCCAGTGAACCTTTTTTTGCCACCCGAACGCGATCCGAACTGACCGAACTGTTCGGCCATTTCGCCGTTCGGTATGTTCGCGTTCGGGTTCGTGTTTGGTCGTTCGAACAGGCCGAGTTTGGGTCAAACTCCGAACTACTGAACCGCGTTCGCCCATCCCTAGCGATTGTGTGGTGCTGGGGGATTGCTTGTCATCTCCCCGGGCCTCATGTGTGGAGTCCTGCAGGGTTCTATTCTGTCCTCACTCCTGTTCAACATGTATATGCAGCCTCTAGGAGAGGTCGTGAGAGGGTTTGATGTTCATTGTCATCAATACCCAACAAAACTCATTTTCAGCTCACCCAGGCCCAAGCAGTCTCAGTGCTTACTGAGTTTGGTGGCTGTGGGGGAAAGGATGAGGGTGAGCCATCTGAGGCTGAGTCCTGACAAGACGAGGTGATGTTGGTGGGAGGGGCTGAGAGGTTGGTGGCCTCCATCATTGATGGGGTTCATCCCTTCTTGGTCCCTCAGGTTCAGAGACTAGGGGTGCTCCTCGACTTGCAGCTCCGCCTATATACCCAGGTGGCGGCTGTGGCGAGGAGCGCGTTCGGCCAGTTACATCTGGTACAGCGGCTTTGGCCGTATGTCTGACTCCAACCTAGCCACTCATCCATGCCTTCATCACCTCATATTAGACTACTGTAACGCACTCTACGTGGGGCTACCCTTGGTGATGGAGTGGAAACTGCAGCTGGTGCAGAATGCAGTGGCCCGTCTCCTTACAGGGACGGGCCATCGTAAGTATATAACACCTGTGCACTGTTCGTTGCACTGGCTACCTATAGTCTTCGAGGCCCAATTCAAGGTGTTGGTTCTTACCTATAAAGCCCTACAATGTCTGGGCCAAACTGGGACCGCCTCACTCTCTGGATCCTATCTCGGTCGCTGCAGTTGGCCGGGGGGGGGGGGGGCCTCCTTGAGGTCCCCCAATTTTCTCAGGTGGCAACTTTGGGGAGGGTGTTGTTGGTGGCCACCCTGAGGGTGTGGAACTCCCTCCTGGTTGTGGTCTGTTTGGCTTCACACCTCCCCTCCTTTTGATGACAATGTAAGACCTGGCTGTTCCACCAAGATTTTGGTGAGGGAGGTGAGTGGCGGTTATCTGGCTCCAGTCAAGTTGTATTTATTATTTTATTGTACTTTATGTTATTTAATACTGGTTTTAAGATTTATGTACGCCACCCTGAGCTCCCTTGGCAGGAGGGTGCAGGTTAGAAATTTTTGTATAAATTAATATAAATAAAAAACCAGGACAGTGGCCAAGATCCAGATGGAATGGGCACAAGCAGTGCTGGTGACCCCTTATCGGTCATGGTGACCATGGTTTGCGGACCTTAAAGTAATGAATATAGAGCCGCCTTTCCATCTCCTTGTAGCCATAGACCTCCTGACCCAGGTGGATGAGAATCCAGATAGGCTGAAATTGACAGCATGGAGGTTGAGTGGGACCTAGCTCTAGAAAGTCAAGGATATTCTCAGGAAGCGTTGAACACACAGACATCTAGTTTGAAGCAATCTACTACACAGATCTATCAGGGCACTTGGAAAGTTTTTGTGGGGTGGTGTGCTTGTAGGAAGATCAGGCTACTTAGGGCTAAAATTAGACATTCTAGATTTCTTACAAAAAGTTTTGTCTCAGGGATTGAAGCCTAATACTCTGGCATGTCAAGTGGTGGCCTTAGATTGTATTTTGTCCTGTGCTAGGACTAAGGTATCTACACATCCCACATGTCAAGAGATTTTTGAAGGCAGCTAGGGCCATCTCTCCTCCTGTAGTGCACTATTTCCCTTTATGGAATCTCAATTGGGTGTTATGGGCCCTAACTAGGGGACCTTTTGAACCCTAAAAGGAAGTATCTTTGTTTTCTTTGTCCCTGAAAGTGGTGTTTTTAGTGGGCATTACTTCGGCTTGCAGGATTTAAGAGCTTAGCGCCCTTTCCATCGAACCGTCTTTGTGTATCTCTAGGGACAGTTCCATGGTCTTCTGGTTAGATCCGGCTTTTTGCCTCAAAGTGATTTTCCCTTTTCACAGGGGGTAGGAGTTTGTTTTGCCCTCCTTTTGTCACAATCCCTTTTATGAGAGCCAGTGTGGTGTAGTGGATAAGGTGCTGGACTTCGACCTGGGAAACCAGGGTTCAAATTGTGCCCTAGTCATGAACTCCCTGGATGGCCTTGGGCCAGTCACAGCCTGGCAGCCTCAGTTCTCCATCTGTAAAAATAGGAATGTGTGTGTGTCTGTCTCTCCCTGTGTTCCCTCACCCAGATTATAAGATCACTGGGCCGGGACCTGTCTCTAAAAGTCTGACTGTAAAGTGCTGCCTACGCCTGTTAGTGCTACAGAATTTGTAAGTAGTAGTAGTCATGAGCAGGAGAGCCTGTGGCGTACCCTGGGCATGAAAAGGGTGTTGCAGGTGTATGTGGACAGAACTACTTCTTTTAGCAAGTCTTCTTTCCTTTTTGTTGCCTATGCCTACAACCCACAGCATAGGAGCCTTAGGGTGTCAAAACCTGATTGCAAAATGGATCACTTCTTGTACAACTGGGGCATGCAGAATGAAGAACAAGACTCCCCCAGAGAGAATTACTACCCACTCAGCCACACTACCCAGGGGTGTGGCTACTACACGGGTCTTCAGGAATTATGCTCCATATGAAGAACTTTGTAGGGCAGCCACAAAGTCCTCAGCTCATATATTTAACCAGCACTAGAAAGTGCAATTGTATGAATCTGTTGAGGCCGTTTTTGGACAGAGGGTCCTCCAGTACCGCAGTGTTCTAGCTTTTCTGCAGTATACTGTGTCAGTTTTTCTGCTCAGTTTTGGTTTGTGTTGGTTTTTTCTCCCTCCCAGTATAGACTTGGGGTAGTGCTTATCTCCTCAGAGTAAGAAGCTGGCCATCCAGGAGTACCCCGTAGAAGGAAAATTCCCAAGATAAGGACCCAATTTTCTTTTCTCTTCTCTCTCCTCCTCCCCACACTGCCCCCAATTTCAGTGCTCAGTGTAAAGACATGCTCAGTTACAGGAGTTTAAAATGTTATTTTTTATCTTACAAATGAACAACCCTGTTAAACTGTAATTGTAGAACTTTACCTTCTAACTTACAGGTCAAAGTACTTAACTATTGGAGAAATGTGCAAAAAGGGCACTTTAGCACTTCACTGAAGGCAGACATCTGATTGCTGAACATGATTTCAGCTTTGCATACAACTCTTTGCTCTGTGACTTAAATATATTTATTGGGTGATAATCTAGAACTTGGAGGCCTTGATGTGACCAAACAAACAAACAAAAAACCCTTTCACAAAGACAGCTCTGAGTCACTTTCTTTATTGATATTAAAATAAAAAAAACTGAATGCATTGGGAAGCATTATAGAATAAGTATACATCAAAAACAGATCATATTGCAGCAGACAATAAAAATGCATGCAATTGTCAGCGTCCGGCACCATTTTTACTTTAGATTCTTCAGTCAATAACTGTTCTCAATCCACCTAATTCAGAAATGACCTATCTTTTAAAGAACAAATTGAAAATTTAATACAGCACAAAGTTATCTTGAATCACAAAACAGTCTCAATATTTTATTTACCATTTATCTGACTTGGTGTTATTGGTTCCAAATACTGTTGGCTCAGACCAGACATCTGGATATTGCCATATAGGTTTTTATCAAGTAAACAGGCCGCTAGTTCTACTTCTTCCATTTTATACCAAGCTTGATTTGTTATTATGGACACAAGGGAGATGTGCCTTTACTAAGAGAATTTACAAAATACCTTTGCTTATCTTACTAGATTGCTCAGTGCTCCATGATATTTATAAAGCCATTAACCTTCAATGAGAAATTTTCTGTAAGCCTTCACATTGTCTTTAAAACTGCTACTTTGTGGTTGGCAGAGAGTTTGCCTGGAAAACTTGTTTATGAAAGAGGCTTATGTGTGCTTCAGTCTTTAACACTGGAGCAACAAGAATATGTCCCTCTCTACCAGCTCAGACATTGCAGAAAGCTGAAATGAGACATCACAAGCTCTGATGTAGGTAATGCTTACTTTCAGCTTGATAGCTTTGATTTCTAAAGAGAGCCTAGTTTTCAGATGAATGCAAAACAGGGGAAAACGTCTCTGTAAGAGACGTATACATTAGCTAAAGAGAGTTATTTTTAATTTGTGCTACAGCACAACTTGTGTTAACAGTTTGTGATTTACAAATTTTTATTTTTTTGCAATATCTCAGATTATGTTCAGTATTTAAGAATCAGTAGTCCAATTATATTGTCTGTGCTAAATTCCAGTTTCTTAGAGCTACTGCTAGGTCAGCAGCTAGCTGGTGAAAAGAGTCCTCTAGCATCCCTAGGTTTTTTAACAGTATAACCACTGTATAGATCACTCATTCTTACTTGCCTTTTTTCAGGAGGTCTTCTGGGGGCAGGTGCATAACAACACAGGGATGAATGCAAGCCCTCACCAGATGGATACTCAAAAATAGCTTCAAATGCTTTATACTCCCAACCTTCCAAGTACAGTAAATAGAGACTAAAGGGGCTGATTGCGAGGCCCACACAGTGGACGCATGGCGCACACACAATGTACACGTATACGAGTGACTTGCGCACAGCCCCGCTATGAGGACTATGGTGCGCATACGTCTATGTGGAGGGTTGGGATTCACCCCTATAGTCTATTGGACTGTCTAATATCATGATCCCAACCTCCAAATTCCTTCTATATGCAGGGTTACCATATCCCTTTTCCAGGTCTCAGTATAAAAGGGTTTTTGTTGTTTTTTGGCTCATTTAATACCATGGAGGGTTGCCTGTATTGGTAGGTGCGCAGTAATGAACGGTCATGTCCATCCACCTTCAGCATCACAACCCTTAGTGATTTCGCAGACTGACTTCTGTGGGAAAAACCCTGATAAACTCATTAGTTTTCCAGCCAAAATACAACTCCCAGTACAGTAACCTGACTATCGTTAGATGGTTTAGAGAGTGTTCTTCATACAGTCTCATTCATATCCAGGGCTCCCATCCTTTCCAAACTCTGCCAAGGATGTTGGGGTCTGTTGCTTGGTCTATAAGACACTTTGCTTGGGTTTCTTCTGAAAGCCCATCCTCTGGTTCTCTGGCTCGCAAGTTATGTTCTCTATTTCCTTGGGCCACAGATATGAATTCGTGGTAGGCAGGGGACTTCTCATGGCCCAACCGCAATTCATCACTATGATAAAAATATATCTGTCATTAGGAATGAATAGAGCTAATTTTCCAAAACTAGCAACCTCCAGGGTCAGGTCCTAAGTACATACAACTTTAGCTGTCTGTAAGTGTTCAACCAACTTGGCATTTCAGGTCAGGTAATTAATTAAATGATCTGCTTCTTTCCTCTTGGTGTCAAGCATGTATTACGTGGTTTTTCATATCCCTTGCTTTATTTCCCTGCCTAAGACTCATTGTAAAAGGTAGCAAATTCTCAGCAACCAGGACTAAAGCAGAGATGAGCTGAATTCTACGGAGACCTGCCACACTTGTCAGTCTAAAGGCAATTTACCAAAATTCAAAGCCTTCCACACTCCAGTTGTCCTGGGTGACACCTACCACAACTCTCAGTCAACCGCAGTTTAAGGATTTGTGTAGTTTAAACTTTCCTTTCATTCTTTACACCAACTAAAAGTGATATTAAGAAGGAAGTGGAGATGAACTGTACTAATAAGCTTTGAAGAAAAATATATTCTGGTTTGTTTTAAAAATCGAACCAGCCCAACTAAACAGGCCACTGGATTAAAAAGGAATGTAGCTAGCTTCCAAACAAAATACAAACAAATCAGTGTTCTTCTCTGTGTTATGTGCAATTTCTACAATATTCTTGTCACATCAGTATGAAAATAAACTCTTCAAATTTCATCCCATCCTAAAACTTTGTGACAGAATATGAAGATCAACAGCTTGTGCTGTTGAGGCAAACCCAGTCTGACTACAGGGTTCTAAATGCTGGAAGGTACGGATAATGACCGAATTGAAGAAAGAACGTTCAGAAGGAGATAATCAGTATTTTAGTTGGCGGGATAGTTCAGAGAGCTTGTTTGTGCATCAAGAGTGTTTGCTCTGCCAAGTGGTAAAATTCTTTCTGCTTAGTCCTTCTCTCTCTCTCAAACTGCTTGCCCACGTACAAAATCTCACGTTAATTTTTTTCTAATGTGAGATTTTGTATAATGTGAGGTTAACATGGGTTGCATGCCAACATTGATTTTTCCACGTTTGTTTCAGTGGGCATGGATCTATTGTTTTTCACAAACAAGGGACTCGACCCTCCCCAGGGTGCCTCCTGCCCCCCATTCTTCCCAGCCCATCAATTCACCCAGTGGCAGCAGTAGCCACAGCAGTTTCTCTGGCCGGGTTTGTTGCCAGCTCCTTCTGGCTGTTTCTGAGCATGCCATATGGGGCCTGCCAGGGCAGCAAGCCAGGAAGCAGCCAGAAGGAACAAGCAGAAGAGCTGGCCAGAGAACTTGCTGTGGCTGCTGCCGCTGGCGGTAAATCTCCCTAAAGTCCCCTCCCCCACTCTTCCAGCCAGGCCAGGGGTTGTGTAAGGCCCCCACTCACCCACTTCCCTCATGGGCTGGCCTGGGTGTGTGTGGATGTGCCTCTCCCCCCCGCGCGCCCTCACCTGCAGCCCCTTCTGTTTCATCTTCCCCCCCCCCCAAACTAACGTTAAATTTGAATGCACTACACACATTCAAATTTAACGTTTGTTTGAACTGAATGTACGTGAGTGATGTCACCTGTCATAGATCTAATGTTAGTTTTACTAATGTATGAGGAAGGCTGCTTTTGCCCACATTACACAAACGTTTGCTGCCCCCGAGATGCCGTTGGCATGAGGGGGCGGCATATAAATGTAACAAAATAAATATAAAGAAATTCCTATCTAACATTAGTTTGTGTAATGTGGGCAAGCAGCCTTAGATGCTATTAAATCTGAAAATAACAACAGACCTTTGATATTTTTTACTTTTTCAGTCTGCAAACCCAGGCTCTTAAGGTACTTAAGCTACAGGAAGACATTTACCAGGTGATCGCTGCCGGGTTGGCACCTGCTAACTTTCTTTTGGCAAAGTTCACTTTCTGCAAGGGATACCAGTTTACTTCATCTGTGTTTATTTCCTTTGTCCATGCACCTCCTTTTTTCAACTGCTTCAGTTCAAAATTCTAATGAGAAAAAATAGGATATTGCTTCATGTGTGATCAGTCAAACATTTCATCACATGCCTGGAAAAACCAACCCTTAAACTTCTCAAACATACATGCACCACCCCCAGGAACAAGCCTAAGAAAACCAGCTAATAAAGTGGTGCGGAAGACACCTAGTAAAGAGGATATATACTTCTGGGCACTGCGTTCACTTTACTTTACATCTGGTAAATGTTTAGATTTGTTAGAAGACTAAGGATTGATATCAATTCACATGTAGGAGAAAGGAGAATTGGTTACCTACCTTTGGTGAATTCCTTTCTCTCTTACACTCCTTATCCTCCTCCTGTTGGGTAGCTCTGCCATTGGCCGATAGGAGGCAGATGAAAAACTTTTCTTCTTGCGCATGCGCACTACGAGCTACCCCGTCTCCTCAGTCTGTATCCTAGCCGAGTGCCCCTGGGAAGAATCTCTTAGCCAAAAAACAAAACTAGAAAAAAACCATTGCGCCATACTGGTAAACTGTAAGTTGAGAATAACCTTTGAGAATAACCGGGACCTAACTGAGATCCCCCAACTGATCTTAACCTAAACTGGAGGAAGGGAAGATGTACTCTATGCTGTCTGGCAGGGAGGGTCGGAGGAGTGTAAGAGAGAAAGGAATTGACCAAAGTAGGTAACCAATTCTCCTTTCTCCTCTTACCTCCTTCTCCTCCTCCTGTTGGGATCACCTCTTTTACGGGTGGGAGCCGACAGCACTGGAAGAGTCCAGTACGGATTGCAGCACCCGCCTGCCAAACACTGCCTCTGCTGACTGAAAAATGTTAATCTTGTAGTGCCTCACAAAGGTATGGAGGGACGCCCATGTCGCGGCCCTACAAATCTCCTCGTAAGAGGCTTGCGCCTTGAAGGCATACGAGGTAGCCGCACTACGAACGAGTGGGCCCAAATTTGAAGAGGAGGGACCCTACCCCCAGCCTTGTACGTCTCTATGATGGCATGCTTCACCCACTTTGACAATAAGGTTTTGGAAGCCTTGAGACCCTGAAGTCCTGGTCGAATATAGGCTGTGGATTTGCAGAACCCCCAGGTTCTGCCCAAGTAAATTTTGAGGGCCCAACATACGTCCAACATGTGCCAGGTCCTACCTTTGGGATGGATTGGGTTGGGGCAAAAAGACGGAAGCACCAACTCCTGTGACCTGTGGAAGAATGAATTGACCTTTGGAATGAAGGCTGGGTCTAATCTAAGTGTCACAGAGTCTGGATGAAAAAAATACAAAAATTGTCTTCCATGGACAGTGCGCCCAGCTCCGACACTCATCGAGCCGAGGTTACTGCTACTAGGAAAACCATCTTCAGGGTCAGAAAAAATAAAGAGATGTTTTAAAGGCTCAAAAGGGTTTTTTGTTAATGCCTCCAAAACCAGGTTTAGGTTCCAGGAAGGCACCCTGTGCACTATAGGGGGGGACAGGAGCCTGGCACCCCTTATGAATCTCTTAACGTGGGGGTGGGAAGAGATTGCCCTGTTCGTTGATGCTCTTAGCACTGAGTCTAATGCCACTGTCTGTCTGGCCAAAGTGTTGGCCCTAAGCCCCTTATCTAATCCCTGTTGCAGGAAGTCTAGGACTTGAGGAACCCCTGCGTTACAGAAGAGGAAGAGGAGGAAGTCTTCTGAATTGACCTTGGCTGAGCTGGATTAGGTCCGAGAACCAGGGCCTCCTGGGCCACCAAGGCGAGATCAGCAGAAGTAGCGCTTGTTCCTTGTGTGCTTTGGCTATGGTTCGCGCAATCAATGGGAACGGAGGAAATGCGTAGAGCAGGCCCTTGGGCCAGGGTTGGTTTAACGCATCGGTTGCCTCTGCTTCCCCGCACGTTTCCCGTGACATGAAGCGGGGTAGTTGAGTGTTGCTTTTGGTGGCAAATAAGTCCATGAGGGGTAGACCGAACCACTTTACTATGTCCTGGAAGACTGATCTGTTGAGGGTCCACTCGTGGGGCTGCAGGACCTGGCGGCTCAGCCAGTCTGCTGTTATGTTGTCCTGCCCCTTGATGTGGAGGACCTTCAGAGAAGACGTGTGAGATTGTGCCCATGTGAGCAGCCTGACTGCCTCTCGATGTAACGGCGATGGTCTGGATCCCCCCTGATGGTTCACGTACGCTTTTGCCGTCACATTGTCGGTGTATATCAAGAGGTGGGAGCTGGTTCCGGAGGGAAACAGTTGTTGCAGGGCAAGACATATGGCCTTAAGTTCTAGGTAATTGATTTGTTGTTGCGAGTCCCTCTGTGACCAAACCCCCTGCATGGATCGAGTTGTCGTGTGGGCTCCCCAGCCTGCTAGGCTGGCGTCCGTCGTTATCATCTCTCTCATCGGCTCTGTGAGCGGTACGCTCACCTGGAACGTTGCGGGATCTAACCACCAAGACATGGATCTTTTTAAGTGCCTTGGTATGGTCACCCAGGGATTTAGTCCACTGGTGAGCTCGCGTTGGGAAGGCCTTAGCAGCCTCTGCAAGGGACGTAGATTAAATCTGCCCCACGTCACCTGGGCTGTGCATGAGATCAGCAGTCCGAGCAGTGATGGCAGCCTCTTGAGCCTCATTCGTTCCTTTGTCTTGAGGATCCTTACTAATGTCCGGATCCTTTGACTCCTGTCCTGGGGGACCAGCGCGAGGTCGGAGCTGGTATCTATGATGGTGCCCAGGTGTTCCAGTCTCCTCGTCGGGATGAGATGACTTTTCTCCCTGTTTATCAGGAACCCGTGCTGTTCCAGGTAGACGATCATCTTGTTGAGGTCCTGCAGTGTCTTGTCTACAGTGTGGGCCCGGATCAGCAGGTCGTCCAGATACGGGTGTATATGGATTCCTTCTGCCCGGAGGTTCGCCACAAGTGATATCAGTACCTTGGTAAAAGTCCTGGGAGCCGATGACAGGCCGAATGGAAGGGCCCTGAATTGCCAGTGGTCGTTGTACGCAAAGTGGAGCCACTTTCTGTGAGGAGTCCGAATTGGGATATGGAGGTATGCCTCCTGGAGGTCCAGAGACACTAGCCAATCGTCCCTCTGGATGCTGTGGCAAATGGATGTTAGTGTCTCCATCTTGAACTTCCTCTTCCTCACATGGCGATTCAGGGCCTTTAAGTCCAACACGGCTCTCCATTTGCCTGTCTTTTTTGTGACCAAAAATAGTATTGAGTAAAGACCTGAGCGACGCTGGGCGGTTGGTACTCTCTCTATGGCCCTGGCGGCTGCCGGCCTCTTGATTTCGGAGGTCACTGCGAGGTGTTTTGTCGCATCTTTTGATCTTGGCAATATCAGGAATCTGTGGGCGGGAGAGCTCTTCAGTTCGATGGAGTAGCCCCTTTCCATGCAAGAGAGGACCCAGGAGTCTGTGATCGAGTGGGCCCATTCTTCGTGGAACTGCTTGAGCCTGCCCCCGACCTGGGGATCGGCATAGTCAGGCATCCTGTCTTGTCTGACTGGGGGGAGGGCCCCTAGACTTGCGTCTATCGTACCTCCCTGTCCTGCAGCCCCTTCCCCTAAAGGAGAAGTTGGGGGTGTAACCTCTCTGAGAGTGCAACTAGAATCTCCTGGAGGTGCCTCCAAAACCCCTGAAACGAAAGGGATGCCCCTGAAAGGAGCCCCTCTTAGCAGACAATTGTTGTAGAGTCTTTGTCTTGTCCTTGCTTGAGGCCTCCTCTGAAACCTTCTCTAGGCACACCCCAAATAACTTAGACCCCTTGTATGGTGATGCTGTGAGCAGGTTCTTCGCGGTTACGTCTCCGTCCCACGAGCACAACCAAACTCTGCGCCTGGCTGCTATATCGTTTGCCACCGTCCTGGCCGACCATGTTAGATTGTCAGTGGTCGTGTCTGCCATGCATATCCTGGAATTCAGTCTCTGGGATTTACTCTCAGAGATTTCTGGGTCCTGTAATTCTTGCATCCAGGCTAGCATGGCCCTAGATACATAGGAGGATGCTATGCCTACCCTCAAAGAAGCAGATGTGGCCTCCAAAGCTTTTTTGAGAGCTACATCAACTGCTCTGTCAGTCGCATCTCTAGGGTGGCAATCCCCCTCTGTAGGGAACACTGTCTGTCTCGCGAGGGATGCCGCCCCCACGTCCACTTTGGGGTTTCTGAACATGGAGTCCTTCTTTCTGGAGAAGGAGTATAAGGTGTCCTGAGTTCTATTCATCTTGAAACCCTTGTCTGGGTGTTTCCACTCTTCTAGGACAAGTCTCTCGAAGGCCTTGTCCAGAGGGAGCCCCTGGTCTCTACCATGTACCGTGGGGATGTACTGTCTAGTCTCCTCCTTCTGTGAATCTGATGAATCCTCCTTAGAGGACTTCTCCTTGAGCTGGAGGGTCTTTACTACGTGAGCTACCAGCTCATTCCTATACTGCAAGGGGAATTGCCTCTCCATCTCCTTGGGGTCAGAGGGTGGATCTGTCCACTCCCCCTCCTCTAACTCAGAAAATTCCTGATCTGAGCCTGAGAAGAATTCAGACTCCGCCTGACCCTGATCAGAGAGTGCTTGAGCCATCTCTGCAGTCTTGTCCCCTTGCTCACTTTCCTCAGAGGAGCCCAGTAATGTGCTAACAGTGCCCTCTGGTGGCCTTTTAGCCCTCCTTTTGGCAGTCCCCGAGATTCCCGCCTTAGAGGTTTTGCTGGGCCTGCTTGTAGAGGGCCTCTTTCTTTTGGGCCTAGGTTTAGTTAGCTGACCCAGGGCAACCATAATCTCCCCCATGGATTTTTCTAGGGAGGCAAGTCGTACCTGGGTTTCCTGGCTGTCTTGCTGCGAGGAGGCTGCCTCTGCTTGTGGAAGTGACCCCGTGGGGGAACGTCCCACACTCATCTTCCCTCTGTTGAGTTGACCGTATCTTTTAGGTGCAGAACCCTGGGCCCAGCAGCGTTGTCCCTGTTCGCTGGGCTGAATGAGATAGGGACAGAGTCCAGCCAAGCTGTCTCCACCCTGTGTTAAGTCTATCCCTCTGTACTTTCTTTTTTGGCCGAGGGTCAGCTCTAAGGCCCAGCTGCGCTGTCCCTGAGCCCCCGCTTTGCTTTATTGTTTTTTAAGCAAGATCCAGAAGAAAAAACGGCCTTGCGAGCGCTCATGGGCCTGGCTGTGCCGCCCCGGAGCATCTTGAGGGGGGAGGGGAGAGCAAGCCGCCACAGCGCGGTTAAACTGTGGGGCTTCCCCTGAAACGGAGCTCTGCCGCTTCGGCGAGTTGTACGCTTGAGCCTCGGACACAGAGGCTTCCTACCCCCGCTGATAGTTTCCCCCCTTTTCTCTCTCTCTCTTTTTTTTTTTTTGTAAGTTAAACGGAGCTGCGCCGACGTGCGTCCTACCGGCCGAAGGCAGATGAATGGACTGAGGAGACAGGGTAGCTCGTAGTGTGCATGCGCAAGAAGAAAAGTTTTTAATCTGCCTTCTATCGGTCAGCTGCAGAGCTACCCAGCAGGAGGAGGAGAAGGAGGTAAGAGGAGAAAATCAATCAATAATCAATCTCTGATCTCTGCCGTGCAAAGTATCTTCTGTGTTGGTGTCTCCTCCTCAATCTGCAGAATAGTTTAACGTGACCTTAGACAGGCTAATTCTGAGCTCGCTCTAAGGCTGCTTTTACACAAGTGGTGGGCTGCAGCGCATCGAAGAACTCGCTTCCTGAAAAGCCCCGCGAGATGCGTTTAGATGCAGTGGAAGTAGCTGGCCGCCATAGGAATCGCAGCTTGTGCAGTCTTTTTGAAGGTGCATTTGGGAAACCCCAATGTCGAGGCTTTGCAAATGTGCTTTCAAAAAGACCACGTGAGCCGCGACTCCGATGGCAGCTACTTCCAGTGTGTCTAAACGCACGCCGCTGGGCTTTTCAGGAAGCACGTTCTTCAACGCGCTGCATCCTGCCGCTCATGTAAAAGTGCCCTAAATGTATAGGTAATTTAAAAATATTTGTGCTCAGACCTTTAAACTTACAACAACAGGTTTCCAGAACTATTTTCTTGAGTAGCACATTGTATGTTAAAAGTAGTGTTCTACTGTAAATAGGGATTGAACGCTTTACACACCTACTACCCTGGGTTGAACAAAATTAAAGGTCTGGAGATGCCAAATACTTTCTCACAAAGATATGATGGTGAACAATGTAATTAGATATGAATAGGATCTACAGGTCATCTAGCTTCTCTCTCATTACAGGATTGTGCCACACAATTCTTATTGCTCTGTCTAGTCTGAAATGGTACAAGGCTAGAAACCTACCTTCCAGTCTAAGGAAGGTTCTTTTACGAATACATCCATAGTGCTGATGAGGAGGTCTGGGTCTGCAAGGTAAGCTCTTAGGGAATGCACCATCACACCATAGATGAGACCTGACTCTTTCATGGGCAACATCAAATTAGTGAACTGGCGAGTTAGACGAAAAGGCATCAGCTCTGGTACTGGCAAAAACTACACCAAAAAGAAACATTTAAAAAGTGAAAATCATGAAAATCTTTTAACCAAAAGATCTGACTACAGGTTACACACTTCATTGTTTAGAGACCATGCTAACTTATAAATAATCAGAACCCAAGCCAAAGATCAAAAGAAAACTGGCTCCTATAGCATGCTGCAGTATAAACTTTTTAATACAATTAAGCTGGTTCTAGTCATTGGCCTCTTGCAACTGCTGATGAAACGCACTATTTTGGCTCCATCAGGCAAAGGGGGCATTCTGACATCAGAAATAAGCAACCACAGCGTGCTGCCTTTCACTCTATGGCTAATTTGCATGATTGTTCTAGTGATTGTAACTGGTCAGGGGCATAAGGGGATCTGAAGAGCTCTCATGGGTACAGCCATTTCAGTTTTCCTGATTTTCACCAAAATCAGTAGGATGCTGCTTAACGGTACCTAGAATATTCCCGAAATTTTGGAATTGGTTGGATGTGTGGCTTTCAAGAGTTCTCTCTTTACAGACAGAAATACCATTGAACTGAGTGCAAGGTCTTGCTTCACTTCTCGAATAGAAATAATTTGTTTAAGCTTCAAATTGTTGTTGGATACCAAACTGAATGAAGAAACTGGAACTCTATCAAACATGACAGTTCAGTACCATGCTCCTAGCAAACCAGAAAGGGGCTCTAAAGACTAAACCTATGGCTATATGATTTTTTCTCTCCTGACCTTCAAATCCCACCTAAAAAATCCACTTTTCCCACTAAACGCTCTCTTGTTCCTCCCCACCTTCAATGATGCTCTTCCTACCGTTCTATCCTTCAGGGTCTTCCCCACTTTCTTACCCCGTAACTAAGCTAAGCATATGCACCTGTGACATGGGACATTTCAACTTCACTGTCCCTCCCTATGTTCCCCAACCTGCTTGTCTATCCCAGATCGTAAGCTCTTTGGGGCAGGGGCCTGTCTCTAATTCATGACTGTTCAATACCAGACATATTGCTAGTGCTATATAAATAATTACTCATCAATAAAATAATCCACACACACTTTAAAAATAATTAAGATAGATGCATAGCAGTTAAAAGAAAATGGCCATAAGATGAATACCTGTGTAGCAGAACCAAACGCATGCCCAAAATCTATTCCCACCATGCCACCTGTCTCCATGTTAATCAGGAAGTTGGACAGATGTCTATCTCCAATACCAAGAATCCAGTGACTGATGCACATCAGCGCATGAGAGCTGGCAAAATGGGATCGCAGCGACAGCAAGGCTTCAGGAGTTGTGCTCATCTTAACAAAAGCTCTCCTTAAGAAAAGCAAAATTTGCACATTATAAATGCCATGTTGTTGTTACTCCATGAGACACGAATAGTTGTGACCTACTCACCTTAACAGGTCTTCCGGAACACGGTTCTCCCTCTTTCTAAAAGATGTGACTGTTTCCGTACGACTGGCTCTTCTGCAAGTCAGCAACATAATACGCTAGTTATTGTGACTATCCAATAGGACGGTGTAACGTCTAGGTGCTTAAATGGAAATTCTGTCCGATTCTAGCATTTCACTGATCACAAGGAGAGTGCTTTCAGGTTCAGACAACAGAAGATAGGAATTTTTATTTGTTGCTTAAGAAAATCAGAAGTCTTTCCTATCTCATTCAGTGCTTTTGAGAAATAAAAATCTTAAATATCCTTTTAGACAGTCCCCTAAAACATAAGCCATTAGTTTGTCTGCAATTTGAACTACTCAGCAAGTACTCGGAGAACAAAGAGCAAAGTCCCTACAAACAGCAACCCTGCAGGGAAGGACAATATTTTAAGCAGCATGCCAATTGAAGGAGGCTAGGCTAACATCCTCCACCTAGAACAGTATATATGTAATAAATAATAATAATAATAAATAATAATTAATTATGATGTTGTTGCAAGCAGGTTTCCAGGAAACTGCATAACAACATAACTTTATGTCTTTGTGTTTTAAGTTCTAAACATACTATAAGTCAAACTTCAAAAAAAAGAAAAAAACCCACTTACTTGTACATGGGCGCATACTGTGCAAAACCTTCATGCTTCCCAGCCATCTTGCTAAGCCAGTCATTATAATCAAAGCAAGGTCCTTTTTGGCTATGACAAAACAACAACAACAAATGTACTTTTTTGGGGGAGCCAAAAAGTAAAGAACAAACACCTACATAAAGTACAAATTTCCCTCAATGTCTACAAAAGATTATTGTAATCATTCTAGGTGCATAGGGGGTATTTCTTTGCTTAATGTTTGTAAGGACGAGCTTGAGAAGCCTCACGAGCAAGTTAGATGCTACGTAGATGTGCAATTATTATTACTAATTACCAAATCATTACCAAAAATGGCCCCAAGGGGCACCTGTTACTGAAGGTGCTGCCTTGTTCTCCCTTTAGTTAGGACTCTGAATTTCCATACTAAGCAGCTGTCAGACGGAGGCACTAGCTCCGTTGCAGTAGGGCTACAATACCTGTCTTAATGTCACCCAGGTTGGTGTATTTTTAAGAGGACCTAAGATGGCTGCTGGCTGAAGACAAAGTGGCGGCCAACAGGAAATAAGAGTGTTTGGGCACTGCTACAGGTACAAAAGAGAACCAGACCCAGGAAGCGGGGCAGTCTGCTCTGGGACAGTGAAGAGGCCACATCTCTGTCAGAGGCTGCCTGGAATCAAGAAGCAAGATGGACCCTGGAGCTGCTAGAGAAGCCTGGGGAGCTGGATGTCAGTCAACCAGAGGACTGAGACCTGGCAAGGCTTATGTTATGGACTGTGTATATGATGTGTAGACTGTGCCTATAAATCAACTGTGTTGAAGCAGATTCCCTGAAGTGACTAGGCCTAATCCTGCAGACACTTACACACAGCCAGTGGGCACCTCGCTACAATATTATGAGTGCTTTAAAAAGTAACTGAACTTCATAGAATGTCAGCAAGAGCCCTGACATGTTCTTTTCTAATCAGGTAGATAGTTAGTCCTAGTGTTACCTGTGATAGTCAACTTTTTCCTCTTCGGACATGCTTTTCAAAAGGAAGTTCTTCAAGGTACAGGTATTTTCTAGCCATTCAATCAGCCCTAACCTGGATCAAAATAAGGTAGGAGAAATGGAGAGAAAACAAAAACACAGCTTAACTGAAGAAGAGTAACAGCATATGCAGGAAGTCGCATGATCCAGTCAGTGCATGTTATTGGCCTGGGATGTGGATCTGGATTTTGTTCCAGAGTCTAGTATATTGGGTCAACTCTCAAGTTCTGCATTTTAGTTTCCCTCTCTCAAAAACAGGGATAACAACAATCAAGTCCGTGTTTTTCTATGTTTTGCTTCCATGATCCTAATTTGATAATTAAATACAATGCTGTGCCCCAAGATAAAGACATGCACCATTTATTAACTATCAGTATGTTTAACCATGTCTACAGACGGCAACTCCCCTTACGGACATGAGCTGCAGTTTCAGAATCTCTGGGTTAGCCGCTTTTTGTCACATCATAGAAAGTCTGTGAGCAAAATAGTGTTTTAGAATTGCCACATAAGAAATAAACCCAAATATACATTCAGAAAACATGTTAGATAAAGCAATTGCAATCATCTTCTAAAAATGTCATGCTAACAGCCTAAAGTTATTTTAAAAAAAGCTTTTCATATCAAAACAAAAAATTCCTGCTGCCAGATGTCAAAAACTTGTTACATTGTCACCAGACAAGGAGAGGACTCTGTTTACTCAGTGATAGAACTTGACAGCAATATTTGTTTTCTCACTGTGTTCAAGAGGAGCCTGTAGCTAGCTACTCACACAATCAGGGATGCATGAGACAGAAAACCAAGCAATTGAGGGATGGTACTCGATAGCTTTCAAAACCTAAATACATGGCATACAAAGAGGACCCTCCTGCTTTCAGTACTGACATTTTTGCGTTTCGTTCCCCCCTCAAGAGTGCAAGAGTGTACAAGACCCAGAGTTTGAATTTGTGGCTACTGCGGCGTGTGCTAGGCAACAAAAAGACTGTTACCGTCAGGGAAGGTTTGCAGCTGGGATAATGGAAAGAGGCAATCAGAATCTGGTATGGAAGTGTGGGGGGGGAGAGGAGGGGGTTACACTGCCGAGTTGTACACACTGGAAGCCCAAATAACCAATAACTATCTTGTATTGGGGGAATAATGCTATCCCAAGGGGTAGGCCTCAAAAGCCAACACTGACATAAGGTGGATAAAGAAGCTTTTCCTGGGAGTAGAAATAGAATGGTCCAAGATGCTGCAGAGCAGTGTGTGGTCTGGGGATTGTGGCCCAAAGATGAAGACGACCAGGAAGCATGTGGACAAGGAGACAGAGTTTCAACTGCAGAATGAGGATGAATTACTTCACACGGGCACAGTGCATTACCAGCCAGAATTTTGCAGGAAGGATGGCAATCAACCCCACAACCAGGATGCCAACATAGTCCTGGGTGACATTAAGGCAGGTATTGTAGCCCTACTGCAACGGAGCTAGTGCCTCCGTCTGACAGCTGCTTAGTATGGAAATTCAGAGTCCTAACTAAAGGGAGAACAAGTCCCAGTGATGTGGGTTTTCCTGAAAATTTGGAATTGGAAAAGTTTGATGCAAATTTTCTGAATTTTTTTTCAATGTTCTAAATTGAGTGGGATTTGATTCAGTATGTTTATTTGACTATCATGTTTATTTGTTTACTTAGTAAACAAAACTCAAAAAGTACTTAATTTTATGTGCTGGATAAATTGTTTCAAAGCTTTTACAATAGCCAAAAGTAATTGAACTAAAATATTTCATTAGGAAAAAATGTTATAATTATGTTACTAATTAATTTTATGAAACAATACCTTTTTAGAACCAGAAGATTTTCTGGAAAAATATAGCAGATTTTCCATTACAGAAATTTTTTTGCCCCACAACACTGGCAATGCCTTATTTTGGAAAGCATTTAAGAAAACATGTGCCCCAGGGCATATATATTTATTTTATAAATTTTATTTTATAAAATAATTTTCTACCCCAAATCTCCAACCTGAAGGGAAGGGACATGGGGCCTTTTCAGTTTGTTGCACGGTTAGGAGTGTCCCTTTTATTTTCTTAATATTTTATTATTTCCTTAATAATGTGTATGGGGGTGTGTGTCCCAGCAAGGATGGAGAGGGTGTGTGTGTGTTATAGTGACAGCGGTTTTCCTCTTCCCCTATAGGAGGATAAGAAAGGACTGGAGATCTCTATTCAGGGAGTGGCCTGGACCCCATATTTCTATAAAGTTTGTGTTCTGTTTAAAACCAGAATTGCATCTAAGGGTGATTTCAGAAGTGACGCGTTCCAATTCACCGCAGTGAATCCCACCCCGGTGTGAACGGATTCATTCACTGTGGTGACACGTGCGGCCCCAAGAGAAGTGACAGGATCGTGACCACCGCCCGGGGGCAATCAGAGAGAGCATGGGCCGGGGGAACACAACAGACATGCAGTGGAGACGTGGACCGCGGTTCTAGCCCCAGAATGCACCTTGTCTGGGTTCATTTCCTTCCACCGCGGCTGTGGGTTTCCGTTCAGAAGTTACTTTTCATTCACCCCTGCCATGGTGACCATTCACCACACTTCTGGACATCCTCCCACCCCAACCTCACGAAGTGTGGTTAGCTTCACCCCAGGCTGCGTTTGACTGTGGTGCACATCTGGATGCGAGCAAACAGACATGCACGGCGCTTTCACCACCTCCCATCTTTGACTGAGGTTGACTGTGGTGGACATTCACCACATCACTTCTGAAATCACCCTAAGTCATTCTTCCTGCGATGAATGAACCAACAACATTTGGTGTAGATAAATTCCACATTCCATCAACCAAAAGTTAAATTATGGCACTTTTCACAGCTAGGCACCAAACAGCATTGTTGTTTAGTGACTCTTTCAGAGGGGCTAAAGTAAAAGAAACTGGCCACTCCTAGCAAAAGTGAAAGCTAGATTTACAGCTACAGCCAGATCCGGAGGAACAAAAGTCCTTTTAAAACGAGCGTGTTCGTGCCGGTGGGTGTAGATGGGTGCACATCCACCTCCACACATGAAGCAATTGCTGTTTTCACCACTTGCTCCATGTGTGTGCGATGGGTGGAGCTGAGTGTGCATGTGTGTTCATGGGAGCACGCACACCCACCGCGGCGTGTACGCGAGACGCACCCACACATGAACACCCAGATTTCTGGGTGTTCATGCGTGTGCGCCGCCCGTGTAAAAAGGGCTAATGACAATCCACATGAAACCAGTTTGATGAAAGCTGTATATGAAATGGATTACCAGCAACAGGAATTTAGGAACTGCCATGTCAAATCAAACTCTACTCCATCTAGCTTAGACTCAGAGTCTTAACAAACAGTATGATTAAACCCCCAAAGTGGGAGCCTTCATGGCTGTCTATTAGGTGGGTCAGGATCACCCAACATATGGCCAACATGCAGTGAACACTAGCCCCAGCACCCTCGAGGATGAGAGACCTGCTATGCGGGGTAATGCAGGCGAATGCACACCCATGTTGGCATGCCATCAATTAGGTTGTGGAGGAGTGGGGGTGTGTTCGGGGAGGTGTAAGTGAGGAAATGTAGCTGCTGTTGCTACAATAGGAAATGGATGGCTGGAAAGTGCGATTGGGGCGGGGTTGGGTGTGAATCTATTAGCAAATCAGCTCAGATTGGGTTCATGCTTAGGAGATCTCTCTCTCACTGTAGCATTCCCTCCCTCCCCCCGGCTGAACCCCCTCTGCCTTGAAGTGACTGCACAGGATTTGCAAGAGGAGCCCCAGCTTCCTTAGTTACTAGACTGTTTGAGGGGGAGGGAAAGTGGCAGTGCCTGGCTCTCCTGTCTCCTCACTGGACCTTAAGGCACTTCCTCCCCACCTTCTCTCTCCAAATGCTTTCTGCAGGCCCTTTGCTAGGTTCGGTACTTGCAGCACACGGAGGAGTGCAACATGCAAACTTGCACCCACGGTGGGAGGGGAGGAAGTGCCTTAAGGTTCAGTGAGGAGGCAGGAGAGCCAAGCGCTGCCACTTTCCTCCCCTACTGTGCCATTTGTTAACACCCTACGGGACAGCATAATGTCCAATGCTCTGGAAGAATCTGAAATAGCCCATCTATACAGGATATTTCTTTCTAAAAACCATAAATTGGGTTTCTATCCCTTTTCCTATGGAAACCCCACCCCCCAATTCTTATCTAAAGCAATAGCAGAAGTTATAGTTAACTATATAATAAATACAAAGCCCTCTCATTGCCAGAAATAGCTTTTAAATGGTGATTGGAACATTTGCATTCAGTTCCAGGAATAACATTCTAATTCAATTTTTGGCATTTAACTACTACTGTTATTACCACCTAAAATCCCTTGCAATCTTTAAACACTTGTGTGCAGTTAGTATGTTACACAAATCTTTTATACATACATGACTACTGACATAAGGATTTTTTCCCCTACATGGTAAGACCAGAAGCACCTACCTGGTTGTCATAGGTATAACTTGGTACATTTTTAGCTGCATGTTTCTCTGACTGCAAGCAGCATCATATGAAAGGACGGTGTTCATGACATCAAAGAGCTGCTCAATGCGCTGGTCTTGTCGGAGATCCTCACCCCCTTTCACGAGAAAAGGATATTCCCGTTCGTCGCTTCCTCGGATGATTATACGTTTGGGTTTCCTGATAGACTCCATTACTTTTATCTTGGAGGAAGCAAAAGTAGTGAACATTTCCACAAGGGATCATGAATTACTGTATCAAAGTGTTCCCTCAAGTTCCTGGAACTCCTTTATTTATGCACAATGCGAGAGTGGCATTAGACTGTTTAATTTTACAAGGATAAATGAGGTTGTTTCCTACACAGGGAATAAAATCATCTACAAACTAAGGCCATATTCTAGTAAACAGATCCGTCACACTAATTAAGCCTTACATCATTTGTATTCCTGAATCATTCATGCATCAGGAGCTCTAACCGGAAGTAATTCAGGAGTAGGAAGAGAAGTATGTGCTCCTGAAAAATGAGTACATGCTCCCCTTTGCTTTTTACTTTGAAGTTATTGTAGTGTGAACACTTTGAAGTAAAAAGAAGAGGATAACGTTTTTTGTCATGGAGAGATTGCAAAGTAACTACTTCTGTTTGCAGCTGCAGTGTGAACGAGTAAAGTGGAGTAGTTACTTTGATTTAATTAAATCAAAGGGGGTTGGAGATATGGTGTTGGGGTGATTTTTGGGGTGGTGGTGGGATTGGTGGCCTCCCTCTTGTGGCAGGAGAGGGAGGTGGGGTGGGGGAGGAGGGGTGGTGGGGAACCCCTGGTGTGAGCAGGGGTGACCCTCCAGAAGGGAGGATTGCCTGCTGGTGGCAGAGAGGGTTTGGGGGTGGGGTTCCTCTCGCTGGCCTGTCGGGGCAGCCTATCGAGCGTGGGTGTCTAACAGGGTTCTTTGAGGATGGGAGGGCTTCCGCAGCCATCTGGGTCGTCACGGGCCGGGGGAGATATGGTCCAAAGGGGAGGTGTGTTCCATCAGTGAGGAGGGAGCGGTGCCTTGTGCCCGTTCCCCTCTCAACCCCCCACGTGGATAGGTTGCTGGTCGAGGCTCAGGAGGCCCCAGGCCTTGGTTTGGTGCTGCTGAACGCGAGGTCAGTTGTCAATAAATCCTCTACCATCTGGGAGTTAATCCCGGAGTGGGACGCTGACCTCGTGTGTATTACAGAGACCTGGCTAGACAATGAATCGGGCCCTATTTTGGCCGACCTTGTTCCAGTTGGGTTCTCTGTGCAGCATCAGCCTTGGCTGGAGGGATGGGGGAGCAGAGTAGCCATTGTTATCAAGAATAAATTGTCTTTTAGGAGGTATCCGGTGCAGGCTCCACCTGGTGTTGAGCATCTCCATCTTGTGTTGGATTTGGCCAGGGACAGATTAGGGGTGCTGCTGGTGTACCATGCACCCAATTGCCCGGTGGCATCCCTACATGCTCTTGCTGATCTGGTGTCAGACGTGATCCTCCGGACCCCTAGATTAGTGGTCCTGGGGGATTTTAACATCCACACTGATGCCGATCTTAGAGGAGCGAGGCATGAGTTCATGGCCTCCATGAGAACCATGGGATTTGGTTTTCTACACCGGCCTTGAGGCGGGGGGTCAGTTAGTAGGAGTTAGGGGCGTGGAGCCTTTGTCATGGTCTGACCATTACCTCCTTAAGGCGTGCATCTTGGTGCATGTCAGCCCCCAACAGGCTGCAGGACCTATTAGATCGGTCCGCCCCCGGAGACTTATGAACCCGGATCGGTTCCGGAATGCTCTGGGGGAGTTTTCCCTGGACCCTGACACCTGCTCTGTCAATGATCTCGTAGCCTTCTGGAACACCTTGTTGGCCAAGACCATTGACAGAGTGGCTCCCAGGCGTCCGCTGCCCTCCCGAGTCTCCCGCAGGTCTCCTTGGTTTACTGAGGGCCTTGCGGTGTTTGAAGCAGGAAAGCAGGCGGTTAGAGTGCCGGTGGCACCGGACTCGCGACAAATATGATTGATCGCAGCTTAAGAGCAGTTTAAAGACCTATGCTGTGGCAGTGCAGGCAGCAAAGAAGTGGTTCTTTGCTGCCCTCATTGTATCTGCAAAGTCACGTCCAGCGGAGCTTTTCTGGGTGGTGCTGGACCTGGAGCACCTGGACCTGGAACAATCCAGTGACAGCTGTGACTGGTTTATTGAGTACTTTGTAGATAAGATTGCTCGCATCCGCCACTATTTCAGTACCACAGTTATTGCAGAGGATCATCTTGGGGCTATGGATACCCCATCCTGTCCTGTTTTGTGGGATCGGTTTCACATGGTGTCGCCTGCCGACGTGGAGTCCTTGTTGGGATCTGTTCGTGCCACTACTTGTGAACAAAATCTGTGCCCATCCTGGTTTGTGAAAGTCAGCCAGGAGACGTTATGGCTGTTGCTGGCGGGGGTGGTCACTGCCTCCCTTTGGGAGGGCAGGGTGCCTGAAAGAGGCTGTGGTTAGGCCTCTGCTCAAGAAATCATCTCTTGACACGGATGCCCCTGTCAGTTATCGGCTGGTCTCTAACCTCTCCTTCTTAGGGAAGGTTACTGAACGGGCTGTGGCACGACAGCTCCAGGAACATCTGGACCGCACCTGTTTCCCTGACCCCTCTCAGTCTGGTTTTCGGCCTGGTTATGTTACGGAGACTGCGTTGGTGGTCTTGGTCGACAATCTCCGTCTGGCATTGGACCAGGGTCTTCTGACCCTGTTGGTCCTGCTAGACCTTTCTGCTGCATTTGACACTGTCGACCATGAGGTGTTGGTGACCTGCCTGCAGGTCTGTCCCGGGACTGACAGGATGGTCTTGGACTGGTTTCGTTCATTCCTGGCTGGGAGAACTCACCAGGTGGTCTTGGGGGAGTGTACGTCTTCCCCTCAGGACCTCACGTGTGGAGTCCCACAGGGTGCCATTCTGTCCCCCCTCTTGTTTAATATCTATATGCAGCCGTTAGGGGAGATCGTGACAGGGTTTCAGGGCATGCAGTGTCATCAGTATGCTGATGACACTCAGTTCTACCTCTCTTTTTCTACTGACCCAGGTCATGCAGTCTCCTTATTCTCCCACTGCCTGTCAGCTGTGGGGGCTTGGATGAGGTTGAGACATCTGCAATTGAATCCTGAGAAGACGGAGGTGATGCTGGTGGGCAAGGGGTTGGGGGACCTGTGAGTGGTTGAATCTCCTCTTGTTGGGGGGGGGGGGGTTCGCCTTCTTATGGTCTTTCAAGTGCGGAGTCTGGGTGTGCTCCTCGATTCACGGCTCAGCCTGGAATCTCAGGTTGTGGCTGTGGCAGGGAATGCGTTTCGGCAGTTACATCTTGTCTGGTGGCTTTGGCCGTATCTCTCAGACTCCGACCTCGCCACTGTCATCCATTCCTTCATTACATTGAAGCTGAATTACCGCAACGCGCTCTATGTGGGGCTGCCCAAGAAGCAGGTCTGGAGGCTGCAGCTGGTGCAGAATGCTGCGGCCTGTCTCCTTATGGAGGTGGGCCGCAGGGGGCACATGACACCAGTGCTCTGGGCTCTGCACTGGTTGCCTATAAAGCACCGAGCCAGGTTCAAGGTGCTGGTTTTAACCTTTAAAGCCCTTCACGGCCTGGGCCCTATTTATCTATGGGCTGCCTCACTCCCCATGTGCCTGTGTGACCTTTGAGATCTGTGGGAGCCTTTTTGGAGGTTTCCCGGACGAGGCGGGTGGCCACCGATATTAGATCTTTTTCGGTGACTTCCCCCCTGCTGTGGAATTCGCTCCCGGAGGAGGCTCGGTTGGCCCCCACTCTCCTGTTATTTCGGCATTGGCTGTTCCGCCAGGCCTTTGACGAGGGGTGGGGGAGTGGGAGTGTTTTCTTTCCCTACATACTGTGGATTTTTTAACTGTTTTAAATGTTTTATTGTTTTTAATAGTTGTTGTTTGCCGCCCCGGGCTGCCCTGTGGCAGGAGGGGTGGGATATAAATTTTGTATAAATAAATAAATAAATAAAAATTGAAGTCGTTACTTTTGTTTCTCTCTGTTTGCTGGAATGTGGCCAAAACCACCAACACATATGTACTAATGAAGCGACGATGGTCAGAAAATGAATCCAATTGATCATTTACATGGTGTTGGCTATTTCCTCATGCACTGCTTTTTCACAAATATATTATGCCTTCCCAAAGCTTAACTATAAAACACAAAAGTGATTTGGCTTGAGCCTTACTGACATACCCGCTCATCAAATCCACAGATTTTTGGATGGTATTCTGGCAACGGTTTTCCTTTACCATCATAATGACCTAACAGGGTGAAAACAAAAAAGTCTTAATTTAAATTTTATCTTTAAAAGTGCTTATTTGAGAATACAAAAATTCAGCCTAATTCGTCCTTGTGATGAAACCAGATGAAAATTAAATGTATATTGAAACAGAAAGACTTATCTTTCAACAATAGGTTAAAATATTAAGCCATTATATTTTTGAGCATTTAATGCTTTCTGAGGGAAACCATATTCGAAAGGAGAAAGCAAAATCATGTTAGTGGGAAAACTGCTGGGAACGAACGGTTGGGACTCAGTCACTTGACACCCTTCCCCTTTTCAAATGTCCCACCTTTCCTTAAGCTCTGTATGTCTTCTCTATTAGCAATGCAATCATACAACTACTAACTGCCCTACATTCCATTTGCTTGCCCCTCCCTACATCCCTGTTGTATTTCCCATAATGCAAAAGTTATGGACAAATACCCTTGGGATACACACGGCGTTCTGGAAATAGCATGGAGTATTGGCGAGTCTCTGCTCCAGGATTCTCTAGCCACAACCCAATGGTCACTAGAAGGTAGGAAGTGACTAAGATGACATGATGCATCAGGAACTGAAGCTTTGTCCAGGAACATTCATTCATTCACGCACTACCATTGTTGCTTGATCGTCAGATCTTTGCAAGCAAACCATCTGCATCAAGTGGCAAGGATTTCACGTAACTCTTTTGGATGTTGTTTGGTGGCATTAGCCACTGTAAAAGAGTGTTACGTGAATGAGTGCTCAGATGAAAAAACATAATCGTTTAATCTTCTTTTAGACCACCAGTGCTTTTAAAAATCACAATGGCAACTAAGAAAAGAGGAATAAAATTGCAATAGTACAAGCAGACTGTGAGGGGTTACAGAAGGGTCTTGCATGCCTGGGAAACTGGGCAATAAAATGGCAGAGAAAGATCAATGTTGACAACAGCAAAGTGATGCACATAGGAAAAAAATAATCCTAATTATACATGCGCTATGTTGAGTTCCAAATTAGGTGTTACCACTCAGGAAAAGTATCTCTGAGTCAATGTGAATAGTTCATTGCAAACATCAGCTCAGCGTGCAGCAACAATCAAAAAAATAAAAAATAATGTTTGAAATAATAAAGGAATAGAACATAAAAGGCCACTATATAAATCTGTGGCATGCCTACACTTTGAATACTGTGTGTAGTAGGTCTGGAGTCCCTGTCTCAAAAAGGACACAACAGAAATGGGAAAAGTCCAGAGAAGGACAATTAAGATGATCAAAGGTATGGAAAGGCTTTCCATATGATAGATATTTACGATTTTCACCAAACATTTGTCATAAAAGATTATCAGTAGCTAGTCATAAAAACCCTACAGTAGAATATAAAACAATGTACACTCAGCTCAGGAGGAGCCCTGGGAGGATGGGGGTACTGGATTTGGGGGGTTGGGGAGGAGCCTGGTGGGGCTGGTGGTCCTGAACCTGGGTGGGAGGTTGGAGGTCCTGGATCTGCTTTATGTCAAACCTGTTGAAAAAGCATGCTGGGAAGCAAACTCACAAATAAATTTTGCATAATTATGCAAATCAAGCTGCTAATGCAATTTTAATGTTTCAGGTGAATTTGCAGAATTTGGCTTCAATAGTTGAATTAAAGATATTTTGGTGCAGTGAACACGGAGTGATATATAGCAACTAAATAAGGAGCTGCTATACATAATACAAGAACTAGGGGACACTATGAAATTTACTGGCAGCAGAATTATTATTATTATTATTATACAGCACCCCCAATTAAATTAATTAAAAATAATTAATTTGGATTAAGACAAATAAAAAGTAAGTATTTTTCCACTCAATGTACAATTTGTAGAACTTATTACCAGGGGATGTTGTGAAGGTCAACAGCATAACTGGTTTCAAAAAAAGGACTGGATAAATTCTTAGGGTCGAGACTATTAGTGAAGTTGGTCGAGGAATGAGAGCTTTGAGTGCAGGGGGCTGCAAGTGAAAAGCAGGAAATGGATCACTAAATTATGACATGTTGTGCACTGCTCTAAAGCATTCAAAGTGGTCACTGTTGGACACAGGATGCTGGGCCAGTTGGAGCTATGGCACTTCTTATGCTCTTGTGTAAGAGATATTCCCTTTGCAAAGACAGGACACAATGCTCAGAAAGAGGAAACATTGATGTTAAATGTAAGATTTTTCTTTGCCAAGATAGAATAAAGCTGCTAAAATAGCTACTATTTTTTTTAAAAAAAATTAAGTTAACCAATAACATCGCTGAACGGGTAACTTACCAGGGATTTCCAGTTCATTCCTCAAGAATTCAGGTTTGAACTCACTCATCCAAGGTGAACATTCCTTTAGATTCCCAGGCTCTTTCTGACCTTCCCTCATTTTTGATAAGTGTTTCTCCACAATATTGCTGAAGACACTGGCTTTCATATCCAACAACTTTGAACCTCCTCTTCCAAAATCACTTTCAAATTCCTTCCCAAAGGTCTGACGTTGAAATTAATTTACAGTAAGAGAGTTAATTTTATATTAGGCAAGATCACACTTCAACCCTGCTATTTAAATGCAGAAACAATATTCAGTTACTATTGCTCATAAAAGCCAGGTGATTATCTGTGTATTAGATCTTAGCTTCATCCAATTAGGACATACGTCGTCCTGAATCACCTTAGTGTCAAAACCAGATAAAGTTCCCACGCATACACGGTTTAAACCTGCAACTGTCATTTTGCATTGATGCTTGCATGCGCTCTGTGAACTACATAGTTAGAAATGCCCTTTTGAAAAACACCTTGATTTCTCTCCTTGTTCTTTCTCCGCCTGGATTTGATGGCAAGGTTGGGATTTTCTAAAGTATCTAAGTGACTGAAGTGAATAAATCTCATTTAAAGTCAGTAAGACTTGTGCTTTGTGGACTAGTCAGAAGTGGAAATCAAATGTAACTAAGCCAAACCACCACCAGAACAACAGCCAGACTTGAGGCTTTTATTCGGTTATTAATGTGAACAAGGGCTTCAGGATCCAAAACAAAATAGTGGTTTGATTCAGATTTGCTAATAGACCCTCAGCATCTTCCAGAACATTAGTAGCACTTGATAGCATTCAGTTGGGATTTTAATACTTACCTGAATAAATCGTCTTCTGAACAACCCCAGACCTGGAGCTTGTAAGTTTCCTAAGCTTTGGTACATTCCTTCATACAACTTCTTAAGGTTATTTTTATTTCTCTGAGCTTTTGCTAGCTCATTTTTGACATCCTCAACCCAGTCCTGTGAATCCAGACAGTCAAGTAGATAAATACCAGAGAAAATTGATCAAATTTCTTTTGCAATGTAGAGAATAGTAACTTTATCATGTCAGTGGCTGATGTGAGCTAGGCTGAAAACAACCTTTAGCAATAAGTTGTAGAGTACCCCAAAAGCGTCACGATTTTTTTTGTAAATGCTATTCCTTCTACTGTACCTTGAAAAGCATTGCAGGATTGGAAAGCTGCTCCAAGGCATGTACAAAATCTTGAATCACCCCTCCTCTGTCCAATTTGCTCTTTATCCTGAGAAAAAACAGACCACCACAAAAATAAAAAAACGAATGGAGGCAGAGGCTATTTACTTGGCAGACAAGTACTTGTAATGGCCCAAATCCTCTCCCCATACACAAAGCTAGGAGAGAAGACCTTTGTTCAAGGAAATTTGTAAGGCTCAGGAGTGTAAAACAAAAATTCTGATGTAAGCCTACACAAGGAGTTAATGCCTGTTAACAGTGTGCTAAAGGTACAAGGATCGCGATTCAATAAAAACTAAAAATGGAAGTGTTCCCTTAAAATAACCAGCTCTTAGATCACCAACAGGTTGTGAGTGTGTGCATCGATTCATGCAGCTTGACTCTATCAATTAAGGAAGCCCCTCATTTCTCAAAACAGAAGCTTACTCCAAACTAGGAATGCTATCCATTTTCCTCACTGATCTTTACCAGATAGAAAGATGGCCCATTTCAACTGAACTGTCTCTATTTGTTTTAATTTTTAAAAAATCATAAATATCAGGGCATGATCTCCTTCCCACTCTGCTGAAGAACCTTTGTAAATTCTTCATAGGCTATGAACAACAATATAACAAGTGGCTCCAAAGTTTGCTGTGGATTCTCCTCCAAGAGGAGGGAGGCAAATGGTTTTAGAATGTCTCCAAAGCAGACTTCTCAAATTCAAAAAAATTATGAAGATCTGAGAAAAGCAAGATTTTTTTTTAAGCTTCCAAGTTAATTGGAAAAGAATTAGAATCAAATTCTCATTAAGGCATACAAACACAGGACTGGGGTTATACACGCATGTGCAAGAACTGTGGGTTCTCAGCACCTCCAAAAAAGAAGAAAGGCAATTATTGAAGAGCTCTTGCATAGAAAAAATGCTTAACTTTAGAAACTCCATTCCAAAAGTTGGTTTATTACTTGCCATCAAAGCATGTGTAGAGTATTTCTGTCCTACCATTAACGTCATTTCACTTTCTTTAAAAATATGTAGATATTATTTTTGTGGGCTGAAAGTAATTTCTTTTGTCATTTCAAATACCACCTTGCTACAAACTCCTTGTTCTTATGTCCAGTTGCAGTGTCTTGGAAGGAATAGCTTTCACTGCTGATCATGAAGGGATAGACAATTGCTTGTGGGTAGGTATCTGCAATCTCTTCCACAGTATGCTGCACAGCTACTGCTTCCTCTTTGTCAAGCATTGCCATCAACTGACTAGTCAAACCAATGAACTGCCAGCAGGGAACTGAAGAAATCTGAAAAACACACAGGTGCCACTTTCAACTTCTGCACCTCTTAAAAATCCAAAAAGGTAAGAAAAAGCAAATAAGGCTTCTCTGTCCCAACTCAGGAGGCAGAAACCCACTGAAAAAGAGGGAACAGCAATTAATTGGCACAGAATGTCTCCTGCTGAAGCAGTTATGTGAAAGCTTTGTAAATCTGCACCAAGATTTACGCCTTCTCTCAAATCTGTGTCAACTGCTGACTCAGACAAAAGTTCACTGCAACATGTTTTTTTCAGCAGTGTGCAAAAGTGAATTACCCAATAACTCAAACTTCACTTTTAAGGATACAGCTTCTGTTCATCTAAAGCAGGGATGGCCAAGCTTATGGTGTACATGGTCTACTTTACCCAGGTGCCCAAACTCAGGTGATCTACCAGGACTCCTCTTGCACTCCAAAGCTAGGACCCCTCCTGCCGGTTCTCAGCTCTACTGCACCTCAGCAACCAGTCTCAAGAGTGGAGAGGAGCACTCTCCTTTAGAGAGCCTCCCCTAAACTATCTCCTTCCTGGGGCACCAATCCCATTCTCCCCTCTGAGAGGTTCTCTGAGGGACTGGTTCCCCTCCCCACACCGTGATCAAATGGAGACTAGTTTGTGATCTACTGCTTGGTCAACCCTGATCTAAATACTTAGTACAATAATAATTTAGGTCAACCAAGGGATAAGAATTTTTTTAAAAAATCCTTAATTTTAAAAAGAAATCATAACCCCAGAAAAACTAAACCAACCACCTTTCCCAAACCCTGTCCTTTTATTTTACTGCCCAAGGAATGGAGAAAACCTACCTCTCTTGCCATCAGGCCTAATGTCTCTGTTGGATACTTTTCTACAATTTGCAGCAGCCTGGGAAATTTTAGCCTAGCTTCTTTACAATTCAGTTTTAAAGCTTTTATCATTTTCTCCACTACGACAGCTGGGAATGTCTGTAGATCCGCTGCGTTGATATCTGTCAAGATGTTGGTCAAAAACACCTTAATTTGTTCCATGGCTTTGATTATTTGTAACAATCTTTATTTTTTATCGTGATAAAATGCTCTCTCTGTTCTATAGGGGCTTCTAAGAAAACAGTATCTTTGTTCTATTCCCCACTGGAAGGCCCCTTCTGAATGATACACCCAACTAGAACACACATTGTTAGATTACAGCAATTTACTTTTATCAGGGGAGGGCTGTGTCCTCTTGCCCACTCACATGTTGCTAGAAAGGCACATTAGTAATATCTGCTGTGTATAGTATCTATCCTTTGAGCAAGATAAAGAATTCAGGATTCATTCATTTTGAAATCAAGAGTGAAATTTTAAAATTAAAAATGTGCAAAGAAAACTGATGATGAGGACAAACTTTCCATTTAAGCCACTTTGCTAGGAATCTCATAAGGCGGCGTGGGGAGGGGAGCAGACATATTATAGGTAAACTCACAGCAAGTGCTAGTCTTGGATATACTCCTAGTAATAAATATTTCCCCAAATTAATGTTTCTACCCATCTCAAATTTTCACAGCTGTACGATGGAAATTCTGACCAACATTTTGACTTATGACTCACTTGCTGAACCTTGTTCTTCTTTACGGAGATGCCCGTCACAGAAATCGGCCAACGTCATGTAAGCATCTATGATTCCAGTCACATCTATATTCTCTATAGAGCAAGACTGCACCTCTTCTTCAGCCTTCCTTGCTGCATTGCTAAAGTACTGGAAAGCCTTCTTGTTCAGACTCGCTGTTACCTAAAATTCAAAACACAAGTGCAAGCTGCACTAGCAAGTACAATACTCATGTGACAGTGAGAGAATATGCACAATAAAAAGAATGCAAAAGGTGCTCAAAGTTAGAAGGTGTCAAAATTAAAGTTGTCCGATGAACCCTGGATTCAATCCTCTTCTCTCAGAATGTTTAATTACATGCTCATAGCTCACCTACTGCTACTGCCTTACATTAGCATGGATTTCTCGCCTATGTTCAACAAGTCCTAGGTCTGAGAGCAGCACTCATAGAACTATCAGACTGGCCTGCATCCCCAATCTCTTGCCTTGGAGCAAATGGATGCTCTGGGGTCAGACTTTCTTTCTCTTCATGCAAGAGGTGTGAAGTGACACATTTTGGAGCAATGACTGGGTCTCAACACAGGAGTTTTGAAACTGACTTAGGGTAGTTTTATTTTAACTCCCTGGAGAGAGTTTGGGAGCTCTAAGAATAGAGGAAGCTGAAGGGAAGGGCTTCTTCTCCATAGACTTCAAAGTCAGGGACAAGGGCCAGTGAATGCAGGGAGCTTCACAAGCAGCTGCAGTGCTGCTCCCAATAACTGGGGAAGGAACCTCACACAACAGCTTAGATAGAACATTTCTTTCATTCTCACCATCTCCACATTGTCAGGTCTCTCTCCAGAAAGTAACAAGACTTTTCTAGCTTTCTCTTCTTCAATTTGCTCCAGACATTTTGGATCCTTGCTAAGGGCACTGGCCATAATGTGGTAAGTGGTACCCAGGAGAAGGTTTTGGTTGCGGAAGTTCAGTATGTTCTTGCTCAGATAGTCGGATTTGCTCTCATCTGTCGGACAAAAATGTACAAAACTGATATTTTAACAACGCAGTGGATTCTCTCAAAGGGACTACAGCTTGCAGTGGTAATGCCTTACTACATAAAAATGTATTACCTAGCACTGAGATGGTTTTCAAAACTGTGAGCATTTTCTCAGGACAGCTCTGGCTTCGGCTGCGGCTGTGACTAAAGCGGCAATAGCTGTGATTCCATCTCACTAGCCAGTCTTCTCTTCTTTTGGACTCTCTGTGCAAATCCTTCAGAAGCTTCATAGCTACTGAGAAGCTGTTCTGCATTAACAAATCAAAATGGAAATTCTCAGTAAGACATTTCAAAGAAGGGGGAAATAAAAACAAACTGTTGGTAGTAAATTCAATATCAAGAGATTTAGCAGCACAACCATGATTCACAAACAAGGTATACACAGTAACAGTCTTTGAATGCAAGACTAAGCATGAAGAATTTCCACTGCAAGGTGAGTTGTGTGTGAAATACAGGCTTGCCCTACAGGAGGTATTTGATGAACAGAAGTGTTGATGCAAAGTATATGGTTTTTATTCTAAGAGTAGGAGGCAGACATTTACCCTGTTAGATGCTACTCTAATTACTTTGTTAACTTTATGGGAATGGTTTCAAGATGTAGGTTCCATGATTCGAGTAATTTTAAAAAATATTTACAAGTTGACTGTACTGTCAAACATGAAGTTTCATGCATTTCATTTTTAAATTTGCTGAACACCATGGTTCCTACTGAGAATCATGTACTTGTAGCTTTTTAGCAGGTCAATTTGAAGAGAAACTTTAAACAACTAATTTTGATATTTTTTTGGGACAATTTATCAATATCAAAAAAGAAAAGATTTTACTGCTGGTGAATTTACTGCAACTGAAATCTGCTTATGAAATGTTTATACAGAAAAATAACGTGTACATTTATGTAGGAGAATGGCTATCAGAATAAAGTTATAAATCTTTCAATAAATGAAAGCAAAAAGCTTTTCAAGATGAGGCTTCCTTGCAAAAAGCAATTCTTAAATTACTAATTATAACATTTTAACAGCTTTATTGGTTCATTCTGTGAAGTGTCAGGAACATATAATGGCAGTTGGGGCACATTTCCAAATGCCACACTATTGTTAAAAATATATTTGATTTTAATTAATAGCAGGGATATAAGGTTTAATAAATAGAAGGAACTCCAGACCTCCATAAGCATTTAAGGATGCACATTTAGGAAACAACCCCAAATCCTGCACTGGTCTAACAGGTCTTTTCCAGCTCTATTATTTTCCGATGAATTCAGCACTACCAGACAACACAGCCACCTGTTTCCGGGCACTCTCGATCATCTTCATTTTCATGGTAAATTTGCAGCTTCTGATCATTGAATTAATGTCCTCTTTCTGCTTATCCACTTCCATGGTATCACTAGCATCTCCTCCTCCATCTACCTCCATGCTGTCATCAGCCTGGAGATTAGGAAGTTTCTCCTGAATTTTGCCAAGAAAGAAACACCTATACAATGGGAGAAGAAAAAATGGAAATACAGATCATTCGCAGAGACATACATTTATTTCCTCCACATTTGTGTGAGAAAATTATTTATTATTATTAGCTTTTATATAGCACCAGCGATGTGCCTGGCGCTTTACAGAGAACAAGATAGACACGGTCCCTGCCCGAGAGCTTACAATCTAAAGACAGGGGGAGGGGAGACAGGGATGGGGGAACAGAGGGAGAGACAAGGGATGCAACATTCATGAGGATGCGAGAAATCAGGTACACTCTGGGTGAAAACAGACATGACGCTAACCACCCTTTAACCACCCTTGGTGGTTATTTATGCATATTGCAGGGCTGTATTGGTGCCCTATGCGGCCCTGAAACATGCATAAATGACCACCAAGGGTGGTTAGCGTCATGTCTGTTTTCACCTTCTGTTGGCTTGGTTACAGTACATTGGGAGTTTGCAGGTAAAAGGTGGGGGATAATCCTGGGTGGGGATTCCCCCCTACATGGGATACCTCATTAGTCTGAGACTGGGCATTCTTTAGCCCGACCTCCAATGGGGATAAAATTACCCTTTTTATCTGGGCAGCAAGAAACCCTACCCTTATTTTTGATGGCCTTACCCAGAGCATCATTTGAATTTTCCTCAAATAGTTTCCCCAAAAGCTTAAACAGTCTTCCAAAATTCATACTGATTTTACTTTGCTGGCCCTTTGTACCAGTTTTTACATTCTTGGACTTTTTTTTTATTGATACAGACTTTGCATACCATTTATTTTTCCTTTTCTAAGGTTTAGCCATCTCTTGTTTTTGCTGAATCCCAGTACTCTCACTATCTGAGACAATAATTGGCGAAACCACCTGAGATAATTTCTTAGAAAACTCCTCCCTGGGGATTCCTAAGTCCCATGGGAATGCTGGGGTATAACTGCCTTACTCAGTATGTGGATCAAATCTTTAACTTCACCTAAATAGGATTGGAGGGATCTCAGAATAATAAATACCTGCTCAGCCATTTTACACGTTAATATATAGTGATTACCCAGAACGTCCCATGCAAAGAGCCCCAAAGTATCCATCCCAGAGTTAAAACAGCATTCTCCTTTATACAACTCCTCCCATCCCCCTACATCTCTTTAGAAGAATCTTCAAGAATTCATATTGGTGGCAGTTCTTGAGATGCACATAAAGGCTTCTTTTCTTTTGCCAGAATAACCTCCTTGTGAGGCGGCCTCTGTTCTTCCTCCAATAATCCAGGAGATTCAGCCAGAAGCTGAGTTTCTTGAATCATAGGGTGAAAACAGACATGACGCCAACCACCCTCCAACCCCCCCCGGTGATCACCCATGCATGTTTCAGGGCTGCACAGGGCACCAATACAGCCCTGCAACATGCACACATAACCACCAAGGGGGGTCAAAGGGTGGCCAGCGTCATGTCTGTTTTCACCCATAGTAAAAGAGTTCACTGCTCCTAAGCCATCATCCAATTGAAAGTTTGGCTATTCTTCTAAGCTTCTTAGGTGCCTATCCAAAGAAAGCCTTTGAGGATCAGCTATCACTAACCATTGCACAACAGAAAGTTACAGTAATTGCTCTGTACTGTCACACAAGTACATGAAGCGCCTGATTGAGGGTGGACTATGACACATGGAGTTCAAGAAAGAGGACAGGTTCAGAAAAGATCAAATGTGGCTTGACAGTAGGGGCTCAGGAAGGAAGCCAAGCCAGGATGTTAAAATACATAAACACCAGACCCTCAGCATACGACACTGGTGAATACCTGGCTTTCCGGCAACTCTGCCTCCCTGCTGAATTCCTTAGAGGACACACTGATGGGCCTGTTGTAAACACTTCTCTTCCTTAGAACCTCTTTAGCGGTTAACAAATATAGCTGTTAACTGAGGACTGAGTTTTGCAACTTTTATTCATATTTAGGACACCAAATGAGTAGTTTCACTACAATAAATGTGACTATTCATTTGAGTATCTATGCCTCACTGTGTGCCAGGGATGCAGACTAGGACCCTGAACTACCTGTTGGCAAATACGTAACTAATAACTCCTAATTCCTTACAGTAGACGTACCCAATGGACTGGTACTCCAGGTGGAGTCATACCACCTGCGCACAGGGTCACAACCCTGCTTGGTACAGAACAATGGAGAGTCCTGTTAAGTCAAATCTTGTGGGAGTTCTATAAAAGTTCAACTTACAGAAATTCAACTTACACAGAGTTAAATAAATGGGGCAGCGTAAGTTTTACTCAAGCACTACTTTACTCTCCCAGCTAAAAACATCAGTACTTTTGAGTAAACTCATAATTTTGGGTGAGCGCGTGAGGTAGCATGTGGTTGTAACGCTATAGTATATATCCTCCAGGCTTGCAATGCAACGTACAATGCTCCTGATCCCTGGCATTGGCTGGAGCAGGAAAGCTTGCAATGCAGGCAAGGGATATGGGCACTGTTGCCTTGCATTGCAAGACTGGAGGTTATATACTACAGTATTTTAACCACACGCTGCCATGAAATCAGAAATACACTCAGAGGTACTGGTATTTTCTAGCTGGTTGGGTATTCCCTATACATTTGAAAAATTTAAGTTCTCAGGGTACAGATTTTGACTTATCTATTGCGTATCCCCAACATCTCACTGCATGCCAAAACATCTTGCAATGCAGGGGGAAAATCCAAAGACTCACCTCAATAGGTGCCTTTGAACCGGTGCCACCAACACAGTTAGGACAGGACGTCTACTCAATTTTATTTTTAGTCGCCAAGAAAACCGGCGAGCGGAGGGCGGTTCTCGACTTAAAGTCACTGAACAAGTTTGTCAAAGTAAGAAAATTCAGAATGGAGACCCTATCCTCCATATGTCTGGCAATAGGAGAAGGGAAATGGTTGGCGACACTCGACCTGTGGGATGCTTACTTACACATTCCCATTTGACCAGCACATTGACAATAGCTCAGATGCCAGTACAAGTCTCAATCTTCCGAGCTCTCCCATTTGGACTAGTGACCGCCCCTCATGCATTTACGAAGGTCCTCATCCCTTTAGTGGCACACTTCCGAACCCACGGCATCTCCCTCCACCCATATTTAGATGACATATGAATCCAGACCCCAACTCAAACGGAGGCCGTGAGGGCAGTTCACAATACTCTTTAGACACTGAACCATCACAAGTTCATAGTGAACCTCAAAAAGAGCCACATCAATCCAGCTCGTTCGATAGAACATTTGGGGAGAATAATAAATACAGACATGGACAGAATTTTCCTAACTCCAGCACGGCAGGAGGAAATCAGGGGCCTAATAACGAGCATTCTCTCCCAACAGAGGGTGCTTCTTTCGCAGCTGGCTTTCCTCCAGGGTCTCATGGTGTCCTGCATCCAACACTTGACCTGGGCAAGACTGCATCTCAGATTTCCCCCCCCCCCCCTGAGATTTCTGCTCCCGTGGCAGAATGAAATCATGGGGAAGACAAAGGTATGGGTAACACTGCCACCCAGGGTTGCTCAGCCTCTCAACTGGTGGGTGGAACCACAATGATTCAACATTGGAGTCCCTCTCTCCGACCGTCCGAAGCAGGTGATCATCACCGATGCCAGCCTACACGGATGGGGGCTCACATTAGGGACAGCTATGTGCAAGGCACCTGGGATCCACGGGACATGAAAAACAGCATGAACTGGATGGAACTCGGGGCCATACACCTGGCCCTCCTGCACTTCTCAGATCACATTCAAGGCACCTGTGTACTGGTGTATATGGACAGCACCAGCGTATGTCTGCAACCAGGGGGGATCCAAGTCCCTCTCACTCAACAGAGAAGCCAGAGAGATACTGACATGGGCGGAACACAACTTGTCATTGACAGCTCTACACATCAAAGGAGCCACCAACAACGCAGCGGACTGGCTCAGCCATCAACAGGTAGACCCAGGAGAGTGGACTCTGTCACAAAAGGCATTCAATCAAATCGTAAGGAACTTTGGCCCCCCAGTCACAGATCTGTTCGCGTCTGGAGCAAACACCGAATGCAAGAGATTCTTTGCCGGGATACGTCATCCTCTAGCAGAAGCCATGGATGCTCTAAACAAACCTGCGAAGAAGGTGCTACAGTAATCCTCGATGGCCCAGACGACCATGGTTTGCCGACGTAGTAAATCTCTCACAAGCAAATCCTCTACAGCTACCTCTGGACCCCAACCTGCTCTCTCAGGGTCCAGTACTTTACAAGAAACAGGGCTTCCTTCTTCTGACTGCCTGGCTCTTGAGAGCACAGCCTTGAGGATCTTTGGGTATTCGGATACAGTTTTACCGACCCTGCTGGCTTCAAAACACCAATCATCTAAACAAAACTATCAATGCACTTGGAGGGTGTTCGTAACCTGGTGCATGGTCAGACAACTTAACCAACAGAGGCCCAAGATTGTCGATGTTCTTCAATTTTTACAGGAGAGTCTAGACAAGGGCCTTAGAGCTAATACCCTCGTTAGCCAGGTGACGGCCTTAAATAGTACCATGGCCGTCATTAGGTGTAAGGGTATTTCTAATCACCCTCATTATCAAACGCTTTCTGAAGGTAGCCAAGGCATTATCTCCCCCAGTCGTCCACCGCTATCCCACATGGAGGTTAAATCTAGTTCTTAAAGTTTTGACGGGCCCTCCTATCGAGCCTCTTCAGGAGGTTTCCTTTTTCTTTCTTACCATTAAGAAAGATATCCTAGGGGTCACAAAATTTGTCCCTTATTTAGGAAGGCCCTTGACACGGACTCTCTTGTGTTTCTTAATGTGTTTCTACCATTCTCCTTTTAAAATCGCCATTACCTCGGCAAGAAGGGTTTCTGAATTGGGAGCGCTCTCTGTCTCTCTCACACCCCTCTTTGTGTATTTTTTTAAAAAGACACGGTGGTTCTTAGGCTTGACCCATCCTTCTTGCTAAAGTTCAATTCAATTTTTCATAGGCAGGAGGAAATAGTGCTCCCCTTTTCCTGTCCTAAACCAGTCTACATCCTGGAAAAAACCTGGCACTCTAGATGTGCGTAGGGCACTTAAAATTTATCTTCTCAGGTTGGCACCCTACAGAAAATCTTCCGCACTACTAATAGACTTCAATATAAGGAGACAAGGCCTTAAAGTCTCCCCAACATCCATAGGCAGATGGATCACAGTGTGCATTTCTGAGGCCTATAAAGCCTAGGATTTAATGCCTCCCCAAGGTATTGTGCCTCACCCTACTCGAGGGGCTGCCACTTCTTGGGCCTTTAGGGCTAGGGCCTCTTACCTGAAGATTTCTAGGGCAGCCACTTGGGTCAGCCTACACTCTTTCACACGGTAGTATAAAATTGATGTGCTGGACTCTGCAGATGTGGCATTTGGCCACAGAGTTCTACAGGGGGTTCTCAAATAAATATCCAGTCTTATTTGATCCTTGCTATATCCCTCCCTTTATGAGTATTGCTCTGGAAAATTCCCAGAGTAAGAGCTCCCATCCTGCACATCCCAGGAGAAAGGACAATTGGGTCACTTACCTTGGAAATTGCCCTTCTGTTGGGATGTGCAGGACGGGAGCTCGGCCCTCCCTTTGTGGGGGAATTTATTCAGCTATGGATCAAATTACTGATGCATAGGGGGATTAGCTTGGATCAAGCCGGGGTTCAGATATCCTAGGGGTCACAAAATTTGTCCCTTATTTAGGAAGGCCCTTGACACGGACTCTCTTGTGTTTTTTATAGAACTGAATCTTTTTTATTATTGATCCAGTTTATAGTTCTTGTAGTTTTAGTTATATTTACAGCTTTGGAAACAACTGTGAAATGGGAGGGATGGACCTGCACATCCCAACAGAAGGGCAATTCACAACAAAAGTGACCTAATTGCCCTATCGCTGAAATCTGCCATGGTACTTAAGGACTGGAGGGTAGCGAATATAATACCAATATTTAAAAAGGGCTCCAGAGGCGATCCTGGTAACTACAGACCGGTGAGCCTCATGTTGGTGCTGGGCAAACTAGTGGAGATGAATATCAAGAACAGAATTACTGGGCATATTGATAAACATGGCACAATGAGGAAAAGTCAACATAGATTTAGCAAAGTGAAGTCATGCTTCACTGATCTACTGGAGTTTTTTGAGGAAGCGTGGATAAGGGTGAGCCAGTTGATATAGTGTATCTGGATTTTCAGAAGGCATTTGATAAAAGCTCTCATGAGAAACTCTTGAGGAAACATAGGCTGCTTTCAGACCTGCCCGCCCCCTGCGCATATTTTGGCTGCGGAGGGAATGAGCACACCAATAAAAGGAAGTACTTTAGCACTCAATGCGTAATTAACCTATGGAATTTGTTGCCAGAGGATGTTGTCAGGGCCAGGTGTATAGTAAAAAAAGACTGGATAAGTTCTTGGAGAACAGGTCCATTAATGGCTATTAGCCAAGTAGATTACGAGTTGAAAACTTCCTACTGTCGGGAGCAGGGAGTGAACAGCAGGGAATGAATTGCGCATTGTGACTGCTGGTACTTCTCCCATGCGACCGGAATTGGCTGTTGTCGGAGACAGGATGCTGGGCTTGATGGACCATTAGTCTGACTCAGTATGGCATTTCTTATGTTCTTAGGTCCCTGTCTAATTAGCTCTGGAGGAGAGTCTCTGGAATCTGCTCCTGCTAGAACAAAGGCAGACTATCAACTGGGGCAGCAAGGGAGAATGATCCCACTGAGTATGCTTCATAAAGACCAAGTCTGCCTTCTTCTGAATAGAGTGGAGATCATCTCTAAGTGAGGACTATCCAGGACCTTCGAGGAGAAGTGGCAGATTCCCCGCTGCTGTTCTTGCCCGCACTGCTCACTGGACTGTGGCCCCCGTTTTCCCTTGCAGCTCCTTCCCCTGGGCCTGGTGAACAGCAAGAAGTGGCGGCAGAAACAGTGATGGCTGTGGAAGACCTGAACTGATGCTTTTCCTGCTGCCATTCTTTACTGGTCCCAAGGACCCCGGCAGGGACAACATGGCAGCAGTAGTTGCTCTCTGCTGTGTTTGCACTCTTTCCACTTGTCCCTGCTTAGACAACACAGAAGCTATGTGCTGGTGGGCCTGACTCTGCAGGTCAAATAGGTAGCCACCTTGTAGCTGCCAAATTAGGGTTTACAATACACGTCCTGCTAAGCGAGTGTTTCTAAGTGTGAAGCACTCACCTAGCTGAACGTATAAAACACCCTTTTGCTTACTGTTTACTAAGGCCACTTTCAGACCTCTCCCCCACCCCCCGTGCATACTTTGGCTGCGGGAGGGGAATGCACAGCCAGGATATGCGTGGGGTTCAGCCGGAAATCTAGCTCTGCATCCGTGCATGTGTCTGCCGGCAAAGCTGCGCACGGGGGCGGGGCTTTCAGACCTGCCGATCCCCGCGCATATCCCGGCTGCACATTCCCTCCCGCAGCCAAAATATGCGCGGGGGGTGGGGGGGAGGAGAGATCTGAAAGTGGCTTAAGTGTAGTACTTGTCCAAAAACATCTTGCTGACACCACCCCTCACAACTGCCCTTTGGTTTTTCCCACAGGCTGGTAATTTGGGCCACATTCCTGCCCAATAGCTTTGCCCCTCCTCGAAACCTATTTGCCCTTTCTACCTTGCTTTCCCTCATGCCTGGCACTCCCTCCCTGCATAATTAGTTCTGCTCCTTCCCTCCCAACCCACAAAATCTACATCTTCGTTCAAACTTTCCCTACCTCCTCGCTCTCTTACACTTGTCACTGATGCCACCTCTCCCATCCTTCACTCAGAGTCCTCCACTTCCCTGTAACTATGTTAAACACATGCACCTGTAACGTCTCAACTTCGTGAAGGTGTTGCGGTCTCTCCCTCTAGTCCCCTCCCCTGTTTTTACTAGACTGTAAGCCCCTTGCGTTAAGGATCCATCTCCAATTTATGATTGTACAGCACCAGGAGCATTGCTGGCAATAAATAAATAAAATAAATAATTAAATACGACTTGTTCCACCTGAATAGCAAGACAATGCAGCGCTTAGGGAATTACCCATAAGTTAGAGTCAAACGACATATAGTACTTCTACAAACAGAAAAAAATAACTGATTGCATAAAAGATATGTCGGAGTCTCATAAACTTAGAAGTGTCCCATTTTACCGGTTAGTAATGATGTCATCCCAGATGTTCATAGGGTCCATTTTATCATCTGGATATCTGCTTGTCCAAATTCTGAGAAGTCTCTTCAGGGAAGCTTGAGATGCGAAGATACCTAAAAACCATTTTTATAAAATATATTAATTTAGGACTACATCCAGGAAATGTGAAGATGTAGGGATATCTTTAGAGCCTAATGTCATGCAAAAACAGTGGCAGACAATGCTTGAAATGAAAACTCACTCAACTTTCTTGGCTTTCACCAAATGAAATGAATTCATTTCAATGTGACAACCCAGAAGTGATTTGAGGACTGCAACCTGTGCATTTAGTAAAGGTTTTCCAGTTAGAATAGCCTATATTCAGGGATACGTGTTCACCACATTTTCCCCATTGGTGTATATGGGGAAAACACAGTCAACATGGGTCCCTGCCTATATTATTGATACAACTAAAAATTCAACAGACTGAACAAACTCAAAAGTGGTAGTAATTATCTCTGGGAAATTATGACAATTTTCTGGGAAAAGGTAAATCACAGGATGACAGTCGATGCCAAGGTTTTAAGTTCAAGGTAGTAGAATTAGGAAGGTTTCTATTTCAGAGCTCTAATGACTTGTATTGATTGAGCGCGTCTACTCAATATATAGTATAGATGTTAACTCCAAACTTTGTTAATTGGAGTTCAGTTTTGTAAATACCACAATAAACCACAATGTGGGAAAAACATATTCCATTATAGTACCCCTGACCTGGACGGAATGCCTTCTGACCTATGAAAACACATTCCTCCCAAAACCAAAGAGTTAAATGTCACAATATATCTATATAGTGGAAAAGAAAATACTGCAGGGATGAAAAAAACGTACCTGGATTGCTTATAAAATTGATGAAGTCCTGAATTTCTGTTAAAGCTTGGACAGACTGCAGTTTGGTCAGTCTACTTTGGTCCAACAGTGTATCAATACTGGAATAGATCTAGCCAGGGAAAAGGTAGTTGTATTTAAAGCATTTCAAAACATCCAACCAACTCTTCTGTGTGTTATTTGTTATCTTTTGAGCTCTGCTACCCTGCTGACTTTAGGGAATCGGACTTTTAAACACAATTAGTGGATCTGTTACATCTGTTAAGTGAAATGTTCTAATTCCTAATAAGGATAAGCTATTAAACCTTCAATCAAATAACGCAATTAGGTGGCTGACAACTAACAGTTCACAGTCTCTCAAATCCATATTCCACCCACAGGGTTTATGGTTATTTGTGCCATTTTTAGAAGAGGCTCCACCTAATATTGACTTACACAAGCTGCATTTGACTTCAGAGAATCGTATCAGCAACTATTACCTGCATGAACACCTGCATTCCATTGTTGATGTAATACTTGGCTCTGTCAAAATCATCCTGCAAGATGTACAGAAGACTCAGCTCTTGGCTGTAGTGCATTTCTATAATGGCTTTCTTCTGCTCCGTTTTCATGGCCTCATCAATAAAGGTCAGCAAGGACTGGTCATTACCTCCATAAAGCAGTAATTTCAACTTGCTGCGTATTATGTATGGCAGGTACGTTTCCTAAAATCATGGGGAGAGAGGGGAAAAAGGAAAATTTGGTTCACTTACCCGGTGAATTTCCATTCTTCTCTCCGGGGGAGGCAGGCAGTCCTTGCTGGGATTAGCTCCTCCTCCTCATTAATAGGCAGGGACAAAGACTTTGATAGGCTGTCAGGACCTGGGGGAGGAGCTAACCCCGGCCTAGCAGCCCTAGATCTGTGACTTGCCAAACTAAGGAATATTTAATAAACAGGATTCAACTTAACCCCCTGTAATTGTATAACCTGCAACTAGAACTAACCCTAACTAGGCCCACTGAGTCTTAGAGGGAACCTCTATAAATAGGGGTCTCTTCCTACCCTAACTCTAGGTAGGAGGAAATAAAGAGGAGAAACTCTCCTGTATTCTGAGTTTCACTTTTGATCCAGTCATTTACAGAGTCCTGATGACCTGATCCTTCAAACCCGATCTGAGTGGAATCCACCTATCTGGGTTGAGGCGTCTTATCCGTTCGGGTGGGCCAGACTGCCTGCCTCCCCCGGAGAGGAGACAGGAAATTCACCAGGTAAATGAACCACATTTTCCTTTCTCTTTCTCCTGAAGCGGCAGGCAGTCCTTGCTGGGACGTGCCCAAACAGTAGTTATTCCCACCAAAGGGCGGGCTTCCGGATCACTGGCCAAAATCACCCTCGCGTATCATCAGCCTCCTAGGTGAGAACCCTTTGTAAAACTCTTTGCCCAAAGGCGGCCCTGGCAGAGGCTCACTTGTCAATAAGGTAGTGACGGGTAGAGGAGTGTTTTGAAGCCCAGGAGGCTGCCTTACAAATCTCGTCCAACGCAGCTCCTTGATGGAGTGCTGCATTGGTGGCTGCAGACCTGAGGGAATGAGCAGTTAAGCCCTCGGGAACCCTGAGCCCCCTTGACCTATAGGCTAAAGTAATACAACCACTAAGCCACCTGGCCAGAGTTGCTGTCGACACCTTTTTCCCCTTGGAGCCTTGACGAACACCTACGTAAAGGGCAGAGTCCACCCTGAACTCCTGTGTCCTGTCTAAGTACACCTTCAGTGCCCTTCTAACATCTAGCTTGTGCCAGAGGACCTCCCTGGGGCGTGAGGGATTAGGGCAAAAGAACAGCAGCACCAGATCCTGTCCTCTGTGAGAGTTGGAGTCCACTTTCAGTCGGAAGGCTGGGTGTAGGGTCAGGGTGACCTTATCCTCATCAAAGCGGCAAAGTTCAGGATCTGCCGACAATGCCCCCAGCTCCGATATTCTCTTAGCCGATGTAATGGCCACAAGGAAGGTCACTTTGAGCGACAGGATCCTGAGCGGCACCCACTGTAAGGGTTCGAAAGGCGGTCCCTGCAGAGCGTCCAGGACCACGTTCAGCTTCCACGTCGGGAATCGATGGCGGACAGGCGGCGTCAGGTCTGCTGCTGCTTTCAAGAAATGTCGCATGTGTCTGTGCTCGCCCAGTGTGTCCTGTGTTGCTCATGCTAGGGTCGCTGAAAGGGCTGATAACTGTCTCAGGAGTGTGCTGATGCTCAGTCCTCTACCCAGTCCCTCTTGTATGAAGGCGAGGAGATCTGGGACGGTGGCCCTGACCGGCACTACGCCTTGACGTTAGCGACCAAGATCTGAACGTCTTCCATGTGGTGTCATATATCCGATTGGTTGAGCTTCTTCTGACTCCTAGGAGAGTCCTCATCACCTTGTCGTTGTAGCCAAAGGTCTTCAGGTATTCCCGCTCAACGGCCAGGCAGTCAAACTCAAGTTGAGTGTGCCCTGGTACCGAATGGGGCCGTGCGTCAGGAGGGCCTGTCTCTGTGGCAGGGTGACTGGGCTGTCTACTAGGATCTCCTTTATGGAGGAGAACCATGGCCTCCTCAGCTAGTTTGGTGCTATTAGGATCACCTCCGCCTTGTCTGCCAAGATTTTTCTCAGAGTTCTGGACAGTAGGGGCACCGGAAGGAACGCATACAGAAGGTGAGGAGGTCACTCCTGCGAGCGCGCATCCAGGCTGCACGTCCTGTACTCCCTGTGTCTGGAGTAGAATCTGTTCACCTTTCGGTTGGTCCTGGAGGTAAACTGGTCCATGTATGGCGTCCCCCATCTCTCCACTAGAGTTGAGAAGTCCTCGGTATTGAGTGACCATTCTCCGGGGTCCAAGGTCGCCCTGCTGAGCCAGTCTGCCCTGATGTTCAGTTCTCCTCTGACGTGTAGCGCTGTCACGGACTCCAGGTTCCGCTCTGCCCACTCCAGTAGGGGGATAGCCTCCTGGCGAAGCCTCCTGAACCTGGTGCCTCCCTGTCTGTTGACATACGCCATCACCGACATGTTGTCTGTTATTACCTGGACATGTCTGCCTTTCAGCCTGTGGGAAAAGGGCTTCAGTGCCAGGCTTATTGCTCTCAGTTCCAAGACATTTATGTGTGTACCTCTGATCTCAGGGCCCCAGCGGTCTTGCGCCACCAACTCCTGACATTGTGCCCCCCACCCTGACAGGCTGGCGTCCGTAGTGACCGCTATCCATCTGGGTTCCTGGATCGGTAGGCCCCAGGTGTACCTGTTCGTCTGGAGCCACCAGTCAAGGAGGATCTGACTTGGTGCATTACTTGGATGGTTGGGTTGAGGCGAGCCGTAAACTGTGCTTGCCATGGCAGCAGGAAAGCCTGAAAGGGGCGGAGGTGAAACCGGGCCCACGCCACCGAGTCCATGCACAATATCATGGTGCCTAAAGCGCTCATTAGATCCAGCAGACTGGATGCTTTGCATCACCTGATGTTCCCGAACAAGTGTCTCGCCTTGATCTCCCTGTCTGATGCGAGCAACAGCCTGATCCTGGCCATATCCAGGATGACTCCGAGATGCTGTAGCATCTGGCTCGGAGTTATTGAGCTTTTCTCCCAATTGATGCAGAAGCCACGTATGTGTAGTGTCTCGATTGTTGATGACACCGCTGTCTCTGCCTCCTGCCGGGTGGCGGCCCGTATGAGGATGTCGTCTAGATAGCAGTCCATGTGTATCCGTTTCTTCCTGAGGTCGGCCACTACAACAATGAGCAACAGCTTGGTGAAGACTCTTGGAGATGACGTCAGGCCGAATGGGAGAGCTCTGTACTGGTAATGGTGTTGGTTGTAGGCGAAACGGAGGAACCTTTGGTGAGTCAGTCGGATGGGGACATGTAAGTATGCCTCTTTCAAGTCTATAGAGATGTGGTAGTCTCCCTGCCTGATTGCTTGGACCGTGGAGGCTAGTGTTTCCAGGATGTCCCTGATGTCCCCTGATGTCCCCGTTCTTCTTTGGCACTGTGAAGACGACGGAATAGATACCTGAATGCCGTTCTTCTAAGGGAACTGGTTCCATCGCCTCGATGTCTAGCAGATGATGGATGGCTGCAGTGGTGCGTCTGTGCTTGTCTGGCACAAGTGACTTTGGTGCTTGTCTGTACAGGTTTTTTGGTATGGTGAGGAACTCCAAGGTGTAACCGTTTGATATGGTGTCCCTCACCCAGCTATCTGTGGTGGTATGTCTCCACTGTGGGAAAAAACCCTGTAGTCGTCCCCCTAACTCCTCGCTCTCCCCCCAGGTCTGATTGAGTCAGGAGGTGGGAGCCTTGGATCTATCCAGCCTGTTTCGACCCCTAGGCTGGGGGTTGAACCTGTTACCCCTCTGTCCCCTGCATCGGAAACCTCCTGTTCCTCGGTCTGCTCCCCCCGAACGGAGGGCCTGCAGCGAAAGGGCTGATGGTATGATGGCCTCTTTCTTCCCTCCTTTTTGGACGGCGGAACAGGGAGAGCCTTCTTCTTCTCTGGTTCATGTGTCATTATGCGCTCCATCGGATTCCCGAAGAGCTTGTCCCCTGCATATGGCGTGGCTGCGAGGACCATTTTTGCATGCAGGTCCACCTTCCATGGGCGGAGCCACACCGTCCTTCTTGCCGCCACACTGTTTGCCATGGCCGGGCTGAGAACTGAGCTGCATCCACTGCGACGTCTGCCGTGAAGGCTTCTGCTGCCGAGAGTCGCTTCAGCGCATCGTGCATCTCTTCTGGGGTTGCCAGCTCGTTGAGGTCTTTTATCTAGAGGACCATCGCCCTCGCCACCGTGGAGCCTGTTACTGCAACCCTGCATACTATGGAAGCTGCTTCAAAGTCCCTGCGTAGGAACGACTCCACCTTCCTGTCCAGTGGGTCCTTGGGTGTGCCCTCCCCGTCTGTGGAGAGCACGGAGGCCTTGGCGAGGTCTGATGCCCCAGCGCCTACCTTGAGTAACCGGAACACTGGTTCCTGTGAGACTGGCAGGGAATAGAACCATCTGGCTGTGGCGTGAGTTCCCTTAGCTCTGGCTGGGGACTCCCACTCCCCCTGCAGGATCCGTAAGTAGAGGAAGGGGAGAGGTAGCTGGGTGGCATCTGCCTCTTCCTGGGGGAGTACTAGGGGGAAGACATCCTTAGCCAGGTTTTCCTCCACCTGGGAGGGAGGAGGTGGTGTCGGTAGGGACAGCCCTTTCCTGGACGCTACCCTGGGAAAGAAGCGCTCAAACTGTTCTGAGGGAAAGATCCTAGCCCTTGCCTTTTATGACACAGGGTTTTGCCCTTCCCTCTCCTCGAACTCTCCCTCTTCTGATTCGGGGGGCTCCGCGGTTCCTCTGGTCCCTAGCCCTGCTCCCGGCCCGGGGAAGGTAGATCTGTCCCAGGGTGAGCTGGGGCGGGGGTTGGACTCCCCAACTCCCTCTACGCAGGAGGTGGCTGAGCTGGGTGCACAGGATGTCCCTCCCAGAAGATGTAGCACGCTGCTCAGGTCCTTGGAGATGAGTTGTTGGCCCAGCCACTGTAAGACCTGCAGAGGGACCACTTCTCCATCTGGGCCCCTTGTGTGTGGAGCTCAATCATCCCAGAAGGAGGTGAGGGAGGACTCTTTCCCCCTTCTTCTTCCACGAAATCGGGTGTGTGTGTGGGGGGTGTCCTTTCCCTGCTATCATTCCCATAGCTCTATTGGAAATCTCGCCTTCGGTGGCTATGTGCTTCATATGCCTCCAGGAGGGGCGAGCCTCCTCCCTGTATCTGTTTTCCTTTCTGGGTGATCTGAAGGGTATGCCTTAAGTCTGGCAGTGCCTCCCTCGTCTTGGGAGGCTTACTACCATACCATTTTTCCAGCCCTCCAGTGGTATGGGGATTCTCTCTCAGTGTCCTCGGATCTCCCTGTTTGAGAGCCAGTTCCAAGTGAGACTGTATACCATCTAATAGCTCAGTTGAAACCAAATAAGGCCTTCGGTATTGATTATGTACCGGCGGAACCTTTGAAGGCTCAGGCTGATTGGTGGGCTCCTTTATTAGCAGCCCTTTTCACCCATATAAATAATTCTGGCATTATCCCCGAAGGGTGGGGAGACACTGTCATCATCCCAATATATAAGAACGGGCCACAAACACACCCAGGGAACTACAGACCCATCAGTTTGTTGAGTATCATCGCCAAACTGTATGCCAAGCAGCTTCTCATGAGGCTTGAGGAGTGGCTGGGCAAGGAATCCATTTTCTTCCTGGAGCAAATCGGGTTTCAGGCAAATCACTCAATTGTGGATCGCTGTATAACCCTTGCTTATCTGGCAGAGAAATATGTCAAGTCTAACAAAAAAACTGTTTTGTGCTTTTGTTGACTTCAGAGGAGCGTTCTATTCGGTTGATAGAGCGCTCCTCTGGGACAAGCTTAGCAGGACCACTATCGATAGAAGGCTTTTTGCCTTGTTGGAGGCGTTACATCACAACACTACCCTGGCGGTCTGCCTGGACCAGTCCGGCTCTCTGTCTAACTGGATTAGGATTTTTTTCCAGGGTCCGTCAGGGGTGCGTGCTTGCTCCAACATTGTTTAAAGTTTTCATTATCGATATGGTTCCTATTATGTCCGAATATTGCTTGTTCCCCCCTAAGCTGGGCTCTCATCTGGTCAGGGTATTGTTGTATGCTGACGACGTGGCCATTCTCTCCCAAACAAAGGTTGGGCTACAGAGACAGGTTAACGCTTTGGATTTGTACCGTAAAACGAATAACCTGCATATTAACTCCTCTAAGACGAAGGTCTTGGTTTTTGGCCTTTCTAGGAATAAATATCACTGGACCATTGGCAATGCTGTAATCGAACAGGTCCAGTCATACAAGTATTTAGGGCTCAGGTTCCAAGCGTCTCTTAAATGGAGTCTGCACTTTACTGCAACTACTCTGCAAACGGATGCATTGCAGCCCTACTGCATTTTTTAACAAGGAGGAGGTTTTTTGGCCCCAGCTTGTAGGGTTCTGGATACCAAGTCAAGGGCCCAGTTGCTCTATGGGGCTGCTGTTTGGGCTATCCATCGCCCATATGACCTGGGCCCTTTTCAGGCCAGTTTTTTTCATTCCCTCCTAAGAATTCCAAACAGTGTCCCCTCCGCAGCTATTTGACTGGAGCTCAAACAATGTGTTTGGAACATTTATCCATGACTACAGGCAATTGCCCTTTGGATTCGCATCCAACAGACCTCCAATTGGGGCCTATTCCTCTTCATGAGGGAAGACACTTTTGTCAGCTCTTGGGACAGTCTGGTTACTGCTAAAATCTCTGCCATGGGTTTGTCCCATTTTGGTCTCCCCTTAAAGGATCTGAAATTTGCCAAGGCTGAGGTTCTGACTAGGCTTACCAATATTAATCGGCAGGAGGACTCTGCTAGTACCTCTGAGTGTCCCTTTCTGTCTCACTACTTCCCCCCCGGCTGCTCATTTTGAAAGCCCTGCCAATTATTTGCTGGAAAATTATTATTTCAGGAAGATCTATTTATTTTTTCAGGCTCGTTTGAATGCCCTTCCCACTCGGGTGCTTGAGGGGCGCTATGCAGGAGTACCAGGTCTTCTAAGGCTATGTCCTTTTGATAACTTGGAGGCTGAGTCCTTGGAGCACATTTTGTGCTCATGCCATTTATATGACCGTCTCAGAGAGACATGGCTATCCAAATTTATTTTTCATTTACCTGGTAGAACGTCTTTAGAAATCTTCCGCTATCTTGTATCTGATTTATCTGACTCAACGACCTCTGCAGTGATGTCATTTCTTCTTAATATGTTTGAGGTCCACCGGACGTTTTTTCTATTTAGAGCCGATATGTAATATTTAGTTTTCCCCCAGCGTTATATATTCTGTTTTAACTTATTCTATAGTACTTGTATGTGTTATAATTAATTTTTAGATGTTTATTATTTATTTATTTTCGATTTCCATTGTTCTAAATTTAAAACTTATTTACTCAGTTGGGTATTGTATTGTATTTCTGCTATGGCATTATTGCTACGCTAATACATTGAAACTGAAATAGATCTGAAGGGTGAATCCCTGCTGCGCCCCCGCGAGCAGGGCGTGGAGTGATGTCTCGCTCTCTCCCGGCTGGCTCGGGTGTTTGTCAGGGTCTGCTGGGCTGCCGCCCGGTTTTCCCAGTCAAACTGCCCTTGCGCGGGCCTCTCCCCCACCTTCTGGGAGGCCTACGGAGGGTCGTGCCGTTGAGCGCCTATATCTTGCTCCTGCCTCGAACCCTGTGCTCAACACCCCAGTGGGGTAGAGCTCTGGGGTGAGGGGATGCTTCTCTGGCCTGTCTTCTGAAATCTTCTCCCCCTCCCCTGCGCTCAGAGAGCTTTGTCCCTGTGACTCTCTCCTGAGGCGGCAGGAACAGATCTGGGGCTGCTAGGCCGGGGTTAGCTCCTTCCCCAGGTCCTGACAACCTATCAAAGTCTTTGCCTCTGCCTATGAATGAGGAGGAGGAGCTAAGCCCAGCAAGGACTGCCTGTCTCCTCAGGAGAGAGGGAAAAAAGGAAAGCTTGCAAGGTGATATATGGAATAATCATTTTTTACTTCTACCACCCACCTAGTCAGTGTGACAAATAACAAACCAATTGCTTTGATTAGACATTATCGTAAGCAAAGAGGTTTCTGCGCACCTGATAAAACGGATCACTCCATGTTTTACTTAGGTCTGGAGGTTCCCCGCTATCAATATTAACTGTGGAACAGTACTCCAATGATCTCCACTCTGTTAGATGATTGTAACATTCAAGAGATGCAAGTTCCCAGAAATCCTTTTCTGCTTCAGTAGGTTCACCATCAGGCCAGTGTTGTTGAGAAAGTGCCTAAAAGAAGAAATATGGGATGTTGAGTATCAGCCAGGATGACTTTTGTGAAGTAGTACTTAAACATTCTCAAAGAATCCAAAAGGGTTTTACATATTAGTTATTCCTTGGTCAGAAGACAACATCACTGGTTAAAGGCCAAGGTTAAGGGTACAAGGTCCAAAATGGAAAATATCACATTTTTTTCCAAAGTATGAAGCACGTGCTCCTTTAAGACACTGCTCATTTCAGATGCCAATTTCAGCCAGCCCTGATGTATAAAGAGCCAAATTATTCAAGAGGCCTCAACATGCCCTCCATCTAAATACATATAACTCTTTGCATGCAAACTCCTTATGCATGATTTTTACGTTTTCTAATTTGCACATCCAAGCAGAATTTATAAAAATCTAGATTATTTGTGCTTGATTCCCATTTACAAATGGAGTTTTGCGTATATAAAATGTATTTGGGTGTCCAAGTGATTATGCGCAAAAACTTGTACCATACAGAGAACACAATTTGAAAATTTTGTCTAATACAGGTTGGTATTAATGAATTACTATTTACATTAGATTTGACCAACTGTCTTTTTAGGATTTCAAAAGGTAACAATGTGAAATACTGCATCACAAGAGTGTTTCATTTCAGTGGAAATAGGAAAATCTGATTCACTTACCTAGTGAGTTTTCCTTCTTGTCTCCTGGGGAGGCAGGCAGTCCTTGCTGGGTTTAGCTCCTCCACTTCACTTAGAGGCAGGATCCAGGTCTTAGACTGACAGCCTAGCTTAGGGGAGGAACTAACCTTGGCTTGGTTCCCAGAAGCTGTAACTGCCCAAGCTACTAAACAAAACTACTTTAAAACTTGAACGTAACACTTGAATCAAACAGCTCAACGGAGCAGGCCCCACAAGGCTGGGGCAGTAACAGGAGGAAAAGGAAGAATACCCAAAATAGTGTCTAGTCGTCATTCCCTAATCTTTCCCAATAAAGACAGCTACTATATCTGAGAAGAGGACCACAGCATTTGGATGTTGAGAGAGAGTTCACTCCAATAAAAAGAAAAAACCCAACAGGGCAGGCTGGACTGCCTGCCTCCTCAGGAGACAAACCAAGCAGTATCCCACCAAAATAGGAAGGGAATCTCAAAAACAAACAACACACTACCATGAGCTACGGAGCCAACAACTACGTCAGAACTCTCTGGAAGACCTGCTGCCCTGAAGCAGGTCTTGGACCCTAGCTGAGGTCCAAGTATGAATATTGTAATGGCAGGTGAAAGGTGTGAAGGGAAGACCAGCTCACCACCTTACAAATTTCTTCAATAGAAGCCCCCTAGAGAAGGGTCGCATTAGTGGCCTCACTCTGAAGGGAGTGAGTACTGATCGCTTTGGGAACCTGTAAACCTTTTCTCTATATGCTAAGGAAATACAACTTCGCAGCCAGGGTGGCTGTAGAGGCCTTTTTACCTTTCTGACCCTGCCTAAAAGCAATGAACAGGGATGAATCTATTCTAAAGTCCTTTGTCCTCTCCAAGTAGATTTTTAAGGCTCTCTGAATGTCTAGCTTATGCCACAGATGTTCTCTCTGATGTCACGGATGGAGACAAAATGATGGAACTGATGCCTATGCACATAGGCTGATGCCTATAACCGAATTTAGTTTGGTTAGGAAAGCTGGAAGCAATTAAGAAGACACCTTATCCTTGTTGAAGCAGAAGAGCTCTGGGCCAGCCGATAATGCTCCCAAATCCAACTCCCTTTTCGTCAACATCATCATGGAACACTACCTTGCATAAAAGTATCCTGAAAGGCACCTTAGAACGTGGCTCGAAAGGTGGACCTTGTAATGCATCGAGGATGATATTCAGTCTCCATGACAGGAAGCGATGCCTCACCACCAGAGTCTTCATGGAAGGTGCCCTCAACAAACATTTGACGTGAATGTGGCTGGAAAGAGGGTCCCCGTCCCCCCAGTTTACAGGATGGTGGAGTGAACTGACATCTGTCTTCACAATGTGTTGGTACTCAGCTCCTTGTCCAGCCCATTCTGAAGAAAAGCTAGAATATCCTGCGCTTGCGCTGTCAGTGCCTGGACTTCCATCCTGGCTGCCCAGCCCTAGAAGTCTTCCACATGCTGTTGTAGATTCTGTTGGTCGAAGGCCTATCCAAAATCTTTCAGCTGGTCTCGTTCAACCTCCAGGCTGTCAGTTTTAGATTGACTAGGCCTTGGTACTTCAGGGGTCCCCGAGTCAACAGATTCTCTCTTAATAGGAGCTGCCACCCTGAGGTACTTTAAATCTCTTTGATTATGAAGAACCATAGTCTCCTTGGCCACTCTGGCGCTATCAGAATCATCTGAGTTGACTTCATCTTGGTCCTTCTCAATACTTTTGGGAGGAGAGGGAATGGCAGGAATGTGTACATCAGCTGCATTTGCCACTGATGAACCAAGACACCCACAACCTCTACCTGGGGGTCTTGATGCCTTGAGAAGTACCTGGGTACCTGATGACTCCGCGTCAAAGCAAACAGGTCCACAACCAGTGTTCTCAACCTTTCTGTGATCTGTTGGAATACCCCTCTGTTTAGGGAACATCCTCCCGGGTCTATTGTCTGGTGGTTTAGCCAGTCGGCCTGCACGTTTACGATCCCCTTTACGTGCATCACTGACATAAATTTGAAGTTGTTCTCTGCTGAGAAGATCAAGTCTTCTGCCTCCCTCATCAGAGTCAGAGATCTCGTGCCTTCCTGAAAGTTCACGTAGGCTGTTGACGTTGTGCTGTCCATCTGCATTTGTACATACTTGTCCTTCAGAGAGAGCAATGCAAGTGCCACGACACCAAATTGATGGCCCTCAACTCCAAAAGATTAAAGTGCAGGGAGGCTTCTTGCGGGGTCCAGGTGCACTGGGCTGGCTGCCCCAGACAGCGAGCACCCCATCCCCACAGGCTGGCATCAGTTGTCAGGATGATCCTAGATTCCTCCTGGATGGAACTCCTGTGTGCATATCTGTCCTCTCGCGACCTCCAGTTCAGGGAGGCTAGCACTTGTGAGGGGAGAGTGAGGGTCACACTGTCTGCTTGCAATTTACATCTGCCATGGCAGAAGAAATCTCAGTAGGAGTCCAACTCAGAGTGTCCATATAGGATACCATCAGACGTAGGCAGCTGGCTAGGCAGAGTAGGTGTGCCTTCTTTGCAGACTGAATGTGAAGAATCAGGTCTCGGATCTTGATTTCATGTTCCGAAGTCAGGAACACACTGTCTAAGCTCGTATCGAGGATTACTCCCAGATGGTTCAGTCTCTGTGTTGACTGCACCGAACTTTTTTCTCAATTGATGATGAAGCTGTGGTTCTGCAAACATTTCATCATCTGTTGGACTGCCCAACAGCAATTGTGGTACGATTCCACCCTCACCAGGAGATCGTCGAGATAGTGGAATACATGGACTCCCCTAAGTCGTAGGTCTACTACCAGCAGCTTTGTGAGCATTCTCGCCAAAGCAGTTAGGCCAAAAGGGAGCCTGGTACTGGTAGTGTTGGTTGTCATAGGTAAATCTCAAGAACCTCCTATGGGCTGCCCTGATGGGGACATGCAGATGCACCTGTTTGAGGTCGATTGAGGCAGATAATCATTGGGTTGGAGCGCCTGCAGGATAGGTTTGAGTGTTTCCATCCTGAACTTTTTCACTGTGAGGTGCCTGTTGAGACCTTTCAAATCCATCCCTGTTCTTTTTGGGAATGGTGAAGAGCATTGAATACACACCACAGAGTTTCTCGGACGCTGGGACTGGTTCGATGGTGCCTAGATCTCTGGCTTTGGGACCAAGCCTCCCAGCCAACAAGTTATTCCAAAAGGCAACAAGGGCCTTGACAGGGCAGTCGCAGAGGTCTACAGGTAAATCTAGAGCCGCCTGAAACCCACAGGGTTCCATCAGTCTCTAATGATACATCTCAGACTCTGATCTCACCACTATCATCCATGCATTTGTCACCTTGAGGCTGGACTACTGTAAATGCACACTATGTGGGCTGCCCATGGCGACGGTCTGGAGGCTGCAGTTGGTGCAGAATGCGACGGCCTGTCTGTTTACTGGGACGGGTTGTCAGAAGCACATTACACCAGTGCTCTGAGCTCTGCATTGGTTGCATATAGTCTTCCAGGCCTGATTCAAGGTACTGGTTTTGACCTATAAAGTTCTAAACAGCCTGGGCCCTAGCTATCTGAAGGATTGCCTCACTTCTTGGGCCTCTGGGGTTGTTGGGGGGGTGCCCTCCTGGAGGTTCCACGGTATAAGCGGTGATGACTGACAGGCGGGCGTTCTCGGCAGCCATCCCGGCACTGTGGAACTCGCTCTTGGCAGGGATCCACCTCAGTCCAGATCTCCTCACTTTCCGGCATCAATGTAAATCGGTCGGGGATGGTTAAGGGGAGGTTTTCTTTATTTTTCTGCACACTTTTTTGGCTTTTTATTGTATTGCTTATTTTAACCAGTTTTAATATTGTATTTTATGTTATTATATTCTGTTGGTGTAAGCTGCCCTGAGCTGTCAGAGGGGTAACAAGTATATTAAATAAATAATCCACAAAAATATCGCTTGGATGAAAGTGGATGCTGCAGTAGCTGACCTAAAAGACGAGGAGTCCACTTCAAAATTCCTTTGAAGAAAGGACTCGGCTTTCTTGTCGAGAGGGTCCTTGGGAGCACTCTCTCCATCTGTAGGCAGTAACCAAGACTTTGGCAAGGTCGGAGGCCCCAGCACCCACTTTGTTGAGGATGAACTTCCCTGAGTGTGCATCAAGCTCAGTGTAAAAAGGCCTAACTAGAGAGTGCATCCCATTAGCCTTAGCTGGTTGGGTCCACTCTGAGTTTAGTAATTTAAGGTACAGAGGAGTAAGAGCAAGCTAACTTGAAGTTCAAGGGGCAGGACTAGATTAGCGTCTTCTGCCAGGTTTTCCTTGGTCTGGGGAAACGGAGAAGAAGGGGGCAGTGACAAGCCAATACAGGCCGCTAGCTTTGACCCCGCAGTTTCGAACAACTCTGGCTAGAAGATTCTAGTTCCAGCCTTGGTGACCAAGTCCTGAGGCTCTCTATTTGAGAGTTGCCTATCCTCTTACTCCTCCTCTTTAGCGGTCTCTATCTCAGGGGAGATGCCTAGTATCACTCTTGCCTGCCCCATGCTGACATCCAAGGGCTCTGGGGAGATGGATCTCTTAGAACACGGTGAGTGCTCTCCTGACCCCGGGTGCTCTCACCCCATCTACCGGTTGTGGAGCTTGCTGGGTTGCCTCCTTAACACCCTAGGCATCAGGAAATGCCCTGCGCTCCTGCTGTGACCAATTGATGGCCCAACCATTGCAACACCAGGGGTGGAACCTCCCCTTGGTCAGGAAGAAGGCCTGGCTCAAGGCAAGGAGTGGGATTGGAGCTGGGCTCCCCACAGTGGGCCCACTGGACAGGGAAGTCGGGATCCTGCTAGGCCTGGGGTGTCTCTGAGTTTGAGGAGCCCTGTTTCCATCTCCTGTCCTGCCTTTTGTGGGACCTGTGGCGTGCTCCGTGCCGACAGCAGCTGGAGGTTGAGGAGGAGGTGGAGCTGTTAGAGGAAGAAGAGGAGTGAAGGTGTTTCCTCCGCTTTTTAGTGCAATGCCTGCCATGGCTCCAGTGGTTTCTAGAATGCCTCCAGCGCTCACATGGCTTTCAGCGGTGGCAAGAACCACCTCGCCTCCTCCTCCCCCGCCGCTACAGCTCAATGTTGACCTTGACTGGGAGCGGAACTAGGACCTCCCACGGCCCTCTGAGCCATGGTGCAGGGAACAAGGAGCCTTTCCCCTGGGGTTACTCACTTCCTGGTCATGTTGGCAAAAAACTGAACCCCATCCCGGAGTCCGTAGCAGAACTTCCACCTATCCAGTGGTGACCCACTGACATACAAAAACAAGAAAGGATAGGTGAAACTATTTAATAAAATTCCAAATATGCTATATGCATGTCCAATATACAATAAACCATTTAGATATTAATACATTTCTAAAATCTACACTTCAACTTTATTTATTTTATTTATTTATTTAATAGATTTATACCCCGCCCCTCCTGCTAAAGCAGCAACTTAAGATATTAAAAACAACACAAACATGTTCTGGGTGAAACCCTTCATCAGTGTGATTCTATTGGTATGCAGGGAGAGGAGAGAGTGTGAAGGAGAGGGCAAACAAGAGAAGATTATTAATGATATAAATTCCATAAAAAATAACCAATGCAATTTATTGAAATAACTCTACTCCACTCTGCACCCCCGTTTGTTTTCCCTTCACTTGTGGGCTTTACCTTCACTCCATCCTGACTTCATTCGAGCTTAACTCTTTGTCAATCCTATGCTCCCCAACTTCCGGATATAGAGCGCAGAGAAACATCAATGATCACCTCCCCAAGAAGACAGATGCTATTTTTCTTTTTCGATACTAATTTGCTGTAATAGAATTGCAAAATTATTCTTTTATGCTCCCAAAGGAAAAGTTTATGGAGATAAAAGCTGGTAAAATGTTCGTGTACTCCAGCCACCCTGAACAGCTTGCAGGAGGGGCGGGATATAAATATATTAAATAAATAAAAATATAAATAAATAAATAAATATACAAAACTTACTATCTCTCTTATTTGCACTCTTCCCCGGCAGTGTCTTTCTGCTAACCACCTTCGGCTGCAACCTCTCGACAATGAGGATGTCTACTGCTATGACTCACCACTTAAATAGAACCTAGACTAATGCCCTTAATTCCACCTGTGGCTGTCACGATTGCTTCTCTCCTCAATTGCTCAATCTGGTAACCATTCCATGGCCTAAATCAAGGGAGTATTTCTTCCATCTTTCTTCTTTGTAGCCTTTTCCTTCCCAGTGATTCAAAGTCCTTGCAATAGTCAAGCAGTATCTTCTCCACAATCAGGCTCTAAGCATCTTTAAAGTCCATGTAATTCTTGTCAAACAGGAAAATTGGGCACTTACCTCTGAATATTCCTTCTGCGGGGGATCCTCCTGGTCAGCCAGTCAGGACAGTAGGGTAGATCCCGCCAACTACCAGTAGGAGGCAGACAATGAACTTTGAGGAGCCTACTAGGAGGGATCTATCCTCAGTGGCCAGTAGGGAGCGACCAGAATGGTGGTTGCCCATTCTTTCCTGACTTTCGCTATTGTCCGTTGGATGAGCGGGAACAGAGGAAAGGCATATAGGAGGCCCTGAGGTCAGAAACAGTTTAGCTCGTCGAAGGCGATTGCTTTGTAATTCGGATGTCGGGACACGAAGAGCTCCGTCTTTGCGTTGTCTGGTGAGGTGAACAGGTCTATCGAGGGAGTTCCAAATTGTCTGGCTATGGCCCTGAATGCCGAGGAGTGAAGAGTCCATTCTCCCTGATCCAGCTGTACGCAGCTGAGCCAATCGGCCTGGGTGTTGGCTTGGCCCTTAATGTGAATCGCCCTGAGTGATACTAAGTTGTTCTCTGCCCACCGGATGAGGATGGCTGCCATCTGGTGGAGCACCTCGGATTTCAACCCCCCTTGGTGGTTCAAATAGGCCTTCACCACCGTGTTGTCCGTGTATACTACTATGTCCTTCCCTCTCAACATCGGTGCCATGTCCCTCAAGAGCCAGGTAGATTGCCCTCAGGTTCTAACCAACTAATGTGGTGTCTCTTCTCCCATGGGAACCACTTGCCTTGCGCTGTGTGGCCCTGTGTGTGCGCTCCCCAACCCTGGAGACTTGTGTCTGTTGTAATCGCCGTTCTTATCGGATCGGAGAGTGGCATTCTGGTCGAGAACCTGCCCGGTTGTGACCACCATGTCAGGGACCTCTTTAGCGCAGCGGTACTATGATCCAGGGATTCTCTCCCTGGGTCAGAGCATCCTGCGATGGTCGCAGGAAGCGCTGTAGGGTCCTGGAATGGAACCTGGCCCACTGTAAAATGCCCAAGCAGGACGTCATGGCTCCCAGTAGGCTCGCGAGAGTTTTTAGCCTGGACTTGTGTGCTGCTGTGACTTGCTGGATCAGCTAGCTAAGTTTCTGTTGTCTCTGTTCGGAGAGAAACAGTCTGCCTTTCTTGGTGTCCAGCACCACCCCCAGGTGCTCTAGGGTTTGTGAGGGAACCAGATGGCTCTTCTTGCAGTTGACTACGAAGCCATGCTGTTGCAGATATTTGATGACTCTGTGCACATCTCTTCGTGCTTGCTCACAGGTCGGTGATCTGATGAGGATGTTGTCGAGGTACGGGTTTAGTTTTATCCCCTCCATTTGTAGGTTCGCTACTAGGGTAATCAGCACCTTGGTGAACGTCTTCGGTGAAGTCGTCAGGCCGAACGGTAGGGCTGTGTACTGCCAGTGCTGCTGTACATAACTGAACCAGAGCCATTGTCTGTGGGAGGGCAGGATGGGGACATGTAGATAGGCCTCCTTTAAGTCGAGCGCCATCAACCATTCCCCTTGCGCAATTGCTGTCCGTATTGACCGCAAGGTCTTCACCCTGAATTTCTGTACCTTGAGTACCTCGTTCAAGATCTTCAGGTCTAGGACCACTCTCCATTCGTCGGACTTTTTTGGTACCAAGAATAGGATGAAGTATAGTCCCTGTCCACGTTCGCGTTCCGGAACCTCCTCTATAGCTCTGATGGACTGGAGTCATGTGATCTCTGACTGCATAGCGATTTGTTTGTCCCCGTTAGTGGATACCAGTGATGCACAGAAGTACTGGCGGGGTGAGTGCCAGAATTCTATTACGTATCCCTGTTGAATGGTCCGAAGCACCCAGACATCTGTGGTGGAGCTCGCCCACTGTGCTGCGAACCACTGCAGTCTTCCCCCCAGCTCTGACTGTTAGGGAAAGTTGGGGGTTGCGCAGTCATGCGTCCATCTTGGGGAGGCCCGCCCCTTGTCGCTGTTTGGTCCTGTTGTCGTTTCCCTTCTGTTTCTGCCATCGAGGTCTGTACCTCTGCTGATTTCCCCTGTGGGGGAAGAAGGGTCGTCTGGAACTCCCGGCTGGGGCGTAGGATGCGCCAAAGGGATGAAAATTCCTCTTTTGCACTCCTATGCTTTGCAGGGTATGCTTTTTGGATTTGTCCGCTGCATCTGCCAGCACCTTATCGAGACAAACTCCGAGTAACTTGCAACCCTGAAAAGGGCCGCTGACCAAAGCGTTCTCGGAGATGTTGTCGTCCTTCCATGATCTCAGCCATAAGCGGCGATGGGCTGCCACATTAGAAGCGGCTGCCCTTGAAGCCCAGTGGAGCATGTCAGTGGAGGAGTCTCCCATGAAGGAATAGGCTAGCTGTATTCTTGTGAATAGGACCCTGGTCATTTTTTCAGAGACTTCTGGGTCTGATGACCTCTTTATCCAAACCATCAGGGCTTGAGAAGTACAATTAATGCAGTTTAACACATTGTTACCTTTCCCTTGCATTTCAAATTACGCTTACCCTCCCTCCCTATCCCACTCCCTCTTTCTACCGCCTTCCCCACTTCTAGGATTCCCTTTCTTGTCATTATCCTCCCATTTTACCCCCTCCTTCCTCCTCCCCCCCCCGCCCAGTCCCCCTCCTTTGCACATTCTACAGTTCAGTTACACACATAACATCTTCAGGGTCTGACATACGTATATTTTGTTTCAGGTATTCAAAACATGCTGTCCAGTCTATAAAAAAGTCTCCCAATTTGTCGTTCGCCTCCGCCACCGTTTTCTCCAGTGATATTATATACCATAACCTCTTGTACCATTCTCCCACTGTTGGTGGTTCCGGCCCTTTCCACTTCTGGGCTATCACATTAATTGCTGCTAAGAACATATGGACACATGTTTGCCTGTGCTGGTTTAACAGTGAGATTTTGAGGTATATCCCCAATAAAACGATGGTGGGATCTACTGGTAATATCAGGCCAGTAGTTTCCCTTATGACTTCCCATACTTTGCTCCACAGTGTGCATAGCTTGCTACATGACCATAAGCAGTGGAACAACGTTCCCACCTCTCCGCACTTACACCAGCATAACTCAGTTTCCATCTCTAACCATTTTGCTTTTGTAGCTGGTGTTATATAGCATCTCATTGCCACTTTCAGTTGAGTTTTCACAATTGCCAGTGATATGGGGCATTTATGTATATGCTTATATACTTCCAATTTTTCCACCTCTGTCCCCTATTTGCCCACATAATCTTTTTCCATTGGTTTATACCACATGTTTTTCAGTTCTCTGTATATCCGAGACAACAACCCCTTATTCGTTGTCCGCTGTATTAAGATCAGTTCTAGCATCTGGGGCTCTCTTTCATATCCCTACTTTCTCTTTACTATTCCCATACAAACTAAACAACTGTTGGAAGTGCAGAAAATTAATTTTTATCTCCAATAACTTTTCCAAACTTTCTTTGGAAATAAACTCCACATTTACAAAAGAAGTCTTTAACGTATCTTACTCCTTTTTCTTTCATTTTTTGACAGACTAGCGGGGCCCCTACTATATTTTCAATTTCCGGATTTGCTTTAGGATAGACCAGTGACATTTTATTATGAATGCCCATTTTCTTTTTCAGTGAGTGTAGCCACTTTGATAATGGAGAACACCTCAAAATTTCTCCTCAAGCTACAGTCTATTCCTTTGTCCGTTGGATCCCAGGGAAAGCAGTCCCCTTCCGTGGGAAACACCGAGTTCCTGGCAAGAGACGCTACTGCTGCATCCACCTTTGGTATGGTCAGGATGTAATTCTTCTTCTTATTGAAAGAATAAAGAGACAGTTGAGATTTAATCATCCTGGAAACCCTATGGGGGTTCTGCCATTCCTTCCTGATGATCCTTTCATATGTCTTGTCTAGGACCATCCCTCTGTCTTTATCCCCTACGCAGGGAAGGTACTGTCTCTCTTCCTCGTCCAAGGAAGTCGCAGAGGCCTCCTTCTCTTTCTTTTGTTTTGAGATGGAGAGCTTTAACCACATTAATTGCTGTATATTTGGTCCCTGTATTTGTGAGGGAATTGCCTGTCCGGGTTGGGTGAGGGGTCTAACTCAGTGTCTTCTGGCTCTCCAATCCCTGACTGGACTCCATTGCTTTCCCCCCGAGACCCACTCCGAGACCACCCCTTCCTCTTCGCTGGTCTCTGCTGGGGGTGACTTGTCCCTCTGTTTACTCCTTTTCTTGGGCCTTGTGATTCTCTCCTCCTCTGAGGAGTGAATGGACCTCACTTCCTCTTGTTCCGAATCTGAGGAGGCTGGGGAGTCGAGTGGTCTAGCGGGCCAGTGGGGTTTTTGGGCAGGGGTTGTTTGCCCTTTCCTGCCCCCTTGGAGCGGCCCTTATAAGCTCTAGGCTCCCTCAACCGTGATGGTGACCTCTTCAGTTTTAGTTTGGAGAGGATCTCCTGAAGGACTTCCATGTGGGGGTCCTGAGTCGGGGTGCGTGTGTGTGTGGGACTCACTGTGGTCGCTTCTCCCATTGCCTCCGTGCTTGCTGCTGCCACGGCTCTGAGCCTTGTGGCCATGTTCTCCTTCCTTCCCGCCGGCGTGCTGTAGAGCCGTGGGGGGAGGGGAGCCTTCTCTCCGCCTGCCTCACTGTGCCACTGGTGCGAAAGGGAGCCGTGTGGGGAGTGGCACCCTTGCCCTGCCTACTTCACCATTCCTCTGGCGTGCAAAGGAGTCGTGGGGGAGGGGCCTTTGCTCTGCTTGTCTCGTTGCCTGTCAGACGAGACAGAGCCACAGGGGGAGGAGCGCCTTCGCTCCGGCTTGCCTAGTTCCGTGCCGGACTGTGCTCCGTGGGTGGTGGGGAGGGCTGGTTTGTGGCCTGGTCTCTGGGCGCAAGCTGGGCCGGTTCTATGGGTGGATCCGCTCGGACGGAAGTTCCTTGTGCCGCTTGCTGGGCTGAGGCCGTGGGCGGAGGAGGGAAGAAGGGAGGTGGATGCGGGCGCCCATCTGTTGCCGCAGGTCGGTAGGACGCCCAGGCCCTTTGATAGAAGGCGGGGAAGTATCCGCCTGCCAGAGCTCGCTGCACTCTATGGGGCTGCTCGGTCACCCTGCCCATCCTAAGGGGCTGCCTCCTCACTCCAGCGGGGTAGGGACCAGGGTCCGGTAGACAGCTCCAGAGGGGGGTTGGCTGCTATGCCCACTCCTCTGTTACCCCCGCGCCAGTGGGGCAGGGGGTGCCCAGGCGGTGCTCCAAATCCCCCTGAGAGGGGGAGGTGAACAGGGAGGAGAATTACTCTCCCCCTGGCACCAGGAGCCTCAATTCCTATCAGTTCTGCTGTCTGGATTTTGAATGCAGCTTGCCTGCTTCCTAACTGCTCAGAGGCAGACAAACAACTGGGGAACTGAGGATAGATCCCTCCTAGTAGGCTCCTCAAAGTTGATTGTCTGCCTCCTACTGGTAGTTGGCGGGATCTACCCTACTGTCCTGACTGGATGGCCAGGAGGATCCCCTGGGAGAATGGAGGATTGCATTCCATGATCTAATTCAATGGAGTATTTCTTCCATCTTTCTTTTTTGTAGCCTTTTCCTTCCCAGCGATTCAAAGTCCTTGCAATAGTCAAGCAGTATCTTCTCCACAATCAGACTCTAAGCACCTTTAAAGTCCATGTGATTCTTGTCAAACTGGAGGATTGCATCCTCTGGACTCCAATCCGCGATGAGCTCAAAGATTATTGCCTCACCATCTCCCCTAGCCCCAAATCTCTATATGGGGAACTACCCCTGTTAATACCTATTCATAAAGCATTCTTACTCACTTGGAATATTATACACTGATTTCTTCTATAACAATACATTAAATGAAAAATAAACAAGGTAAAAAAAATGTGCTGCTAAGGACTCCTAAGACAACAGACCCAAAAGTAAACCCTGATTCATGTGAGACACAAAGACCAGGAAATGTCTCTACCTGTAGTACATCATGAATGTCTCTGCCAGCTATTATATGTAGGGTATACATCCAAGATGCTAAAACAAAGAATTAGGGAGCACCTCAGTAACATTAGAAGATCTAGAGTTGAAGAACCCATGGTTAAACATTTAAAGGAAGTAGAACATAAGGAACAGGATTTGAAAGGAAGAGGGCTTAGTCAAACAATTACAGAAGAGGGTGGTTTATTGGATTTACAGAATGGGAACCCTGATCCCAGGGGGTTTCAATGAAGACATTTCCTGGATTGGAGCCCAGGGGATGCAATCCAGCAGTTTGACGAGAATTACATGAACTTTAAAGGTGCTTAGAGCCTGATTGTGGAGAAGATACTGCTTGACTATTGCAAGGACTTTGAATCACTGGGAAGGAAAAGGCTACAAAGAAGAAAGATGGAAGAAATACTCCCTTGATTTAGCTCATGGAACGGTTACCAGATTGAGCAATTGAGGAGAGAAGCAATCATGACAGCCACAGGTGGAATTAAGGGCATTAGTCTAGATTCTATTTAAGTGGTGAGTCATAGCAGTAGACATCCTCATTGTCGAGAGGTTGCAGTCAAAGGTGGTTAGCAGAAAGACACTGCCGGGGAAGAGAGCAAATAAGAGATATAATAAGTTTTGTATGGAGTATACGCAAATTTTACCAGCTTTTATCTCCATAAGCTTTTCTGTTGGGAGCATAAAAAAAAAGAATAATTTTGCAATTCTATTACAGCAAATTAGTATCGAAAAAGAAAAATAGCATCTGTCTTCTTGGGGAGGTGATCATTGATGTTTCTCTGCGCTCTATAACCGGAAGTTGGGGAGCATAGGATTGACAAAGAGTTAAGCTCAAATGAAGTCAGGATGGAGTGAAGGTAAAGCCCACAAGTGAAGGGAAAACAAATGGGGGTGGAGAGTGGAGTACAGTTATTTCAATAAATTGCATTGGTTATTTTTAATGGAATTTATATCATTAATAACCTTCTCTTGTTTGCCCTCTCCTTCACAGTCTCTCCTCTTCCTGCATACCAATAGAATCACACTGATGAAGGGTTTCACCCAAAATGCATTTGTGGTGTTGTTTTTAATATCTCAAGTTGAAGTGTGGATTTTAGAAATGTATTAATATCTAAATGGTTTCTTGTATATTGGATATACATATAGCGTATTTGGAATTTTATTAAATAGTTTCACCTATCCTTTCTTGTTTTTGTTACTCACTTCCTCCAGGCACCTCTCAAGATGGTGAATATGTTCCTCTGAGACGGGAACAGGCCAAGGTGCCAGATGCCCAACGTGCTCCACTGAGGAGCTGTGAGCGGGATCATGGGCTCTCGAGGAAGAAGGGCTAGCCCCTTCATCGCACTGCCGCTCGTTAGGTCGTGGCTATAATGATCTCTTGGGGGAGGAAGGGTCCCCCACTCCTTTCCATGAATTCCAGAGAGGCCGGCACCCATTGGGTCCCTCCTCAAGCACCATGCTGCCCCCCAGAAAGAGGGGAGAGTTCCGGGGCAAAGGGACTTGTCCTTGGACCCTACTATTCCCCTGGGGAGTGGGAACAGGGCAGAGTCCCCCCGCCAAATAGATAGTACTGAGAGGGGACAGAGTGGAAGAAAAATTTGAGTGTGCTACTTCTCTCACTGAAGAAAGGAGGGAAGAAGCCCTACCCTGAAGCTCTCTGTGGAGGCAGGAACAAATCTGGTTCAGACAGGGTTAGCTGCTCCTTTAGGCTAGGCTGCCAATCAAAGACCTGGATCCTGCTTGTAAGTGAAGCGGAGGAGCTAAACCCAGCAAGGACTGCCTGCCTCCACAGGAAAGTGAGAAAAAGAATACAAAGTTGTTTTTAGAAAAATAAACATAAAAAATTGGAAACTAGCAATATTTGTCTTTACTCATTTTACCTCATCATATTGTTTAGCTGCTTCAGCATAATCACCTCTTGATTCTGCCAACAGGGCATTCTGGGTGATTTCCTTAGTTCCAATCTTGCCACTAAAAATACCTCGAAGAACATCATAATCTCCAATAGATCGATAAAGCCTAAGACATTAAAGACAAAAGGCTTAATTATTTGAAATTAACTTTCAAATGTACTTTCTAGTCAAGTACTGCTTCAACGGTAAAAGACTGTGGAAACATGCTGGCTGCACACGAAGTAAGCCGATAGCTTCCTTTTTATATTGGATTAAAATTATGTCATGAAACAATCGTAGAAAAGAAACATTTGAACACCACTGCACAATTCTCATGTCACCTTCAAAATGGTGAATTTTATTTATTTATTTTATTTATTCAAAACTTGTATCCCAGCCCTCCTGCCCAAAGGCAGCTCAGGGCGGCGAACAACAAAAGATTTAACAATAAAAAACAAATTTTAAAACAAACCATAAAACTCACCCTCCCTCCCAAACCCCACCCCCACCCCTCTCCAAAATCCTGGCGGAACAGCCAGGTCTTACACAAACGTCGAAATGACAGGAGGGTAGGCGCCAACCAAGCCTCCTCCAGGAGCAAATTCCACAGCATGGGGGAAGCCACCGAAAAAGATCTCACATCAGTGGTCACCTGTCTCGCCCGGGGAACCTCCAAAAAGGCCCCCACGGATGATCTCAGGGGTCACACGGGCACATGGGGAGTGAGGTGATTCCGCAGATAGGCAGGGCCCAGGCCGTGAAGGGCTTTAAAGGTCAAAACCAGCACCTTGAACCTAGCCCGGTGCTTTATAGGCAGCCAGTGCAGAGCCTGGAGCACAGGTGTCATGTGCTCCCTGCAGCCCGCCCCAGTAAAGAGCTGGGCCGCGGCATTCTGCACCAGCTGCAGCCTCCGGACCAGCTTCTTGGGCAGCCCCATGTACAGTGCGTTGCAGTAATCCAGCCTCGAAGTGATGAAGGCATGGATGACAGAGACGAGGCAGAGTCTGAGAGATATGGCCGAAGCCGCCGGACAAGTAGCAACTACCGAAATGCACTCCCCGTCTGATGACCCTGGTCCAATGCCAGACGGAGATCACCAAGGCCACCAATGCAGTCTCCGTACCATACCCAGGCCGAAACCCGGACTGAGAGGGGTCAAGGAAACCGAGGCGGTCCAGGTGTTGTTGGAGCTGCCGTGCCACAGCCCGTTCAATCACCTTCCCTAAAAAGGGAAGGTTAGAGACCGGCTGATAACTGGCAGGAGCATCAGCATCAAGAGATGGTTTCTTGAGCAGCTGCCTAACCACAGCCTCCTTCAGGCATTCAGGCACCCTGCCCTCCCGAAGGGAGGCACTAACCACCCCAGCCAGCAATGGCCGTAGCGTCTCCTGGCTGGCTTTCACCAGCCAGGATGGGAAAGGATCTTGTTCACAAGTGGTGGCACGAATAGATCCCCAAAAGGACTCCACATCGGCAGGTGATACCATCTGAAACCGATCCAACAGGACAGGACGGGGCATCCATAGCCCCAAGATGATCCTCTGCAATAACTGCGGGACCGAAATAGTGGTGGATGTGAGCGATCTTATCTACAAAGTACTCGATAAACTGGTCACAGTGGTCACTGGATTGTTCCAGCTCCAGGCGGAGACAGGCAGGACTGACCAAACCTTTCACCACCCAGAAAAGCTCCGCTGGACGTGACTTTGCAGATGCAATAAGGGCAGCAAAGAACTGCTTCTTTGCTGCCTGCACCACCACAGCATAGGCCTTTAAACTGATCTTATGCTGTGATCGATCATACTCATCGTGAGTCTGGCGCCACCGTCGCTTCCAACCGCCTGCTCTCCCACTTCAAACACCGCAGGCCCTCAGTAAACCAAGGAGACCTGCGGGAGACTTGGGTGGGCAGCAGACGCCTGGGAGCCACCCTGTCAATGGTCTCGGCCAACAAGATGTTCCAGAAGGCTACGAGATCATCGACCGAGCGGATGTCAAGGTCCGGGGGAAACTCCCCCAGAGCATTCCGAAACCGATCCGGTTCCATAAGTCTCCGGGGGTGGACTGATCTAATAAGTCCTGCACCCTGTTGGGGGCTGACATGCATCAGGATGCACGCCTTAAGGAGGTAATGGTCAGACCATGACAAGGGCTCCATCCCCCTAACTTCTACTAACTGACCCCCCGCCTCAATTTTAGTTTAATTGGAAATTTTAGTTCCAGAAGATTAACAAAGTGTTAACAAAGCCACCGTTACATTTGTTATGGGGCATTCAAATGTTTTTCCTGGAGTTTCCCTAGGCACAGTGGTGGCTAGCTCTGGAAGTCTCTGGAGCCACAACCCCTTAACAAATGTGACAGAGGTCTCCGGAGTCCGGGCTAGCTGCCACCACGCCTGGGGAAAGGTCTGCCCGATCGAGCTACAGCAAGCTATCACGTGGTAGCTCACTGTTCCTGATCCAGAGTGACCATCATTGGTCACCTGTCATGGGGGGGAGGGAGGGGAGAGAGGTGGGCTGCTGGGCATGGCATCTTTGTGCACTACCCTGCTCCTCCCCCCTGAACTTGGCTGTGCGAACGTTTGTTCTGCGGCTGGACCCAATCCTGACCAGTGTGTAAGAAGCACTCTGGTCTGGACCATGGCATGACAGCGGATCACCGCTGTCACGTATGTTTTCACTCAAAGATTCCATTTTAGCCTTTGTGACAAGGATGGAATGCATAACGAAAGCCCTAAGGAGCAATAATTTCATCGACCGCTATTAGAACTATACCTAGTTTGAAATCAGACAACAAAGGATGGAAGTTCTTTGTTAGTTAGTATTTAAGTTAGTGTTTTGTTTTTAAAAAAGTACTACTCCAATTAATTTATCCCCAAACAAAAACTTACTTAGCAAGTTCGATCCATCTGACCACATCCGGAGAAAGCTCTGTTGTCCCACGCATCCGTTTGGATGGCGGCTCCTCCTCGGGGGCAAGGCGAATTAAAGCCTGTTCAAGGAGCAGGATACCCACTGGTTGCTGTAAACTGGCTAAGCAGCTAGTGCTCACGTCAGCCGAGTCAAGGTCTAGCAGTTCTCTATGTTGGTAGCTCATTTCCTATCAAAGCAAAGACATGGGCAGTGATTGGGCCTACTGCTTGGAAAATTGGCTTTAAAAAAACAAATTGTTTTCTGCATTTTTCTAAAGGTGAAAATAATAAGATGATAGCCCACATTAGCACTAGGATTGAAACAAAGTCTTCAGAAAGCTTCAGAATTTTCCTAATATTAAGGTATTCGGTTCAGAAAGGCCGAATTCCGAAGTTCTGAAGACCAAGGCCATTATTTGGAAAACTTTGGAAACTTCTGTGCACGTGGGGTGCTGGTGGACAGTTAAGCTTCTGGAAATGAAACTTAGTGCCATATTTAGTAGGAGGAAGGTATGGGAGGGGACAATTGAGTGACGGTAAGCCAGATGGCAAGTTCTAATTGGCTGGCCAAGTCAGATGGTCAGCTTTTGAACTGGCTGACAGGGCAAAATAAAAGCGTCTGCACTGCCCCATTTTGTCCATTCTCTTTGGTGAATTTGGCTGCGCTTCATGGTACAGTGCTGCTGGATCCGTAAGTAATCACCTGGGGAGAGGGAGAGAGGTGCCTGGCCTGGTATGGTTTGGCCTGTCCTGTCCATAGGTCAATGCTGGGGGATGTGGGTGCACTCACTGCTGATGGTGGGCCATGCTGTGGGTACACTACTGTTGAGGTTGGGTTTTTTTGTTGTTGTTTTTTTGCATGCAGTTGCCCATTTTTGCAGTTGTCTTCTGGAGCAATTGTCCCACTCTTGCTAGCCTGCTTTTCTGGGTAGTGCTTTGGCTGTGGACAAGAACTTTGCAAGAACTTTCTGAAGTTTCCTGACTTTTTGTACTTCGGTCTCTGAAGTCCGAAGCTTCAGCAAGAACACTGAATTGTCTCCAAGTACTCGGACTGACTATTTGGAACTTCGAAAATCGGTCAGAATACCCGGAAGTACTATTTGGTTCAGCACTAATTATCACCCACCAGGTGTGTGTTCGCCTTCCTGTCTATGAGGTGTTCGTCAGATGTTAGCCCACCCCCACCCAGCTCCCACTGATGGCATTGTCCAGGGACATTCACAGGCCCACTGTTTGGGCCAGTGTATGCTAATGTGTGCTCCCATGGGCTACATCTCATTAATTGGGCTGCGTGCAGTCTCACCGTCATCCAGGTCCACCAGCACCATAGAGTCACACCCAGTGCGCTCTCTCAACTGTGAAGCAGCTGCTAGAGAAAATAGCGATCGCACTCTCTCAGCTGAGAGGTGGCTGTGAGAGGAGAGTGCGAGGCAGGGCAAGCAGGAAGGACCTTCTCCAGAAGATCTGCGCCTGTACTCCTCTCTCCATTTGGGAAAGGAGCTGAGGAGAGCAAGAGAGGGGCGAGCCTCCTCCAGAGGATCCACGCGCTCCTGTGCTCCCCTTCATTCCTTTCCCAAATGGAGCAGCACAGGAGCCCCATGGATTCTCCAGAGGAACCTTGCTCCTCCCTTGCTTCCCTCACCTCAGTTCCCTTCCCAAAAGGAGCACAAAAGGTCTGTGGATCCTCTGGAGAAGGTCCTTTCCTGAGCCCGCTGCCTCGCTCTCTCCCTCGTCTCATAGCTGCCTCTCAGTTGGGGGAGCGTGCTAGTGCTGTTTCGGGTGGAAATAGGGCTCACAAGCAGGGAAGATGCCTTCCTTGGTTGTGACACACACACCCCCTTCCATCAGAGCCAGAGAAAGGGAAAGTGCTGAGTGGTTCCACTGGTGACAGCTGCCGCCAGCACATGAAATGCGCTCAGGGGGGTTCCCGTTTATTAGCTCTAGAGGCCAAAACACATTATTGGGGGCTGAATGGACTAAACATGGGCTCCAGCGGGTTACTGTCTCATTTATAAATATCCTAAGTATGAAAAGAAACTCTGATGTAAGCAATTAAATTACTAGGATGGCTTCCAGCTGTGGTGCAGCCAACAGGATTTGCCTTTGCTAGCAACTATTTACTGACAAGAGTAACATATCAATTTCTCTCACACTTGGACACTGTCAGACTGAACTGAACTATGTAGCATGCAAATAATTAAGAGTGCAGAAAAGTCTCACTACTTCATATGTGCATATTTCAGGTGTTATAACTGGCATACCACTGGGACAGTGGTGGTTATGGACCAGACTTTCAAAAGAACCAATGGCCAAATTTTCCAGTGATCAGCCGCAGCACCAGATTTCCAGAAGATCTCAACTTGCATTCAGGCACCAATTAAGGCTTAGATTTACAAAAGTTCTGTGCATCAGAAATTATGACTGCGTGTGTCTCCTGTGGCCAGATTTTTAGAAAAGCTCAAAACGCTGGGTAAAAAAGAAATGAACTCTCTTGAAAAGTCTAGTCCTAAGTGAAGATGCCACGCTCCTGTGAAAATCCAATAAAAACAAAAATCAAGTGAAGGAGCTACCCAAAGAACTTCACAAGCCAAATAAAGTCACTGCAGATACTATTAGTGTTCCCTTCCTCATTTACAACACCCTCTGTCCTCTTCATTTTATACTAATACCTGCCCTATTCCCATTTCTCAAGGGGTGAGACGGGGTGCCTGCGTTTTGGCACCTCTACTGTTCAACATTTATATTAATGACGTTGTCACTCACATGAATGTTCCTGCCCATCACCCGCCTACACTAGGAGATGGTCATTTTGCCATCTTGCTATACGCTGATGATTCTATTGTGCTATTCCAAACCTCTTTGGGTTTAATGCAGTGTTTTTACGAATACTGTCAAACAAAATGGTTGGATATAAACTTTAGTAAAACCAAAGTGATGGTGGTGGGGCGTCGGCGGACCCGGCGTAATTGGTTTTTGAACAAGCACTTAATTGAGCAGGTGAAGAGTTTTAAGTATTATGGGGTTTTATTTTCCCAATCTGCTTCTTGGTCTGCCCACTGTGAGACATCAATTCAATCGGCAAATTCTACAGTAAACGGGATTTTAATTTTTTATGCTAGTAAGGGTGGCTGACTGTTCATTCCGGCACTAAGATTATTTTGTGCCAAGGTGCTCCCCCAACTACTTTATGGGTCTCCAATTTGGGGGCCCTTCTTATTTACAAGTCTAGAAAAGGTTCAAAATAGATTTATCCACCAGGTTTTTTTGTGCTCCTAACAACACAGCAATTGGACTTTTAAGGGCCGAATAAGGGTTAGTCTCAGTATCTTCCCTGATTCAGGTGGCAGCAATTAAACTCTGGATTCAGGTCCATTTATCACCTCTGGGCCCCTGGGGGCTAGATGTTTCTGCTCCCAAGACAACCCGCTGGGTTCTCCCCGAGAGGATTGACTGGAACCAACCAAGGGTGGTCCCATCCAGACCCCTCAGGTCACACAACCATCTCAACAGTAGCCCATGGTCCATTGTATTAAATGCAGCCAAGATCAAGCAGGACCAGTAACGTAGAACATCCTGCGTCCATCTCCCAGCGGAGATCATCTACCAAGGCCACCAACACCATCTTCGTACCATGGCCGGGCCGAAACCCTGATTGAAAGGGGTAGAGAAAACCGATGCTATCCAGGTGAGTCTGGAGCTGCAAGGCCGCTGCCCGTTCAATAACCTTCCCTAAAAAGGGAAGGTTAGAGACGGGTCGGTAACTGGGGAGTGCGTCTACATCCAAAAATGGCTTCTTCAACAGGGGGCGCACCACTGCCTCAAGACCGGGGTCAAACTCCCCTGCCGAAGGGATGCGTTGATAATCCCCGCCAGCACCGACCGCAGTATCTCCCTGGAGGCTTTCACCAACCAGGACGGAAAAGGATCTAATTCACAACTAGTGGCCCTCACTGACCCCAGGATCTCCACAGCATCGGCTGGCATCACTTCCTGAAACTCATCCCAGAAAGATGGACCAGACGGCGCCTCCATCACCGCATGCTCTATTGCTACTGTCTCTAATGCAGTGTCGAAGTTGCTCTGGATCGGAACGATCTTGTCTGCAAAGTAGATGGCAAACTCCTCACAGCAGGCCTGGGACAAGTTCCCGTCCAGGCAGAGGGAGGCTGGACTGACCAGCCCCCTGCACCACCCGGAACAGCTCTGCTGGATGTGACTTTGCAGACGCTATGAGGGTTCTTCCTTTGCCACCCTCACAGCCTCAACATAGTGGGTTAGGGTGGATAAGGCCAACCCCCCTCGTCAGAGGAGGGGAGGTGGCCCTTGGGGAGGGTTGGGGGACTCCCTGTGAGAGGAGGAGTCCCGGGGGGGGGGAGAGGGGCAGGGAGGGGATAGGGATACGGGGCTGAGGTTCCCAGCGCCAACCCTGGTGGCAGCAGTGGAAGGTGGTGGGAGAGAGATGAACTTCCTCATGAGAGGGGGGGCTTGGGCATGGGGAGGGGAAAAGGTGCCTCTGGGGGAGCAGCCGACGGGAGGGGGTCAGGACGGGGGGGAGGGAGGGGCCATTGGAGTTGTCATGGGTCATGGAC
>QEPC01001916.1:1568987-1580618 GCA_003113815.1 Sphenodon punctatus | reverse complement strand
CAGTGCGGGGGGAGGAGGAGGCAAACCAAGCCCCCCCCCCCCCATGGTAAATCGCGCCGAGGCGCAGAATTGGCCCCTGACTCCCGCGGAATTTTAAAAAAAATTCCGCGGAAGAATCGGGGCCCTGATTAAGAGGACCTAGCAAGCAGTGAGCACAGTTCCCTTCCTCTCCCTGAGAGCTCACTAAAGCCAAGATCTGAGCATTTTCCAGAGGCAATGTAAGACATTTTTATCTGATCGGGCAGTTGACAGGCAGGGATGGGGTTGGGGGGGGCGTGGCGTTGGGGGGTTAATGGAGTTTTTTAGGTTTTGTTTTGTAACTTGTTTTATATGTATTTTTACCTTTTGTTCCCTGCCCTGAGCATACAGGATTCGCATGGGTAATAAATATACGTACGTTACACCTCTCAGGGTGAAACCCAAGACCAGGGATATAGAAGACATATACATTTTGCAGAATGCGGTAGGTGGCAAGGCAGAGGAGAGCATCATAGCTTTCATTTTAATGAATTCGGGCTCAATTTTAAGACGTTTGAAAAATGTAGTCTAAAGGATTCTGGGAAAGGTATGCAGCGCTGATTTCTGATTACCTTAGTCCAGGAATTCCAAGACTTAGCCTGCATGATCCAATTTTAAGACATGATCTCAAACAACAACAAAGACGGGCAAAGCGCAATGAATGCTGATCAGGATTGTGACCCCACCTGGGGTCCTGAATGGAGCTGAAAAGGGCAGTGCATCTGGTATCTGCAGGCAATACCTGAATTTTCAAGTACCTGAATATGCACCAGAATACTGCTCAGGTGTCTAAATACCCCAAAATACTAGGTGTTTCCATTTCTGGGTAATTGATTTGCCATTTTCCTACTGGGAATCAAGACAGAAACCTGGAAAAATTGGGGCAGTAAACCAAAATTTGGTACCGAAAATCTAATGAAAAATCCCAGCATTTTGGTCAGTTGGGTCCCTGGTTGGGTACTATCCAGATACCAAACAGCACACAAAATTGCCAGGTCAAATTGAATTCCTTGATTTCAAAGGGTATAACCCATTTCTGCAGGTACTAGTTTTAGCTCTAGCCCTGACCCAAAAATTGGGAAGCTCTTCCATAGTCATGGTTGCTTAGTAAGGTATTCGGGCTGCAATACAGTACTGTATACGGACTAACTCTGACTCTCAGTTCTCACTTTCACAGGACAGCACCATCCTCATGTATGGCTTTGTTTCCCCACATTTACATTCCATCTTCTGTACTATGGCTAATCCTCTCTGGCGCTTAAAGATGCTTTTTTTCAAGCTACTGCTAACACCATTACGATATCTCACACGTTGGGGTAAAGAGATACATCAAGATAAAGGCACTCATGTGTTTCAGAAAAAGTTTTACCTGGATGCAGGCTATGAACGGTGGGAAGTAAGAGACCGTGGTGCTCAGGAAACGAGTGAAGTCCTGTAACAGCTGCCGAGTGATAGTCTCTTTCTCAGAAGGACTCTTAGATTTATCCATTTCTTTCAATATTCCACTAAACAAACTACTGAAAAGCTGCTTTGCCAACGTTGGATCTCTCTGTAAGTTACAACACAACCAGTAAGATGAGCGCTAACAACAACGTAACTGGTCACAATGCTATAACAGTGGTATTTTTGCACATCAAGTAAAGTTTATTGTAGACAAGGTGACCGAAATTTAAAGCTCAAATCATTTGAAAAGCCTTTGAGAAAGGAAAATTGGACACTTACCTCTGAATTTTCCTTCTACGGGGATCCTCCTGGATGGCCAGTCAGGACAGTAGGGTAGATCCTGCCAGCTATCAGTAGGAGGCAGACAAACCAAGTTTTGAAGAGCATGCTCCGAGGGATCTACCTCCGCTCTCCAGAAATGAATAGCCCTTCAGAAATCTAAGCCCCTCTCTAATTCTGACCTATAGCTACGTTGCAACCACTCCCCATCCCAGAACTATAGGATGTCAAAAGAACCAAAGCAGTGATCAACTCCCAGCTACCAAAGGGTAGCTCTGAAGCTTAAAAAAGTCAGACAAAAATAATTCTGATAGAACAACCACCCTAGAGCTTAAACTCACTCCGGGTGGGGACTGGCCATCCAGGAGGATCCCCGTAGAAGGAAAATTCAGAGGTAAGTGTCCAATTTTCCTTTCTCCCGGGGATCCTCCTGGCCATCCAGTCAGGACAGTAGGGACTTACCAAAACAGTACCCCGTCCTAAAGAGGGAGGGAAGAGTGAGAAGAATCCTTCAAAGAGAGCAAGCTCTCCAGGTCAATTCAGAGGTAAGTGTCCAATTTTCCTTTCTCCCGGGGATCCTCCTGGCCATCCAGTCAGGACAGTAGGGACGTACCAAAACAGTACCCCGTCCTAAAGAGGGAGGGAAGAGTGAGAAGAATCCTTCAAAGAGAGCAAGCTCTCCAGGTCAATTTTCAGTAGCCTAGAGAACCGCCTGCAAGATTCTCCTCCCAAAGGCTGCGTCAGCTGAATCCTGAAGAGGGATCTTGTAATGATTAATAAAAGAATGTAATGAGGACCATGTTGAAGCACGACATATCTCCCCGTATGATGCAGCATTATTGAAGGCTTGAGAGGTGGCTGCCCCTCTGAGAGAGTGGGCAAACACCCCCGAAGGAGGAACCCTACCTTCTGCCCTGTAGGCTTCTACTATACAAAGGGTCATCCATTTTGCAATGAGAGCTTTAGAAGCTTTCTTACCCCTTCTCTGTGGACTATAGGCGACAAATAAAGCTGATGACTTACGAATCCGCTCTGAGTGGTCAATGTATATCTTAAGGGCCCTACGTAAGTCAAGGGTATGCCAAATCCGTTCCCTAGGATGAGACGGATTGGGGCAGAAAGAAGGTAAAATAATCTCCTGTTCTCTGTGAAATCTGGAATTGACTTTGGGAATGAACGCAGGGTCCAGCCTAAGAGTTACTGTGGCTTCCCTGAAAATACAAAAAGAAGGGTCAATGGACAAAGCCTTCAACTCAGACTCCTCTGGCAGAAGTAACACCTATCAAGAAGGCAACTTTCAAGATAGGTAGAACGACGCCGCCTCTGTTAGGGGTTCGAACGGCACCTTAGTCAAAGCCCGAAGGAGGAGAGACAAGTTCCATTACGGGAACCTGTGGACCACCGGAGGGGACAGGAGTCTAGTAGCTCTCAAAAATCTGCTAATATGAGGATGCCTGGAAACCCTGTTGCCCTTGATAGACCCCAAAATGCTGCTCAGAGCTGCAACCTGTCTCTGTAAAGTGTTGGGTTTCAAGCCCCTATTCAATCCCTCCTGTAAAAAATCTAACACCTCCTTAACTGAAGTCCTGTCTGGTCTAATTGCTCTAGATTTGCACCAGTGGGCAAAAACAGCCCAAGTGCTCTGATATATGTGCCTGGTGGCCGGGCGTCTGGATTGGAGCATGGTTTCCAAAACCTGGTCAGAATAGCCTAACTTTTTCAGCTCCCTGCGCTCAATCTCCAAGCTCTCAGTCTGAGCCTTTCCGGACTGTTGTGTGTTACAGGACCCTGTGTCAGCAGATCGGGAGACTGAGAGGAGGCCCCTGACTGAGCTCTTGCAAGTCTGCGAACCACGGTCTCCTGGGCCAAAAGGGGGCCACTAGAATGACCGTTGCCTGCTGTGTCCTGATCCTCGATAGTACTCTCTGTATTAGCAGTAGAGGAGGGAATGCATACAGGAGTTCGAGGCCACGGGCTGTTCAGAGCGTCGAATCCGATGGCCTCTTTGCAAGGGTGGCGAGAGAAGAATTTTTGAGTCTTTGCGTTGCTCGGTGATGTGAACAGATCCACTGTGGGTAAGCCCCACCTTCGAGTTATGTGCCGGAAGGCTGAGTCATGTAGAGACCACTCCGCTTGATCCAGTGCTACTCTGCTCAGCCAGTTGGCCTGGGTGTTTTCCAGGCCCTTGATGTGTATGGCCCATATCGATGACAGGTTGTTCTCCGCCCAGCTGATGAGGATGGTTGCCATTTGATTCAGAGACTCTGACTTGGAACTGCCTTGGTGATTTACATAGGCTTTGGCCACAGTGTTGTCTGTGTAAACCAACAGGTCTCTGCCCCTGATGTGTGGAGCGAGTTTCCGAAGGGCTAGGTATATGGCTCTCAGCTGTAGCCAACTGATATGGTGTTTGCATTCCCATGGACTCCACCGACCCTGTGCCGTGAAGCCCTGCGTGTGGGCTCCCCAACCGTACAGGCTGGCATCTGTTGTTATTGTTGTCAAGACTGGTTCTGTCAACGGCACCCCTGTCATAAATCTGTGTGGTCGGGTTCACCACGTGCAGGACCTCTTGATGGCTTCTGGGATGTTTATCCAAGGGTTGTCCCCCTGTGTCAGTGCTTCCTGCCAGGGTCGAAGAAAGCGTTGCAGTGGTCTCGCATGGAACCGGATCCACTGTATTATCCCCAAGCACGATGTCATGGCCCCCAGGAGGCTGGCTAGTGTCTTCAGCCGCGTCTTTTGAGCCAACGTTACCTGAGATATGAGATGGGAGAGATTCATCCTTCTGTGCTCCGCTAAAAACAGTTTGTTGATTCTGGTGTTCAATACCACCCCAAGGTGCTCGAGATCTTGTGATGGTATCAGGTGGCTTTTCTGGAAGTTGATTATGAACCCGAACTGTTGTAGATAGTCGATGGTCCTTTGAGTATCGATTTGAGCCCGATCCGGAGAGGGGGCTCTGATCAGGATATCGTCCAGGTACGGGTGGAGCTTTATGCCCTCTTTTCTTAGGTTTGCTATTAGAATGACTAGAACCTTGGTGAAAGTTCTTGGTGACTTCGCTAGACTAAATGGGAGTGCTGCATATTGCCAATGTTTTTTGGCATAGCAGAACCTGAGCCACTGCCGGTGTTGGGGCAGGATCGGGACGTGGAGGTAAGCCTCCTTCAACTCTAAGGACATCAGCCACTCCCCTTGTGCGACCATAGTCAAATGGATTGCCAAGTCTCCATTTTGAAGCGTTGCACGTTGACCACTCGGTTTAGCTGCTTGAGGTCCAGTACCGCTCTCCATCCCTTCGATTTCTTCGGGACCAGGAAGAGTACTGAGTATTGTCCCTTGCCCTGTTCTAGTACAGGTACGGCCTCTATGGCTCCAATGTCTTGGAGCCTGGTTATCTCTGAGTTCATAGCTTGTTGCTTTAACTGATCTTTTGCGACCTGTGAGATGCGAAAGAAGTATCGGGGTGATGCCAGGAACTCTATGGGGTATCCCTCTTGGATTGTGCTTATCACCCATGCGTCTGCAGTTGCGTTCTTCCATTTTGACGCAAATTTTTGCAGCCTGCCTCCTAGACGTGTCGGGGCAGACTGACCGCCCTGAGAGTAGTCATGCATCGGACTTGGAGTGGGCTGCCCCCTGTCTCTGCTTAGGTCTGGCATCATTAGCCTTCTGTTTCTGCCATCTTGGTCTATATCGCTGTTGGTTTCCTCGATGAGGGGAAAAAAGTCTTCTGTTTCCGTTCAATGGAGCGTAGGCTGTAGAGTAGGGACGAAAATTACGTCTTTGTCCCCCCCTCTACCGATTGCAGAGTGTGCTTCTTGGATTTATCTGCTGCGTCTGCCAGCACCTTATCGAGGCACACCCCGAAGAGTTTCCTGCCTTGAAAGGGTGCGCCGATCAAGGAGTTCTTTGTCTCCCTTCCATGACCTAAGCCATAATCTACGGCGAGCTGCCACATTAGAAGCGTTAGCCTTTGCAGCCCAACGTAGAATGTCTGTTGACGAGTCCGCTATAAATGCATATGCCAGCTGTATCCGAGTGGAGAGTACCCTTGTCATCTTCTGGGACACTTTGGGATTACCTGTCCTCCTGATCCACGACATCAGGGCTCTGGAAAAGTTCGAGGTCATGGTAGCCATCTTTATTACCGCTGATATTTCCTCATCATTTCTTCTGAGGTTGCACTCTATGCCTTTGTCCGTAGAGTCTCGCGGGTAACACTCCCCCTCTGTGGGGAAGACGGAATTTCTGGCCAAAGATGCTGCTGCTGCATCCACCTTGGGGGCAGCCAGCAGGCCACTTTTAGTCTTGGACAGTGCATACAGAGCCAGTTGCGGTTTGGACAGTCTCGCAGCCTTGTTAGGTTGCCTCCACTCCTTTCTAATAATTCGCTCATAAGCTTTATCCAATACCATGCCTTTGTCTCTGTCCCTGGCTTTTGGTAGACACTCCCTTTCCTCATCCTCTGATGATCCCGAGGAAGCATCCTTTTCCTTTTTCTCCTTGAGGTGGAGGGTTTTAAACCATCAGTTGGTAAATCTTTTCCCTGTACTTACTGGGAAATTGTCTGTCTGGATCATTGGAGGGTTCCAACTCCAGATCCTCTGGAGCTCCTTCCCCTGAGCACCCCCTTTCACTCTCCAGCTCAGAGTCTTGCCCCAGCTCGCCCTCCTCCTCACTAGACTGATGCAAAGATTGTCTGTTAGTCTGCCCTGTTCTTTTCCTCTCCTCGTTCTCCTCTTCCGAGGACTGAATAGAGAGCATGTCCTCTTGATCAGACTCAGAGTCCACGGGGGAATCCAGCAGGCTTGTTGTTTTACGGGCCCTCTTGGGCTGTTTGCCTTTGCCTGCTCCCTTAGAGGCCCCCCTTAAAGGCTCTAGATCCCGTTGGGTAACAGGGATCTTTTCCGTTTCAGTTCTGAAAGGATCTGGAGTAGGACCTCCATATGGGGATCCTGCGCCTGTTGTGGGGCCTGATCTTGAGGAGTGGCCCGGGTCTGAGGCGACTTGGGGGGGGGGGGGAGAAGACTCCTTGTTCTTGAGGGGTCTTGGTCCCCCACTTTAGCCGCTGCTGCCTTGCGGCAGGTGGACATTCTGGTCCCCTGTTGAGAGCCTGCACGGGTTTCAGGCCGCTTGCTTCATGTCGGGGTGATGGGACCGGGGTGGGTGAGGCAGGCTGCGAAGGGCTGAGTAGGCCTGGCTGAGTTTTCCCGCCGGTGCGAAAGATGCGCAGGGGAGCAGGCTGAGGCGGGTAGCGAGGGCCTAGCTGCGGCTTCCTGCCGGTGCAAAGACGCGCAGGGGTGGTGGTGTTGGGCCGTAGAAGCGGCAAGCATTCTGCCCCTAGGTGGTTGAAGGGGGGGGAGGAGGGACAGAGAACTGTGACCGCCGGGCTCTTATCGGCGCGGCCTTGCTGGCTTGGGTCCGGGGAAAAAGCCCCCGTCTGACCTGAATGTCTCTCTGCTGGTGTCGTCGGCTCCTAGAAGACTGGCCCGGCTTTTGGTGGGGCACCGCTCCTTCCCCGTTCCGGGGAACTCCCTATCTCGGCTTGCCCTGCCAAACAGAGCACTCCCTGCAGTCTGAATGTCTTTGCTGCGGAGGGAACAGACTAGAGTTCGGCCTGCAGCTGCGGCTTGTCCTGTGTCCCCCCAAGCTTCTGCAGGGTTCTAGTGCTCGTCCCTTTTTTCCTTTGGTGGGGAGTGAGCTCCAGCTCCCTAAGCAGTTTTCCCTAGGGATCAACTGCTGGGCCCGCCCTTCGGCCCCCCCGCACCAGTGGGGAAGGGTGGGGTCCGGGACTGCTCCTGACCCCTCCGCAGGAGGGGGGTGAACAGGGAGGAGAATTCCTCTCCCCCTGGCACCTGGAGCCCTTTCGAACTTTTGTTTTTTCTCGCTGTCCAAAATCTCAGACAGCGCCCTGCTCCTACTTCGTAGAAGGCAGACAAAACACCGGAGAGCGTAGGCAGATCCCTCGGAGCATGCTCTTCAAAACTTGGTTTGTCTACCTCCTACTGGTAGCTGGCAGGATCTACCCTACTGTCCTGACTGGACGGCCAGGAGGATCCCCGGGAGAAACCATATTTCCTCCACTGAATGTGATGGACATGTGAAGGACACCAGGTTACATATTTTGAAAGTCAGCTTAATATATACAACGTACCAAAGATATGTTGCTTACATAGAAGATGATTATTATATCGTATGGCTGTATATAAAATTATGCAGTGCTTCACAAGCTCTCGGTCACATCACCTGAAAATGGGGTCACTGCAGGGCATTCCTGCAGGTTGTTTTTCCCAGAAAAAGCAGACCCATTGCTGCCTCCTTCAATCTCCCTAACTCCCAGTTGCCTGAATCCATGGAAGTGGAGAGGAGCTGTCACGGGCTGAGAAAGGAGTGGGGGAATGGAATCTGCTTGACCAAGAGGGGAGTGGAGAGAAGAGTGCACAGGGTGGACAGAGGAGTGGGGGAGCAGAATGGATTGAGGAGAGGAGGGCAGAACAGGAAACAGTGAAGTAGTCGGAGGCACAAGGCAGAGAAAAATGGGGAGTCAAAGATGTGGAGGGAGAGAAGAAATTTATGCTAAGCTGTCTGGAATCATGAGACTATTTAGCTCCAAAATAGAGTCATGCAGCCAAACTGTTCGGGAACCAATGGCTTAATGTAAAACGGACAATGGCACCCAAAATCACCAGTAATGTTTTGGACAGCCTTGGCCAATTTGCCTTACAGAAATCTGTTTTAGAGTATCTGGTTAATGAATGATCCTTGAAGAGAAGACTGACCTGTGCCACACCCTGCAGGGGAGTGATCAGACTGCTGTATTCAATCTGGATATCAGGAAGGTCCCCTTGTCTGTATTTCCTGTACAGAGTGACTTGTGCATCATGCTTCATCTTCAGCTCAGTTTTCATCTCCTGCAACAAGCCAAGGGTGCAAGGATGGTGGTGGGACAGGAATTTGAACAAGCAATCTCAGGACTTCTGAATGGTGGCTAGCTCAACAGTGCCACTTCCACTCCTGGACTTGGGCCTGGGAGCTACCTTATAGGCCCTTCTTGTGGTGGTTAGGCCACATCCTCTAGCCTCCAGATAGACCCCCAACCTCCAGTCTTGTTGGCTGCCAGCCAATATAGAAGGCTAGTCGATAGCAGTAGGAAGCTGGGAGGAACAATGCATACCATTTTTTGTCCCTGTCAATGCCTTGATGCTTGCTTCTGCTCTTGTCCTGAACTCAGCCCTCACTTGCTTCCCCTGGTCTTGCTCTCCCATGCCTTCCCCGATGCCCAACCCAGTTCCCCTTCCTACACACGTTCAGACTGACTCCCAGGTTTTGACCTCTGGCTTCTTGACTCTGAGTGATTTCAGACGTGACGAATCCAAGATTCACCACGCCTGAACCACACTCAAACGCGGCCCGCGTTTGACTGTGGTGTACATCTGCTTGCTACCCGGCAGATGTTCACCACAGTCAAACGTGGGCCACGTTTGCATTCACCACACTTCTGGACCCGAGAACGCGAGCGGGTCCAGAAGCGTGGTGAATGGCCACCACAGCAGGGGTGAACGAAACGTCATGTCTGTTCACTTACCCCTGCCGGTGGTGGAATTCATTCACCCCCGAACGTGGTGGCGGGAGCGGCCGGATTGGCTGTTCGCGCTGCCTGTAAGGCAGGGGGAGGACCGTAGGGGGCGGGGCCGTGCGACAGCATGCTGCGCCGTGCGGCCCCGCCCCCACCGCAATCCGCGTTGCCGCAACAGACGTTACGGCGGGCCCCATTCACCCCGGGCCGTGGTTCGCTGGTCCCCGCGGCCCGGGGAGAAGCAGCACACGTCTGTTGGCGTGCCCCTTCACCCCGGGGCGTGGTCCGAACCACCCGACGGCCCGTGGTGATTGGGGTCCGCCGTAACGTCTGAAATCACCCTCTGTCTCTGGTTTACATCTTGATCTTAAACTCAAATGATGTGTTATGTGGACAAACACAAAAACCACCACCAACAAAAATCAAAGTAACTTGCCTTTTGTCTCTCTACACTTCACTGCCTTATCCCTTTTATATAAATGCAAATATGAATATCAAAGCAAAATAGGGTGTGGTGTTGGCTTTTGTTTGGCCACATTAAATATGCATATGCATGTACAATTTCCTAAAGAGAAGATGCTTTTAGGTATTTTTCCCTATCAGTTTCAGAGTAGAGAGCTGAAGTATTTTATAACTCCTCAAGAAGATCACCACTGTAATGCTACTGAAAAAAACATGTGGCTTCGGTGCTGAAGCCCAAGTCTTCAACTTCAAAGAACTGTAGAGTGGACAAACCTTTTCTCGTTTTTGTTCAGCAACAACTTTCCGTGCGTAAATCAAGCTGAGCTTCTCTTGGTCCTTTAAGAAACGCCTCCGCAACCTCAGAATTTCTGCACGCTCATCTATACCTTTAATGCATATTGGGGAAGGAAATCCCTTTTTACACCAATTATTTAATGGCTAATTTTTACAAAAACATCTGTCTTTACAACTAATCTCCATCCATACAAACTTACCTACTGGCTGCCAATATTTTAAAATCTCAAGCAGAGAAATCTGAATGAGTAATTTCAGGCCTATTTTTGTCAGGAAACCCCTTCATTTCATTCATATCCCACCAGAAAGCTCATTGTTTTTGCAAGGCTTTTCAGTCACAGAGTGAGTATTTATTATACTGACATGAGAAGCAAATTATTTCTTAAAAGGGGAACACAAAACATGCAACAGAACTTCCAACTACTTGCTGAGCATGTTTGACTTTCAAGTATGCACATGTATGTGCATGTGGTATGTACCCTACTCCTCAAAGCAGAGAGCATTTTTCTCCATGTTCTGTAAAGCATTCAGCCCCTTGCCAGTTGTCTATAAACAACAGGAAATGCATCACTCAAGCACCATGGGAATAGATTGAAGAGAGCCTTGCCACTCCTGTTTTTAGTCATACAAATCCTCAGACAAGAGCCACTGCTGGACCTAGCTGTTGAGTGTGGCCTGTATGGAATTCAAATATAATTTCAGTTTTGGGCATGGACATTGTCAGTTCTGCCTCTCCTGTACTACCTCACAAGGGTCTTCAACCCTGCTCTACAGGAAAGGAAAGGAGATAGTCCCCTCTCTACCCATTTAGCCGACTGTCTTTTCCTGACGCTCCCTGCAAGGATGTCATTTGTGACGATGTTGTTGTAATAGCGCTTGCTGGGTCCTGCGGTAAGTACTTAACAGACTCCAATCCCAAAGACACAGGCCCACGTGAGATCTTCTCCACAGTTCTTTTATTCTCCACCATATATCCATATACACACAAAGGAGTCCAGCTGGGCTAGTGAAGGTGCTGTGGTGGCATAGGAGGGTGCCTTAATGGGCTACAGCCAGCTGAGTTGTGGCAGAGGGCCAGCCCAGAGCTTAGGAGAGAGAGCTGGGGAGCTCAGTGGATGGAAGGCCTGGAAACAGACAGGAGTCTGGAAGTTCCGTCTCACAAGAGCAAGGGAGAGCTGGTAGGAGACAGGAGGAGGAACCTCTGTCTCCCAAAGGCTCCAGAGATAAGAGCTAGGGAGGTCTCCACCTCTGAACTGCCTTCAGGAGTAACTGTGCCTGGCCATTAGAGCCTAGAGAGAAGCTCTACATGAGTGGACTACAGAAGGGTTACTGAGCCTGTAGCCTGAACCAGAGATGGAGTGGAGTGGAGTTTGGTACCTGGCCAGGAGGGACTGCTTCCCCTGGCCTTGTTCTCCTGCCTACCCTGATGCCCAATCCAGTTCCCCTTCCTATATCTGTTCAGACTGAGTCCCAGGCTTTGACCTCTGGCTCCTTGACTATCTGGTTTATGTCTTGATCTCAAACTCAAATGATTATTATTATTATTATTATTA
>QEPC01001916.1:1387825-1563326 GCA_003113815.1 Sphenodon punctatus | reverse complement strand
CTCAGATTGTAAGCCCTAGGGGCAGGGACCGTGTCTATTTTATTACTTTGTAAAGTGCCATGTACACTGCTGGCGCTATATAAATGTTTGTTAATAATAATAATAATAATAATACTTACCCCAGGACCCAGCAAGTGCTATTACAACAACATCGTCACAAATGACATCCTTGCAGGGAGCTTCAGGAAAAGACAGTCGACTAAACGGGTAGAGAGGGGACTATCTCCTTTCCTTTCCTGTAGAGCAGGGTTGAAAACCCTTGTGAGGTAGCACAGGAGAGGCAGAACTGACAATGTCCATGCCCCAAAGGTTGTCTCAAGAGCTGCCTGCCTTGTGCTTTATTATTATTATTTTTAATTCATGAAGACTACACTATTCCAAAACAAATAATTACTCAAACATAGAAGGAACAAACAAAGACTCATTTTTAGAGCTTAGTAATAAAAAGGACAATTTGTTTCACTTACCTGTGGATTGTCCTTCTGGAAGTGTTCCTAACACTGGAAAGAGGTTTCAGCCAACACCACTAGGAGGCAGAAATCTTCAATAATTTTAACTGAGCATGCTCAGAGAGACCATGCCCTCCATTTTGTCTCCACTTGTACAAAGCTGTCTGAAAATACAAAAACCTAACCTAAAACAATACTAAATGTTATAAAAAGGTAAACCTAATCTACAGTATCCCAAACAAAAGCATGGGGAGTTAAGATCAACTCCCGCCCTAAGGTTTTACATCCCTCTATTATAATAGCAGAATCCAGAAAAACAGGGAGGAATGAATACTTACCCTATGGAATCTTCCAGAAGGACAATTCACAGGTAAGTGAAACAAATTGTCCTTTCTCCCCAATTCCATAGGATAAGTATTCCTAACGCTGGGAAGTTCCAAAGCAGTATTCCCGGTCCGCGTGGGGAGTCACCTGGATTTTGCCTTGACTACTTTACTGCTCCACAACCCCCCTGGAGTACCCCTTCTGCTGAAGGCTGCCTCAGCCGAGAGTGTCTATCCTGTAATGTTTTATGAAGATATGCAAGCTAGACCATGTGGTAGCTTTGCATATTTTGTCATAGGACACCCTAGATCTGAACGGCCAGGGCACTGCTGCACCCCTGGTGGAGTGAGGAAGGATACCCTGAGGTGGTACTAGATCAGAAGCTCTATAGGCCTCAGATATACAGGTGGCTACCCACTTGGCAATTACTGCCTTAGAAATCTTAAGCCCCTTGTGCTGTGGAGAATAATTATCAAAAAGCGCTGATGATTGTCTGAAGGACTAGGTCCTGTCGATGTATATCTTTAGAGCCCTCCTTACATCTAGAGTATGCCACTCTCTTTCTAGAGGGGAGGGGTTTGGGCAGAAGGATGGCAGAACCACCTCCTGCTGCCTATGGAAAATATGCTTTTATTACCTTGAGACTGGATTACTGCAACGCGCTCTACGTGGGGCTACTCTTGGTATTGGTTCGGAAGCTGCAGCTGGTGCAGAAAGCGGCAGCCCATCTCTTCACAGGGACAGGCCGATGTGAGCATATTACACCAGTGCTTTGCTCTCTGCACTGGCTGTTGGTAGGCTTCCGGGCCCAATTCAAGGTGTTGGTGTTGACCTTTAAAGCCCTAAACGGCTTGGGCCCCGCCTATCTGCAGGGCTGCCTCACCTTCCAGGTCCTGGAACGATCCCTGCGGTTTGCTGGGGGTGCCCTCCTCAAGGTCCCCCAGGTTTCTCAGGTGTCCACTATGAGGAGGGCATTCTCCGTGGCTGCGCCGCAGCTGTGGAATTCCCTCCCGTCGGAGATCCGCTTGGCTACCGGCCTCCCCTCTTTCTGCTGTTCCGCCAGGCCTTTCCCGAGGGAGACGGGGTGGGTGGTTTGGGTTAGGGTAGGGGGGAACGGGGTTTTATTTTCGTTTTATAAATTGTAATTATTATTGCTTATTTTAATCTTTTTAAATGTTTTTAAAATGTTGTGAGCCGCCTCAAGATGCCTGAGGCAGGAGGGGGCGGCATATAAATTTTAAGATAAATAAATAAAGAAGATAAAAAATAGTATACACCTTTGGCATGAAAACAGGGTCCAAGTGAAGGACCACAGACTCCACAAGGAAAGGGCAACAGATAAAGCCCCTAATTCAGATATTCACCTGACTGACGATATTGCTATGAAGAATGCCATCTTAATGGAGAGGTAATAGTAGGACACCTTCCTCATAGGCTCAAACGGACACCCGGGGCTCATTCACACATGCAGCAATTATCTGGATTTAAAAAAAAAATGTTTTTCTCTAGTTCGCTGTTAACAATGCCAGTTGCGTTCACATGCGTGCCATACCGTTGTTTCCTACAGCGAAATAACGCATTCACGCCTTCTTGGAGCGTGCACTTACCCGCCTGTTCCGTGCAGTCCAATTACAGAAGGTTGCTACCTTCTAAACAAGGTTCTTTGAGATTCTCACAACACCCACCCGTATATTTCTAGAAAGGGCTGGAAGGAACTGTCATTCTGAGGGGGAGAGTGCTTTTTATACTAGAGGAGCTCGAGACCATCATGTGGTCTATTATTTGAATAGGGTGAGCATGCTGAACCCAGTTGTGAGAATGTTAGGTGCCATCTCAAAGAACCTTCTTTACAAGGTAGCAACCTTCTGATCAGCACATGGGGAGGAGTTGTTTGTAAACGAACAGCGTTATCTCCCAGTCTGATCTGTGTCCCCTGCTGCTGGTGCTGCTGGAGCACTACTAGGAGGGATGTACCAAAGCCGAGCCAAACAGGGTGGGAGAAAAGAGAGCTGGTGCCCGGTCAAAGGTCTGCTGCGATGGCCTGGAGGACCCTCCGCCCAAAGGCGGCCTCCTCCGAAGCCATTGAATGAATCTTGAGAATGTAGGCACCGAGGTACATGTGGCCGCACGGCAGATTTTCTTGCACGAGGTCCTGGATAATGTGGCCGAAGACCGTAATGAGCGTGCAATGAATCCACTGAGCGATTGTGTCCTTTGACGCTGGTCTCACCAGTTCCGCGCCCCTGTATTTGACAAACAGGGAGGAAGACCTGGAACCCACACTCATATGGCGGATATAAATTCTCAGCACTCTTTGTACATCAAGCTTGTGCCACACCTTCTCCTGGCGGTGCTGTGGCTTTGGACAGAAGGTCGGTAACACAATCTCCTGTGCCCTGTGAAAAGCCAAGTTAACCTTTGGAATGAAGGCTGGATCCGTGTGGAGGATCACTTTGTCCTCATAGAAGATGCACAGGTGTTGCGTTGTGGATAGGGCAGCCAACTCGGAAACCCTTCTGGCTGATGTGATGGCCACCAAGAAGGCCACCTTTATAGACAAGAAGTAAAGCGATACTTGGCTCATCAGTTCAAATGGGGATTGAGTGACGGTCGTAAGCACTATGTTCAAGTTCCAGGACGGGAAACGGTGTACCGTCGGCAGGGCCTTAGCTCGAGCGGATTTAAGGAATCTCCCCACCTGTCTGCTCTTGGAGAAACGGGCCCTGGAGCCCGCCCCTAGGATAGCTCCTAGAGCGGACACTTGTCTAGGAAGGGCGGAGTCCCTGGTCGAGGCCGTCCTGTAAAAACTCCAGAACCTCCGGTGTGGAAGGTGAACGGCTATTGCGGCCTCTAGTCTGTCTCCACTGGAAAAAGCGCCTCCACATGGCCGCATAAATCCTGTTGGTGAAGGGCTTACACGACGCCATGAGGGTTTCGACAACTCTCTCCAAGAAGCCTTTCGCCCTTAGCGCCCTCCTTTCAGTAGCCAGGCTGTCAACTGAAAGTATCCAGGCTCTTCGTGGCTTAGGGGACCTTGCATGAGGAGGTCCGGCCGGTACGGGAGTCGAACAGGGGGCTGTATCTGGAGCTCCACAAAAATCTGAAAACCACGGGCGCCTTGGCCAAAATGGGGCCATCAGGATTACCTCAGCTCCGTGTCGTCTGATCCTTTTTGCTACTGGACTCAATACCAGGATTGGAGGGAAGGCGTATGTCAGGTCCTGAGGCCATGGTTGCTGCAGCGTTTCTATCGCTAATGCCCCTGCATCCCTGTGCCTTGTGAAGTAGTAGGGCACCTTGTGATTGTCCCGTGAGGCAAACAGGTCGATGGTTGAGGTCCCACACTTTCATGCTAGCATGCTGAATACATCCTAGTGAAGCTCCCACTCCCCTGGATCTAGATCTACCTGGCTGAGTCGGTCCACTTCGATGTTGTCTGCTCCCTTGATGTGGATTGACTTGATTGAACTGATTCTGGGTTCCACCCACTGGAACAACCGCTGGGCCGCCCGCTGCAGCACTTTTGACTTCGATCCCCCTTGGTGGTTGACATACGCCAATGCCATGGTTCTGTCTGTCTGCACCAAGACATGCTTGTCCTTCAGGTCATGGTCGAATTCCCCTAATAGCTCCAGATCGGGGGGTGGAGGAGGTAAGGACATTCCGGCTCTGCACCCGGACCGCAGTGCCCCCGTCGGGGTTCCCCCGGAATCCCCCAGGGGAGTCCTCAAAGGCCCCTACATCCTCGCAGAGCTATTAGGGGGAGTGGGGGGGAAAGGGAGGAGGAGCGTACGGGAAAGGATCAGCCCACTTACCCTGCTCCTGACTGTTCCATGCTGCAACACACCCGACCCCTAGCGGTGGCTGGCTTGCAGCGGCGGAGCCTGCTGGGCGCACTGACTGGAGCCTCCTGATTCCTCCGAGGGGAGGGGAGGGGGCAAGCAGGCTCCTCCAGTCGGCTNGGGAGTGGGGGGGAAAGGGAGGAGGAGCGTACGGGAAAGGATCAGCCCACTTACCCTGCTCCTGACTGTTCCATGCTGCAACACACCCGACCCCTAGCGGTGGCTGGCGTGCAGCGGCGGAGCCTGCTGGGCGCACTGACTGGAGCCTCCTGATTCCTCCGAGGGGAGGGGAGGGGGCAAGCAGGCTCCTCGGTAAGGCTCATCTCAATCCAGGACACTCTAAGAGGGAAGGGGAACGAGCAAGCCTCTAAGAATGACGCTGAATTTAAAAATAAACTAAAATAATAAAGCAGCTCCCTAAATGGGACTCCAGGGAGCGAGGTCTGCGTCTGATAACTCCGAAGGCACAACTCAAACTGGAGAAGCAGGGAGTGTTCCGCATCTGGTGTGCCCACAAATTTGAATATTTGAGGTCTGCCTTCTGAGTACCTGGAAGCAGGACACACCCACGCTGAGGAGTGCCAAGCAGGGAGCTGAGGGAGAAAAGTAAAATGTGTTTAATTTTGGGTCTTTGAGGATCAATTTTCTGGGCTTGACACCAGCTGGTGAAAACCCTCCATGTGCATTGATATATGCACTTTTATCCTCTGCGAGAGGCCATTAGGGTCTGGATCACTGCATCCAAGTACCCGAAGGATCGCAGGGCTGAGCACTCAATAGCCATGCTGTCAGCTGGAGGAATTAAGGCTGGCTGTGTAGAATGGGACCGTGAGATAGGAGGTCTGCTGTCAGCTCTAACCTCAGAGGTTGATGAGGTCTGGGAACCAAGGTCTTCTTGGCCACAATGGTGCTACCAATATGACTGTGGCTTGTTCCCTCTTGAGTTTGCTGATCATTTTGCTGAGCAACGGAAAAGGAGGGAATGTACATAGACGTCCCTTGAGCCATCCGTGGTTGAGCGCATCCTGCACTCCACCTCTTGGTGGAAGGTCCTGGATATGAATCTGTCTCTCTTTGCATTTTCTGGAGTTGCAAACAGGTCGATTATGAGGGACCCAAACTGCTGCACAATCTGGTTAAAGATCTTGGGGTTAAGAGATCACTCCCCTGGATCTATCTATCTATCTTCTTGCTCAGCCAGTCCGCTGTTATGTTGTTCCTCTCCCCTGATGTGAGCTGCTGAGATCGGGAGGAAGCTGGTCTCCGCCCCCTCCAGCAACTTCACGACTTCCTTGGATAATTGACTGGGTCTGGTTCCCCCTTGGTTTTTTACATAGGCCAATGCTGTCATGTTTTCTGTTAGGACTAACACGTGTCGTCTTCTTACTGCCGGGGCAAATTTGAGGAGGGCCAGGGTCTTAACTCCAAACAGTTCATGCTATTTCTCAATTCTGGTTCTGACCACCTGCCTTGTGCTACTAGATCCTGCATGTGAGCCCCCCAACTGTGGAGATTCGCATCAGTAGTTATTACTACTCTCTTCGTTTCTACTAGCCGGACTCAGTTGGTGAATCAATGGGAGGCCAACTATCGGGACAGGGACTCTTTCAATGGAATGTTTGCCTTGCTCATTATCTGTAGCTGCCAGTGTCTGAGAAGTCTCAGATGGAAGCAAGACCACCACAGATGCTGCTGGCATGACACCATGGGGCCCTGTAACTTGACTAACTGAGGAAGCAGAGTAGTGTTCTGTGACAGTATTGTCGTGATCAATGATCTGATCTTGGACTGTCTCCAAGAGGAAGTGAAGACCCTGTCTGCTATGGTATCTAGCACAGATGCTCAATGAACTGTGCTGGACGTACGATACTCTTTAGTCTGTTGACTATGAAGCCATGAGCCTCTAGATAGGAAATTGCCTGTCACTGCTAGATTCACTAAAGGGAGCCTTGACTAGTAGGTCGTCTAGACAAGGAAACACTGATCCTCATCCTGAGGTTGGCTATTAAGGGTATTAGAATTTTGGAGAAGGTTCTGGGTGCTGTAGCCAGGCCGGATGGAAGGGCCCGATACTACCAATGTAGGCTGTTTTAACAGAACCTTAGTCACTGCCTCTGGCTGGGACGGATAGGAGTATGTAGGTATGCCTCCTTTAAATCTAAGGAGGTGAACCAGTCCCCGTGGGATATGGCCAGACATATTGATTTTACCATCTCCATTTTGGATTTCTTTCATGCTTTGTTTAATGACTTTGGATGTAAGACTTTGGATGTAAGACCGCCCTCCAACTTCCTGTCTTTTTTGATACCAAGTAAAGGTCATAGCCTTTTTCTGGCTCTATTCCTGCAATGCCTGCTAGTCTGGCTATTTCCTGTGTCACTGCCTGATGTTTTGCCTCATTTCTGGATCTTGAGGATATGCGACAGAATGCCCTTAGAGGCTTTGAGAACTTGATCACATATCCCTTTGACAAATGCTCCAGAACCCAAACGTCTATTGTTGCAGAGACCCACCTTTGGGCAAACTGGAGAAGGCGGCATCCTACAGGTGGGTTGGTGACTGCAGGAGTCTTTTTTTCTGGAAGCAGGTCCGGAGCTGGGGCTACCCCTCGTGCTGGAGAATTTATTGTACTTTGCCCATCTGCCTGCCCCGAGCGCCTCATCTTCTGGTGTTGTAAGCTGGGGCTTCATTCCTATTGTAGCTGTTAAAAAAAGAACGGCTTGCTGTAGGAATGAAAGGATTTGGTGTTAAATTGCAGTAAAGTATGCTTTTTATCCTTGTCTTCTGCTTCAGACAGAATTTTGTCTAGTGAAGTGCCAAAAGGTTTGTTGCCATGGTAGGGGCCTGACACTAACAAATTCTTGATGTGGGGGTCCACCCACCAGGATCGTAGCCAGAGTCTACGCCTTGGGGTCACATTAGCAGCTAGGGCTCTGGCAGCCCAAACAACTGCATCGGTGGAAGTGGTGGTTATGAAAGTACTGGCCAGGGCAATGTTAGTGGAGAGCTTGCATGTTACACTCTCTGAGGTATCGGTGGTCTTACTGATATTTACCCATTTCATAATTGCTCTAGAGAAACAGGATGTAGCCAGGGACATTCTAAGCACCACTGAGACTGCATCAAAGTTTCATCACAGCCCTGATTCAATACCCTTATCAGTGGGATCTTTGGGGTACATGTCCCCTTCTGCAGGAAAAACGGACTTGCGAGCCAGTGAGGCTGGTGCAGCATCTATTTTTGGTGTGTTAAAGACTGCTGACTTTCCTTTTGAAAATGCATAAAGAGCATCCTGTGTTTTGTTAAGCCTGGAAAAATTGGGTTGCTCCCATTCTGCTCTGATGAGCTTTTCGAAAGCTCTGTCTAGCATTAAGATTTTTTCCTTGCCTATATCTTTGGTATATAGTCTCGGAGTCCTCATCTGAGGAGTCAGACTCTTTCTGCTTGTTTTTCTTTTCTTTCATATTCAGTACACTGTGGACCTCTCTGATTATTTTTTCCCTTGATGAGGAGGGAAATTTACAGCCCTGATAACAAATCCCTGGAGTTGGAAGGGCCTGAGGCTCTGTATCGTTCTCCCAGATTCCTGTGAGGAGGAATGCTGCTCTGGATCCATCCTCCTCTGAGTGCTCAGACTCCTGTTCTCTATCTGGCCTCAAAGGTCTGCGAGGCTGAGGGGCTTGATCTTCCTCATGACTGAGAGCAGGCAGTGGGATTACTTTCCTCCCCTCTTAGTTCTCCACTAAACTCCTCTGCTTCAACCTCCTCTCCTCGCTCTTCATCTGAGAAGGAGCCCACTTGCTCCCGGATTGATCTGGGCCAGGGGTTGCTTGCCCTGGGTTTTTTTGGGGTGGGCTGCTTGCTCTTCCAGGCTGCTTTTGATTGCCATTTGCTGTCTATGGTGTGCTTTAGGGATGAGCCAGGTGCCTTTTTGTGGAGCTTATCAAGTAATCCAATGATTTTATTTAATGCCTCTAGCTGTAATTGCTCTGCGGGGGTCAGCACGGGTCTTACTGTGTCTGCAGGGCGCTGTTCCTCCTCAGTGGGATGATTGTTGGAGGTAGCTCGAGTGCCTTGTCTGCTGGGCAACATTTCGAGTTTTTTGGTGCACTTTCCCTCTCTGAGGCCTAGCTAGCTAGCTCTCTATGAACCCCGTATTTGAGGCAGATTAGCGGCCCACCTAGTGGGGGGGATGCTGCGACTATGCTGCCGGCAGGAGCACAAACCAGGCGGCGACGGGCTCTGAAAAGCAGAAGGAGCGCCAGATGGGACACCTCCAAACCTGTCCTACTCGTTGTCTGTGCCCAAGGGGACAAACAGTCAAGGGGGGAAGCAGGAGCAGGTCAGTGACTAGAAACTACCTAAGAGTCCATTCTGGGCTGTATGCCGTGCATAAGTCACTGTCTGAACCCTGAATTAAGTTCAGGGTCCTGGCCTGGTTTAACTGCCAAATGCACGATGAGCGCCCCTAATCCACCTCTTGTTCATCGTGAGGCAGAAACCAAACTGGAGACAAAATAGAGGGTGTAGTCCTTCGGAGCATTCTCAGTTAAAATTACTGAAGATTTCTGCCTCCCAGTGGTGATGGCTGGAACCCCTTTCCAGCGTTAGGAATACTTATCCTAAAGAATCGAGGCGAAACAATGGTTAATTACAGTGCTACATGAGAATTTACAAGTCACAGCTCAAATTTGAAAAAGAGAAGTCATTTTTTGATTTTTAGGACTCATTGGTGTTTTTTACTGAGACCATAATAAGGAAATGCATACTTCCGCTGACATTTATGTCCCTTGTTTTCATTAAGATGACCAGAAAATGTGTAAGAAAAAAACAGAGTTTAGACTAGGAAGTTTTGTTACCTGTTATATCACTTTACTCTAATAAAGCCTCATTTTCTAAGACACCTCCCAGCAACCAGATTAGGAACAGTTAAGCGGAATATGTTTCTCTAACAAGCACTGAGTAGGATACAATACTGCTCACCAACTGAAGGTCTTACATTTGAAATTTTCTTAGCTTCATGCAGCCCATAAAAGAAGAACCTCTGAGGTTGTCCCTTTAAAACAATCTTCTAATCATGATGTCACTCAACCTGAGTCAATGGTCTAGACCATGGAAACAGCACTCTGAATAGCAACAGTAGACGTTAATACCTTTAGTTTTGCTGTCCACCTCATCTCCTGGCAAGCCCAACCTTTTTTTTCCGAAGTTGGGCCCCACAGGTTTGAAGGTGGCTCTCTGTGATTTGTCACTCCTCTTTGTCACAAACAGCATAGATGCAGACAAGGATTCCGAGGAGGAAGGAACTGTGTACTCTGCCAATGTGTCGACACTGCTTCCTGTTAGCCAGTTGAAAGAACTTCTCCCACCTTGAGAAAACAAAAAACAACATCAATATATTAGTCAAAATACACACAAAATAGGTCACTTCTTCCAGAAAAAGCATAGTTCCCAAGCTTATATAGTCCATTATTACTAAATGCACATTGCATTTTTCTGCCTAACCAGATAACATGGGAATTAAGGGCATTTCCACACATTCCTTCATGCCCACAGCCATGGGGCAGGGATCAAAAAGTGTGAAAACTCCAGTAGTGTATTCTAGTAGCAGTACGTCCCTCATGCTGGCAGACGTATAGCAGCAGCCCCGTGTTCTTTATAAAGGGCAATGGGGGCTGATCTATATATTTATAAACTTTATGCCCTGCTATCACTTGCCTCCAGCAATTCAAGGAAGCTTACAATAAAAAGTATAAAATACAGAAATACCTAAAGCACATCAAACTTATTTAAATAGGGTCATACACCATAGTAATAACATTCCTTGTCCATTAACTCTTTGGCTTGCCTAGCCAGCCTGGTCCAACCAGAAGTGTTACAAGTGGAGCTGGCCTGCATCATGCTGAAAAGCTGATGGGTGGGAAGTAGGACAGTTCTCTCCTCTTGGTCCGATTCCACATACTACACTGGCTACATTTAGATCGAAGTCCAAAACAGTTGTTCCAGTTTTTTGTAGCAGCCCCACTCAACACACAGACACAGGTGTTTGACTGGCCAGTGTGTTTAGATGGCCAGACAGTTCATTTGGACATTTAAGGCTAACAAAAGAAAAGCCAATGTGCATTTATTAATATGTACATTCTTGCACACTAGTATAGAATCATAGTAAACCGTTTACAGCACATTAATCTGCACTTACTGACATTCTGCGTGGGTGTAAATTCGTACTGCTGTTGGGTAGCCCTTAGCTGGCCACCCAAAGACGTATTAGTAGAAACAGTTCCTTCTTGTGATTGATTCCTATTGGTGCTCTGAGAAACCTGAGTTTCCACAAACATTGGGGTAAGGACAGTACTTCGGTAACGCCAGTTGGAATCAATAGTGAATTCCTATACACACAAAAAGAAGTTGATGAGGTTTGTAAGACACTGGAACTTTCTTTGCCCACACAGAATGTCCTAGAATGTCAAGAATTTAAGACATAACTTTAAACTGAATATTGGTCACAAAGGTAATTTAGTTTATTTAATATGATAAATGTGTAAGATAGGATAATCATTCCTATTTCAGTAGTATGACAGGCTCATAGTTCAACCGTGGATCATCACTTCTGGTAATTACCACTTTCTATATGAAACTTTATTTCTTCATTTCTACTTTCAAGAATCAATGCCTTAAAGTTTGACTTCCAGCCTAAAAAGAATTTAACAACCGAAAACATGCTTATCACTGCTTTTCTAATGATTTAAAAAAAATAAAAATGTATTTCTTGTTAAAGTTGTAACATATTTTCAAAATAGTTATAAAACTTTCAAGTCTTTGAAAAGCCTATGACTGTCTCAGTTGTTTCCTATGAAAGCAGTTAGATACATTAATAAACTGGACGTCACTGACAGCCAACCCCACCCACCCCGACCCCACTTTACCTGGAATTTGCATTCGGAAAGTGGATGCTCAAACATCTGTCTGGAATAATCTGGACTCTTACTGGTCATTTCAAGCAGAAAATTTGTGGCTAAACTCAAATAGTGAGTTTCTGTCTTGGTAGAGTATAACGAATTTAACAAAGCCAACATTCGATCAAGGGTACTTATTGGTAACCTAGTTTCATCACCCCAGAAATTCCTAACAATTAATCTGCAAGGAGAGGGGAGAAGAGAAAACACACTTGAATATCTGAAAATAAGATTTGGTATACTTGTAAAATGAATTCCAGTCATTATAAAAATGCCAAGGGGAAAAAGATCTCTTAATTTTTCTATCCACATTTCAGCTAAATATATAAAACTTTTGTAAAATAATAATTATTTTTCTGAACTTTATTAAAGTATTCCAAAACATTTAATTTAATTTTAATTATAACCATAAAATAATTTTATTTCCAAAATAATGAGCTTGTGCTTGGTACAGACGCATGTACACAATTCCGCCCCCACCCCCCGAAACAGAAACTTCCGTCAAAGTAGTAAATAATGTCCCATTTTTAATTATTTAAAAAACTTATTTAAAAAAAATCAGTGATGGTATAGAACTTCGTGCAATATTAAATGTGGGATTAATTTTGGTACAAGCTACAGATTCTTACTAATTTAAAAAATAATGTACGATTACTGAAGCAAGTGGAAATCCACTGATTTTTGTACATTTTATGTCATTCTCCAAATATTTTTAAAATTCAGGTATCAGCCTGATTTAATACCACAAAATAAGATAGAGTGTACATTTAAAAAGTGTGAACTATTGTCCTCACTAGCCAAATTGTTCATTACTAGAGGTATTGGCAAAGTTTAAAGAGTAGAAAAGATGTTATTCTAGCCTCTTCCATATCTAGGAACGAACTTTACCAATTTTTTAAAAAAGAAATTCAAAAAGACAAAAATAACTCACCAAATCGTCCTGCAGCCCCCACCACCTTTGATTGATGTGCTACTACTCTTTACAGACTGGCATGCTAACAGCCAAAAGAGTTTAAAGAGAAATCCTAAAAAATCCCAGCTAGATCCTCACAACAGACTATCTAACACACTGACTCACTGTAGTCCAGAATTCTCATCAGTCAATCCCTGAAGCAGAACTTCTTTGGCCAGTTTAAAAGCCTCCTGAGATGCCTCATCTGCTTGGCTTTCAGGATCCCTGATATAAAAGAAAAAAAATATGTTACTGACGTATCCTATATACAAACAAACAAACAAAAATAGCTGTGACATGCTTAGTAGCAGTGAACCTTCCCGACACACATAATATCAAATATTTATAGTGGAATAAATAATTCCACTATATAAATCTATGGTGCAACCACACCTTGAATAGTGTGCGCAGTTCTGATTGTCCAACCTAAAAAAATATATATAACTGAAAAGAAGGTCAACAGAAATGTATTTATTTATGTAAAATTTATGTCCCGTCCCTCCTGCCCACAGGGCAGCCCGGGGCGGCGAACAACAGTATAAAAAATAAAACAATAAAACAATTTAAAACAGTTAAAAATACAAATACAGGGGAAAAAAGACCCCCCACACACACACACCCGCCCCCTCGCCAAAAGCCTGACGGAACAGCCAAGTCTTACATAAATGCCAAAATAGCAGGAGAGTGGGAGTCAACCGAGCCTCCTCCGGGAGTGAATTCCACAGCACAGGGGCAGCCACCGAAAAAGATCTAACATCAGTGGCCACCCACCTTGCCCAGGGAACCTCCAAAAAGGCTCCCACGGACGATCTCAAGGGTCGCACGGGCACATGGGGAGTGAGGCGATCCCGCAGATAAGTAGGGCACAGGCCGTGAAGGTCTTTAAAGGTTAAAACCAACACCTTGAACGTGGCCCGGTGCTTTATAGTGCAGAGCCCGGAGTACTGGTGTCATGTGCTCCCTGCGACCCACCCCCGTAAGGAGACAGGCCGCAGCATTCTGCACCAGCTGCAGCCTCCGGACCAGCTTCTCGGGCAGCCCCACATAGAGCGCGTTGCAGTAATCCAGCCTCGAGGTGATGAAGGCATGGATGACAGTGGTGAGGTCGGAGTCTCAGAGATACGGCCGAAGCCTCTGGACAAGATGTAACTGTCAAAACGCACTCCCCGCCACAGTCACAACCTGAGATTCCAGGCTGAGCTGTGAATTGAGGAGCACACCCAGACTCCGCACTTGAGACCATAAGAGGGTGAACACCCCCACCCCACCCCGCAACAAGAGGAGATTCAACCACCCCCAGGTCCCCCAAGCCCTCGCCCACCATCATCACCTCTGTCTTGTCAGGATTCAATTGCAGATGGCTCAACCTCATCCAAGCCCCCACAGCTGACAGGCACTAGGAAAATAAGGAGACTGCATGGCCTGGAACGATGAAAAAGAGAGGTAGAGTTGAGTGTCATCGGCATACTGATGACACTGCATGCCCTGAAACCCTCTCACGATCTCCTCTAATGGCTGCATATAGATGTTAAACAAGAGGGGGGGGCGGGGACGGGGGACGTACAGAATGGCACCCTGCGGGACTCCACACACAAGGTCCCAGGGGGAAGACGTACACTCCCCCCAGACCACCCGGTGAGTTCTCCTGGCCAGGAACGAACAAAACCAGTCCAAGACTGTTCCGCCAATCCCGGCACGGTCCCACAGGTGAGTCACCAACACCTCATGATCGACTGTGTCGAACGCAGTCGAAAGGTCTAGCAGGACCAGTAAGGTTTGACGACCCTGGTCCAACGTCAGACGGAGATTGTCAGCCAAGGCCACCAATGCAGCCTCTGTACCATACCCAGGCCGAAACCCAGACTGAAAGGGGTCAAGGAAATGATCAAGAGTATGGACAGGCTTCCATACAAGGAGAGGCTCGATAGGTTAGCATTCTTCAGCTTGAAGAAGAGACAACCGAGAGGCACTATGATAGGATACCATCATTTATTTATTTAAACTTATATCCCACCCTTTCCCTAAGGAAGGAATTAAAAAGTAAACAGGGGGCAGTTATTCACCTTCTCATCTAATATACTAGAACTAGGGGACACTTTGTGAAACTAACTGGCAAAATGTAAAACTTGTTTCTAAAGCTACCAATCCAACACTATAGTAGGAGAATGAATAATAAAATTACTTCTCTACATCTTTCAACACATTCCTAACTGGGGATGTATCAAAGCAGTGTCCCAAAAGAATGGGCAGGAATGAAAAATACAAAAGCCTCTGACTCTTACATACGAGTTAAGCGATCTAGAACCCCCTGCAGCACCCATTGACTGAACGCTGCTTCGGCTAAATCGAGGGCTGAAATTTATAATGGCTGTTTGCACATGACACAGAAGGGGAGACGGGAGGAATGCGGCGAGCCAAAATCGCAGCAGGGTGATTGTGGGAAGCTCTGCTTGTGCGCATGGGGGTTTTAACGTCATCAGTCCATTTCTGCTGTGGATTCACTCACGGCAGGAATAGGCTGATGATGTTAAAAAACCCACACACACAAGTGGAGCTTCCTGTGATCGCCTGGCTGTGATTTTGGTTCACGACAGTCCCCCTCCCCCTCATCCCGTGTGTAAGTGATGAAGTGTCCTGTACCCAGAGCTGTTCCGGGTGGTGAGGAGTCTGGTCAGTCCAGCCCATCTCCACCTGGACCTGGAGTCTTCCGGGGGCCTGCTGTGACATGTTTATGGCATTCTTTGCAGATAAAAATAGCTCACATTTAACACAACTTCTACTCTGCCCTTTCAGAGACAGTGGCCAAGTCTGAGGTTAGAAATGCCCTGTCTGGTCAGGATTTGTGGGGGGATGTGCTTGGATTGGTCAGAGTCACAATATGTCAACTGGACCCATACCCATCCTCTTTGCTCAAGGCCAGCAGGTAGACGGTGGGGTCGTTGCTGGCTGGAGTGATCAATGCCTCATGGGGGAAGTTACCAGAATCCCTTAAGGGGGTGGTGGTCCGACCCTTCTCAAGAAACCATCTTTGGACGTTGACTCTCCAGCAAGCTATCTACCTGTGTCTAACCTCCCTTTTTTAGGAAAGGCTAGAGAACGGGTAGTGGCGTGTCAGTTGCAGGCACATCTGGAACACATCAGTTTTCTGGATCCTTCGCAGTCCAGTTTTTGCGTGGGCTACGGCACTGAGACTGTGCTTGTGGCCTTGGTCGACAACCTACAAGTGGAACTAGATAAGGGTAATTCGACCCTTCTAGTTCTACTTGATCTCTCAGCGGCATTTGATACAGTGATTAATGAGGTGCTGGTAACTCGCCTGCGGGATCTTGCTGGGGCGGATGGTACGGTTTACAGTGGTGCCAGTCCTTCCTAGCAGACACATCTCAGCAGGTGGTCCTGGATCTCCCAGGGGCCTTCCATGTGGGGTCCCGCAGGGATCCATTCTGTTCCCCCTCTTGTTCAATGTATATATGCAGCTGCTGGGGGAGGTCGTTAACGGTATGGTGTGAGGTGTCATCAATATGCTGATGACACCCAACTATACCTGTCTCTTATACACATCTAGATGTGTATAAGAGACAGATGACACTCAATTGTACCTCTCTTTTTCATCAGACCCAGGCCCTGCAGTCTTGGTGCTTTCCCGGTGCTTGGCGGCTGAGGTGGACCGGATGAGGTTGAGTCGACTGAAGTTGAATTCCGACAAGACGGAGGTGATGCTTATTGGCGGGTTGGGTGATCTGCGTAAAGGGGGGTTTGCCTGTCATTGATGGGGTCTGCCCTAGGTTGGCATCTCAGGTGCAGAGCCTGGGAGTTCTCCTGGATCCCCAGCTGCGTCTGGAGCTCCAGGTGTCGGCTGTGGCTAGGAATGCTTTCCATCAGCTACATCTGGTAAGGCGGCTCCGTCCTTATATCTCAGACTCCGACCTTGCGACTATCATCCATGCATTTGTCACCTTGAAGTTGGATTACTGTAATGCGCTCTACGTGAGGCTGCCCATGGTGACGGTCCGGAAGCTGCAACTACTGCAGAATGCGGCGGTCCATCTCCTTACTGGGATGGGTTGCTGGGAGCACATTACACCAGTGCTCCGGGCTCTGCACCGGCTGCCTATAGTCTTCAGACCCCGATTCAAGGTGCTGGTTTTGACCTATACATTTATTATTAATTTATTTATTATTTATTAAAAGCATTTAGTATTAGGGATGGTGAACGTGGTTCGGATGTTCGGACCGAACCCGGCCTGTTCGGATGTCTGAACCGAACGTCCAAACCGAACTTGAACACGGCAGAACAGTTTGGTCATGTTTGGGTGAGTTCGGATGAGTTTGGGGGTGGGAAAAATGTGACTTCAGGTGGGAAAAATGTGACTGGAAGGGGGAGGCAGCTGAGGAGCAGACTTCCTGGCACCAGGGGTGGAGACCAAGGGTAGTTTCAGGGTCAAACGGTACAGATACCGGAAAAAAAATATGGAATTCAGTATCAGTATCGATAGCGCTATTTTTGAATGTTCAGCCAAGTTCGGCCGAACCAAACCCAAACTCGGGTTTCGAACTGAACGACCCAACATCCAAACGGCGTTCTGTTTGCCCATCCCTATTTAGTATCCTGCCCCTCCTACACAACAGTGTATCTCAACAATTAAAATCATAAAACTATAAAAGATACTACTACACCCTCATCCCTCTCCTCCCCCACAACCCCTACCCATTTCCCCCACCAAACACCTAGCGGAACAGCCAGGTCTTGCAGCTTTTACGAAAGGAGGGGCCAGACGCACCCCCACAGAGTTCCACAGCCTCGGCGCGGCCACTGAGCGCGCCCTCCCCCGTGTGACCCTCCAGAAGACTCGGGGGATCACAAGGAGGACATACCCCGATGACTGCAGGGGCCGGTCCAGTACCCGGGGGGTGAGGGGGTCTCGCAGATAGGCAGGGCCCAGACCGTTTAGGGCTTAACCAACACCTTGAATCGGGCTCGGAAGACTATGGGTAGTCAGTGCAGAGAACGGAACACTGGTGTAATGTGCTCCCAGCAGCCCAGTCCCACCAGGAGACGGGCCACCGCATTCTGCACCAACTGTAGCTTCCGGGCTGTAACCCTGGGTAGTCCCACATAGAGTGCATTACCATAGTCTAGTCTAGAGGTGATGAAAGCATGAATGATGGTGGCCAGGTCGGAGTCTGACATGTATGGCCTAAGCCAACGTACCAGATGTAATTGGCGGTGGGGTTCAGGTGGCTTTTCTGCCAGTTCACTACGAACCCGTGTCGGGATAGATACGCTATGACCCTGTTCACGCTCTGGGATGCTGACTCCTTCGTCTGTGCCTTGACCAATAGATCGTCGAGGTAAGGGAATACGTGTATCCCTTGCCTGCGAAGATTCGCTATAAGCGTCACCAGAGTTTTGGAGAATGTCCGAGGCGCTGATGAGAGGCCAAAAGGGAGAGCCTTGTACTGCCAGTGAGTGTTGTTGATGGCAAAACGGAGTCATTTCCTGTGTGCCGGGTGGATCGGGATATGGAGGTAAGCCTCTCTCAGATCCAATGAGGCTAGCCAGTCCCCCTTTGAGAGATTTTGACAGATGGAGGAGACCGTCTCATTCTTGAATCTCTTGGGTGAAACCCACTGGTTCAACCTCTTGAGATCCAGGACTGCCCTCCATTCCCCCGTCCTTTTTGGCACCAGGAAAATAATAGAGTAGAGGCCGCTTCCCTTCTGGTCTTCCAGCACTCTATCGCCCCCACGGCGCTTAATCTTTCTATCTCTGCTGACATGGCTCCTGCCTTTTGATGGTTTTTTGACAGGGGAGATGGAATGAAGTGTCTCCTTGGTTTTTGGAGAAGCTCCAGCCTGTAACCTTGCGTTATGATTTGGAGGACCCACTGGTCTGAAATGGATTCTGCCCAGATTTCCCTGAAATCTGAGACGTCCTCCTATTCCCTCCCCTCTTAGACAGTCATGCCTGCTTGGCTGAGGATGGGCCAGCCTGTTCTCGTGGCCTACCTCGTTCTCGTCTCTGCTGGAATTGACCCCTGAAGCGGAAACCCTGCCTGTGCCGGTCCTTGTCGTGGAACTGGCCTCTTTTCTGCCCTGAGGGGAATGTACTAGCATACTGGGGGCTTCGAAAACGAAAATAGGGGGTGCGAAAGGGCTTCTTTTTTACCCCTAATTGCTGGAGTGTCCTTTTCTTATTTTTATCATTTGCGTCCTCTAGGACCTTGTCCAGGCAAGTCCCAAAGAGCTTGTGCCCCTTATAGGCACTAGACACCAGCAGGTTTTTAGCTGTATTGTCCCCCATCCAGGTCCTGAGCCATAATCTCCAAACCCGCTGCCCTGGCAGACCAGGCCAGTGCGTCTGTAGTGGCATCCATCATAAGAGCATTAGCCAGCACCACCGTCGCTGACAGGGTTTTTGCTCTCTTATCTGACACTGACAGGGACTGCATCTCCTGCAGCCATGCCATCGATGCCCTAGCCACATAAGACGCTAGGATGTTAATCCTAATAGCCGTGGCATTTGCCTCGAAGGCCTTTCTAAGAACGCCTTCCATTGCTCTATCTGAAGGGTCCTTCGGGAAACAATCACCCTCTGTTGGGAACACCGTCTGCCTTGCTAAGGAGGCAGCTGCTGCATCCACCTTAGGGGATTTGAACAGGTACTCCTTTCTTCTGGAGAACCTGTACAGCGTCTCCTGTGATTTGTTTAGTCTCACCGTCTTTGACGGAGTTGTCCATTCTGAGATCAAGAGCTTTTTGAAAGCCTTGTCTAATGGGACCCTGTGATCCCTACCTAAGGCCGAAGGAAGAAGTTGTCTATCATCCTCCTCCTCTGACTCGGATGATTTGTCCTTAGGATGCTTTTCCTCAATTTGCAACGTCTTTATGACCTGTTCCATTAACTCCTCTCTAAATGATAGGGGAAAATGTCTATCCTGCTCCTTATCGGTCTGTGCTGGCTCCTGCCACTCTCCCTCCTCTTCCTCTGAGCAAGAGGGGTCGGAGTCTGAGTCTGATTGTAAGATATCAGAGGCTGCATGCCCATGAAAATCCTCAGAGCCACTGTGTGAGGACTGAGGCGAGCCTAACTGGAGGGAACTCGCGCCCCCTAGTGGGCGAGTTTTGCTGCTCTCTCCTTTTTCCCTCCTTTTTCCATGCCCTTTTTCCCTCCTTTTTTTTTTTATGGGGGAACTTGCCTTAGAAGGCCTGGAACCCCCTTTTCTGCCTTGCTTTTCGCACAGCCAGGAGATGGATTCAACCATCTTGGCCATGGCTGTGTTCAACTGAGTTGGCCCGTCTGCCTGTGAGACCTGAGGCTGATTGGGCTGAGGCTGAGAGAGCTGAGGATGAGTTGTGGCTTGTGGCTGCTGGGGGGGGGAGTCCTTCTGAGGGGACCCTGTATGGGCGCCACTTGAGACTTGCCAACATAAGATAGCGCTGTGAGGTGCTTTCCTCTGAGAGGAGCCTCTGGTGCTGTTAGAGAGAGCTTACTCCCCCAAATATAGTCCTCTAACTAGAGGATGGGGGGACGGGGGGGGGGAAGACCCGAGAGGACGAGCTGCTTTCTCTGAGAGGAGCTGGTGAATGTGGAGAGAACAGGACCTTGGCTTTCCTCTTCCCTCCGGGAGGAATAGCCGGCCACTTCTTGTTTTTCCAACCATGCTGCTGCAGCGGCAGAGGACGGTTGTGGCACGGAGGAGCGAGCCCGCTTCTTCCTGTCCGGGGCGGTCGGGCTCGAGCGCGGCGCCCTGTGGGCTTCTCCTACCTCCCAGGCAGTGGCATGGGAGGTGGCAAGAGGGAGAAACAAGCCATAGCAGCGACGAGGCTGTGCACAAATGCTCCCCTTGAATCCCCGTGCGGCCTGAAATGCTTCTCCGACTTCTTTCCTGGAGCTTCCACGGATCCAACCTGCCAGTATCAGGCAGAAGAACGAACTGGGGAGAAGGAGGCGGCAGCGCAGGACATGCATGCGCACAAAAAGTGTGTGTTCTTCTGCCGCCTGCCGGTCAAGGTAGTACTACCCAGCCGGAGGACTGTCTGCAGCAGGGGGAGAAAGAAAATAGAGAGTAATCTTCTTCAGGGGTTAGAATGGCAGCTTTGAAAACTACATTTAGGTACCAGTTGGGTATCAATAGACCACTGGAGGTAACCTAAGTCTTGCAGCCCTGATAAACCTCTTTATGTGAGGGTGATTGGATAATTTAACCTCTGAGAGTGTTCCCATGACACTGTCGAATGCTACCACCTGTCATGCCAATGTGTTTGGCTTCAACCCCTTGCTCAGTCGCCCTTGAAGAAATTCAAGTACATTTTGAATCTTCGCTTTCCTGAGGTTAACCTTCTTATGCGAACACTACTGTACAAACATCCACAGGGTGGTCTGGTAGATGCACATGGTAGATTGTTTCTTGGCAGACGTCAAAGTATCTAGGTGTCTCTCAGTATCCCAGGTGTTTCAGGGTGGCACGCTCAACCTCCCTGCTGTTAAGCTTCAGAAACACCATATTTTCATAGGTTACTGTCCCGAGATAGAAGGTTTGAAAGAGCAGGGAGGTGCAATGGCTCCTTCAAGCTCAGTGTTACCAGTTCTGAGAATCATGACATCCTGGGCCAAAACGGACTGATGCTGCCTCCTTTCTGTTTGTTTATTGTTCCTGATATTAGGAAATGGAGAAAAGGCATATAGCAGGCCTCGAGGCCATGCCTGGTTTAACACGTCAACTGCCTCTGTTCCCCGTTGATGTATACAGGACATAAACCTGGCTGTCTTGGCATTGCTGATGGAGGTAAAGAGGTCCATCAGGACCTGGTCAGGTCAGGGGATGCAACCTCTGACCATACGGAGCTGAGATTGAAAAGTAGGCAATGGATCATTCCATTATGATCTGTTGGGTACTTCTCTGAAGTGACTGAGTGTGCCACTGGGCTCACTGGCCATTGGGCTGAATCAATAAGACACTTGACACTTTATGTTCTTACAACACTGAAATCTGTTCCCTAGACTGGAGTAGAAGAGCTGTGGTCTAGGCAATTCATACATTGCAGTCAATAAGACTATTCTCATACTTAAATTAAGGAAGTGCTTCAGAGGATGAGGGCTAGAGTGCTCAGTACCTATAGGATGGAGCCCTCTACAGATACATTCTCATTTAACTGTTCTTGACTGGTTAGCAGACAGTACCTATAACTGAATCCATACCTGTAATTATCATAAATCCACATCAGGATGTCGTACATTCGCTCCCGACATACTGGAGAAGGATGAGAGATAAATCCTGTCACTGGAGGGAGAAGTTCTCGTAGTTCTATTGGTTTCAGTTTAGGCTGCATCTTATATACTATATCCAAGCACACCCTCTGTCTTTCATCATCTCTAAGCAAAACAAAAAACACAGGCACTGTTTCAGCTACTTATGTACAATTGCAAATGGAGCTGAATATTAAAGTGTAATTCAAATAGCTGTATTTCTTGTTAAAGTGCTTTTAATTAATACTTTTTCATTTACTCAAATGAAATCACAGTTCAACCTATCTGTATATCTTATTTAAGGCTGGTTATGTCATTTAACTAAAATAAGCATCTGTTTCAAGCGGAAATATTTTTTTAAATGCCACATATTCCAATTTATTTTCTGCTCAAGAAGAATTATGCTCTCCAAGAAAAAAGTTACAACTGCAAATGTAATAAGATGGGATAAAAAATAAATAAATCAAATTTAATAAAGGTTTAGGATACAATCCTCTGCTAGAATAGCATGCACTAACACATAATTAGCAAATGCACAAATCCAACTAAAGTGAATAAGATGTGCAACATACTATGTAGACAATTGCACTTATAAAGAATGCAAGCCTACAGCACTGTTGGAAAGCAATACTGATGCAGCAATAAGCAGATATGCTGATTAGTTGTGTGCCACTCACCTGTGATTCATGACCTGGACAAAATCCTTACTTTTCAACTGTAGGTAGAGATCAGTTATCTCCTCCGCACGGCACATCACCACTTCCAAACAATATGTTTTCATCACACCATGAAGTTTTGGAATCAAGAAAAATACTGCATTCATAAACCTTTACATGACCAAAAGACAATAAAGCATATATTAACTGAATAATTATTTTATATCTCCAATATACCATGACTCATACTTCCTACTGTACCTATCTGCAAGGTGAGGGTAGTTCTTCACCACTTTATTCAGGCACACAATAAATTTGTCCTCTTTGGTATTTTGGTGCTGTTTTAACTGTTTTATGACTAAGTCAAAAACTGGTCCTTCATATACCTGAAAGAGCAAATGCATTTCATCATTACACAAATGTAAACACAACAGCACTCCCGTGACATCACAGCAATATTACAAATACAATATTTTTAGCAAGAAATCTCCCTGATTGCCATTAAACTGCACAATCTTTACATCTGTCGTGCAATAACTGGTCCCTAGTTTATCAATGTTGCAGTTCAATAATTTGTCATTTTTCGCTGGTAGCGTAGAAACCCACATTTTCAGTTCTGCAGGAGAATTCACATAATATGCTTATTATAAATATTAAATAGTTCTCAATACATGTTGGATTTCAAGTTAAAATCATATACAAACAATGGCAAAGCCATTTTTATTTAAAATAACCGTATCCACTTCAGTTCAGCAAAGTCATACAGAGCAGACACAAAATAAATAATGCTCACTCTCATTAATCCACTTTTTACTTTTTTATTTATTTCTGGAAAAGAGGAATAGTGCATATTGCTGAACAGAAGGCAAAATTGCAACAAAACTAAATAAAATGCTTTCTAAAACATTAAAAGATTAACGAGAGTGCCACAAAAATACTATAGTAGTAGCAAAAGGAAGCATTTTCATTCTAAACTCCTATTTTCAAGTTTCTAGAAATCTTGACTGCCCAGAACATCCTCCAATTTTCCTTCCTACTATGCTTAAAACTTTATTCTGGTGTACCATCTCCACTGACAATGGGTGTTTTTAAACGACACCCCCCACCACACATGGACACTCACTGTCCATGTGGGTGCATGGGAGTGTGCGCTCCTGTGGTCCATGCATCACCCCCCCGTCCACGCACGAGGCACTCCGGGAAAAGCTGGAGTGCCCCCTGCTGGGAAAGAGTGGGCGGTGCATGGTGCCACTCCCTCATGCACCTGCCCCCCACACCGATCACGGACCCACCCCCACCCTGTATAATTTAAAAACACCCTAAGAGATGAACAGATCTTCCCCACAGCCCATTCACTGAAACCTCCAAAGCAGTAACTTACTAAGAGCTGAAACAGATGCTCTCAGCTTCTGCTGATCTAGTGTACAATTCTGATCCCTGTGGGTAGCAATCACATGGCTGCTAGGAAGGTCTCATTAGATTTAGCAATTTCTTGTCTGCATAGAACTGAGCTGGTTTAGTTCATGAATTTTAAGAACAAGCCTACTTAAGGTTGTAAACAATCAATTACCATAATTTCTAAACAAAACCGGTCTTTAAGAATGAATATATTCTACTGAATTTATATATATATCCAGTACAGCATTATACACTCACATTTTCCTTCTCAGCAATGTATCGAAGAATAAGTCCCAGCACTTCTGCTGCAGCTGCATAAACCTCCTTATATCTTATTAAGGCTATGTTGTTAACCAAAGCTTGAAAGTACCTAGTAAGAGAAATCTGCCATGATCTTTTTTTCCTGATATGTTCTATTAAAATAAAATAACTAAGAGACAAAGTCAAATGATATCTTTTATTGGACCAACTGTTGTTGATGGAAATAAGCAAACTTTTGGGTCACACAGGGCCCTTCTTCAGGCATGTAGCATAGTCAGTAGAAGTATATAAAATGAACAAACGTAGGGCAAGCATATAACTGGTAACTAATTCTCTGCCCCCTATGCAGAGGGGCTCCCCAGACCCACCCCCCATATATAGTTACAAAGTTCTAACATTTGTGAAATCATTGTGCAACTTCACATAGATGTTACAGTCAAGGGGCTGCAATATTTCCACTTCAAGCCCCAGTTCTGTCCACTCCTGACTTCACTGTGTACAAAAACCTCAACGTTCTAGGAAAATTGGGGGACAGGGCAAAAAACCCTGCCCTCTGCCAGCACACTCCCCCTGACTGAGATGACAACACTGGAGGTTGTCGTATGAGTCTCCTGGGCAGATACATTTGTAGGAGAAGAGGAAGTGGGGTCTGTTAAAACACCCAAAGATCATAGATGAGCGAATTCCCAGCTTTATCCTCCACTACCAAAATCCTTCCTGCTCAGCTCACTATAATCTTTATAGCAAAATTCACACACACAATATCCTTCCACTGAGGAAAGAGATTGTTCTCACCTTGTGCTGTCTATTTCACACTTTGGGTCATAGGGAGACAAGTTATTAGCAAGAACAATTCCTAACAACTGAATTCCAACCGAGTTGTCTTTTGTATTTGGATCTCCTCCAGAAAACCTGTCAAATATTATCCTGCGAGACAAGAATATGAACAAAAAAGTATGTACAAGGGCATACGTAAGAGATAGCAATGCTGTGGTTAAATGAAAATAACTGTGGTTAAGTGAACAATTCTTTGTTGAGTGCAGAGTGAAGAATATTTCCAAAATGGTGCGTCCTCATAATAAATAAATAAATTTGACATCTGCATTCTAATGTGAGTGGGCCCGATCCCATGGCCCGTGCGGAAACCATGTGCACTGCCATTGCAGGTACACTGTACTGCGCAAAAATCATATACGTGCATGCGGGATCTGTGGGCCATGGGATTGGTCCCACTGACAAGTATAAGTGGATGCTAACTCAATAGTCCACAATTAGACGAAAACAAAACCACCACACCCTTCCTCTGCTTTTCCGTACTCTATGATCTCTGTTCTTCCTTATCTGTACTACCTCTACAATTTTGGTATGACTAGGATATAAGGAACAGAATTGCAAATTAATTTAAGCCTAATGTGACTAAGCAGCTGGGTAGTGTCTTTTAAAAGTGAATTCACTGGTCAAAATTCATCTAGACATCCCAGAGTGCACTGGAATGGGCTACGGCTTATGCCTGAACTCACAAAAACCATAACCAGCTGAAGATTTAGAACTCTTTCATCACTGTCTAGTGAGGCAGCAGATACTAGTACTACTGGAAAGTTTTTTTATTGCAGCTCAACAACCTCTGCAAAACTCAGTTTGCATTGAATCTAAATTCTGTATACTGAGAAGTTATCTTTACTAGGTTCCTACCTGTAAGGTATTGCAAGACAGTCCTTCCAGCACTCCACAGCTGTCTTTATAATTTCCAGATTGTGCCTGAACACTGCTCTTTTCTGATGAAATACATTCTTCATCAAAAACTCAAGCAATCGATTAGCCAGGATTTCATCTTTTATATTCCCCTAACATAAGAGTGGTCAAAAAACAACATAGTCAATTGTATATACAAGAAATGCTTTTGTTTTTGATATGCAAGCAGATACACAGAACTCCTACCCTCTCTACTGGTTTAATGATTAGAACATGACTATGAAAGGAAAATTGGGTCCCTTCCCTTGGGAATTTTCCTTCTAGACCGATCTACAGGACATCAATTCTGCACTCTGGAGACAATCCCCTCCTCGACCAGTAGGAGGCAGAAGACCGAGATCTCGCAGAACATGCTATGTGGGGGATCAGTTCCTTGTAGCTCCAGTTGTTCCAAAGCCTGGATCCTGAAACAAACTCTTACCATCCAAACTCATTATTGAGAAGTAAAAAAATGACAAACATGGCATCCCACCTTTGCATTTTTATTTATTTATTTTTAATACATCATTCACCCATGAAAAACCAACAGAGAGGGATGATGTCCAGTAGATCTATCTAGAACGAAAATTCCCAAGAAAAGGGACCCAATTTTCCTTTCTCCTCAGGTCTACTGAACATCAATTTTGCACTCTGGGGATTACCAAAGTAGTGCCTGCTCAAATTCTAGGGTGGGATAACAATAATATATTTAGAACTCAATTCTGCATCAATAACATTACTGAATTGCTTCCTCTGAATCGTGAGTGGGTATTAGTAATGTCTAGTGAAAGTGTTCAGAGAAGACTACATGGCTACCCCACAAATCTCTTTATAGGGTGCCCCAGACTTGAATGCCCAGGAAGTAAAAGCCTCCCTTCATGAGGCAGCCAGAACCTTCTGCGGAGCAGCCAGGCCTACTGATGTATAAGCTTCTGAAATCCATTTAGAAGTAAGAGCTTTGGGCGCTTCTTTCCCTGTCTAAATGGGTTATAGTTAGGGCTACGAATTTGTCATGGAAATTTTCTTTAAAAGTCATGAGTTGGTCATGGCAGGAATGAGAAAAAGCCACTGAAACCTCATGGATAATTAAAAAAAACAACTTTTATTCAATTCTGTATAACTATTGTAACATTGTAAACCCAGGGATTAGACTGTAATCCCCCTAGCACAGATTGTAAACCCCTCCCCGCCCAGCACAGAATAGGAGGAGGAAAACACCACCCACTCCTTAGATTGTAAACCCAGGCATTGTAAAGCACTATGAAAGCCCTACGTTTAGATTGTAAGCCCAAACGGGATAAAGGCAGAGGAAATGCTGGCGTCTCTTCCTGGGAGCCTCTTGAAGCCCTGACAATAGTAACATTTTCTGCCTCCAATCCTGCCACTTGACCACACCCAAAGCTCCGCCTTCCACAAGAAACAACACTGAGGAGGAATTTGGAGCTCCAGGGAGAGGCCATGGCTTTACCCAGTTCTCAACTGAACTGGGTAAAGCCATGGCCAGTTCTCATGCTATTCTCACCGGCTTCTTGCCGTGCCGCTGCATCTCCACAGTCAGGGAGGAGTTTGGAGCTCCAGGGAGACACCGTGGATCTTCTAAGCGCCATTGGGCGTGCTCTTCTCACCAGCTTCTTGTTGACTCTGCTCTTCAGTTTGGGGGAAATCTCGAAAAACTTGGGAAAATCACGGAAGTCACAGGAAGCTCTCAAAAGTCACGGAGGGGGGCATAAGTCACCAAAAACGTGACTTTTGTCATGACCATGACAAATTCATAGCCCTAGTTATAGTTAACGAACCAAGGTCTGACTGTCAATGCAGCCATCCCATGCTATAACTTCTCTTAATCCCCACAATTAGAGCCATGATCTCGATTACACAAGTTCCCCCCACCCATGTACTGTTGGAAAGTAACTTTAGCCTCATTACAATAGATTTCTTTTGAAAGATACAAAAAGCTGGGTGTATGAACACGCCCAACTCTGAAATTCACTGAGCTGAATAAATTGCTACGATAAACCCCACTGTAATAGAAAAAAGTAAAAGGGCACTTCCTTCGAGAGTTCAAATAGGGCCTACAGAATGGCCTTCAAAGCTAAATCTAAGTTCCAAGAAGGAAGCCAGTGGATCACTGAAGGAAAAAGAAGTTTCATAGCCATCAGAAATCTTTTGACGTGGATGTAACGACAGCTTATATCCTCTAAAGAACCGATAACACTATCCAAAGCTGTCACCTGCTTGGAGAGAATGTTAGGATTTATCCCTTGTCTAGACCATCTTGCAGAAATACCAAAACAGTATGGACCTTGGCTCTATTTGGATCTGCATGCACACCATTCAACGAACACTCTCCATGTATGCCAATAATATTTGTGTAATCGACTGTCTCCTCGATGACTGTTTCGAAGTATCTTAGTTGCCTGAGCACCTTATGTTCAACTTCCAGCTGTTATGGCCCTTGTGACACTATATTTGGGAGTACTGGTAAGAACAGTGAGGGCATTTAATTAAACTCCAACAGGTATGAAAACCATCACTTTCTGGGCCAAAAGGATGGGGCTATCAGGATTAAGGAGGCTGCCTCTTTCATCAGTTTGTTGATAGTCTTGTTGTTGAGGAAAAGGAAGGAGACCATACAAGAGATCCCAAGGATAGATATATAACTCAGAGTATCGCAAGTCTCTGCCCCTATTTTCGGAACCTCACCATGAACCTGTTCATCTTCATGTTCTGCTGAGAGGCAACCAGATCCATCACTGGTTCCCCGAACCTCTGAACTATTATTTGAAAAACTACATCACATAGGAACCATTCTCCTGAGACTATTTGTTGTCTGCTGAACCAATCTGCTCAGACAATGTATTTCCCTTGGATATAGAATGCCCTGATCAATATCAAATTTATTTCTATCCATCGTAGAAGCCCACTGGCTCCTTTGTGTAGAGATAGAGATCAAGATCCCCCTTGGTAGATTAAGTATGCCTTTGCAGCTGTGTTGCCTGAGTATATCAAGAGGTGTTACCCTCATACTTCGAGGTGAGTTGAATTAGTGCCAGGAGTACAGATCTCAAGTCGTGTCAATTTATCCTGTGTTGTGTTACATCCTTGGCCCACGTCCCCTGCATTGATTCCAGATTCAAATGGGGCCCCCCAACCATACAGACTTACACGTCGTAATTATTATCCTGGTGGGTTCCAATAGCTGTACCAGTTAGAAAGCGGTGCTCTGCCAGTCATCCAATCAGAGAGTCCTTCACATGTTGGGGTACCTTTTTCCAGGATATCAAGCCCTTGATTATCTGGGATTAGAAGGGCTTTAGAACAGCTTGTAGCATTCTCAAGTGCAATCTTGTCCACCGGAGATGATGAATGTGGGAAAGGGCAATTGGAATTCTTACCTGAGAATTGCCCTTCTGTAGCCTTGCAGGGAATTTATTCGGACTCAGGGAGCGTTCTCCCTCGCATCCACCAGGAGGCAACAAAGACTTCCCACTGGGCATGCGTAGGGAGTGCTCCCTCGCTTCCCCAGGAGTATCACAGCCGAAGAATCCAGAGCGGGAAGACATAAATAACAAAACAAACCCTTCCCCGTCTTCGAGGAGGTATATAAAACAGGATAACCAGGTTACACTAATCAGAACTATTAGAACTAGTAGAACATAGTCCGGGTGGGCCGAATAAACTCCCTGCAAGGCTACAGAATGGTAATTCTCAGGTAAGAATCCCAATTGCCCTTTGTATAGCCTTCAGTCTGTTTATTCGGACTCAGGGAGATACCAAAGCAGTATTGTTTATTCGGAAGGGGAGGGACATATCTAGTTTGAACCCAGTACACCTTGTAGAATCCGCCTGCCGAAAGCAGCCTCGGTGGATTGGTGTAGATCTATTTTATAATGCCTGGCGAATGCGTGCAGGGTTTTCCATGTGCCTGCCCTGCATATTTCACCAACTGGGGCATGAGAGTGGAAGGCCGCATTAGCAGAAGCCCCTCTAGTTGAATGGGCTAGGATCAAATTGGGAGGTTGGAGACCAGAGGCCTTGTGAGCCTCAGCAATACAGGTAGCAATCCACCCCGTAATAACACATTTAGACGCTTTTTTGCCCCTGTGACGAGGGTGATAGCTCACTAGCAAACTAGGGGAACGTCTGAACGGAGCGGAACGCAGCAGATAGATTTTTAGGGCCCTGCATACGTCCAGAGAATGCCACAGCTTCTCTAGAGCGTGGTGAGGTCTAGGGCAGAAGGAGGAAAGTATGACATCTTGTGACAAGTGAAACATGGAGGAAACTTTGGGGATGAAGGAGGGATCTAGTCTGAGTCGCACTGATTCCCTTTGGAATGTGCAGAAGGAAGGATCAGCTGAAAGGGTCCCAATTTCGGATATACGTCGGGCAGAGGTAATGGCTATTGGAAATGCCACCCTGATTGAGAGAAAGAACAAGGAGATCACATCAAGGGGTTCAAATGGTGGACCAGTTAAGGCCTTAAGGACTATGTTGAGGTTCCAAATAGGGAACCTGTGGACTATTGGTGGAGAGATTTTTCGGGCGGTTCTCATAAACTGCCGCACGTGGTGGTGCGAAGAGAAGTGCGGCCTACCAGAGGCCCCTAAAGTACTGTCAATTGTGGCTAATTGTCTGGAGAGGGTATTGGGGCATAGTCCCTTGTCCAATCCCTCTTGTAAGAATTGCAGAAACTGGCCTATCGATGGATCTTGTGGGGAGATCTGTTTATCTCTGCACCAGTTCACAAAAACTCGCCAGGTACACTGGTACATACGGTGGGTTGATTTGCGTCTAGAAGCTAGCAGTGTGTGTATTACGGGGGCTGAGTACCCCAAGGTCTGGAGTGCTAGGGTTTCAACAGCCACACTGTTAGTCTCAAGAACTCCGGCTGCTGGTATAGGACAGGTCCTTGCGACAGAAGGTTGTGCGTGATCGGCAGATTGAGCCGGTTCCCGTGTGACAGGGCGAGAAGATCTGAAAACCACGGTTGACAAGACCAAAATGGAGCCACAAATATCACCGTGGCACGTTGGTGTTTGCAGTGCCGAATTGCCCTGCTGAAAAGAGGGAACAAAGGAAAGGTGTATAAGAGGCCCGGGGGTCACGGGAAATTGAAGGCGTCTGTCGCCTCGGATTTGGGGTGGGTGGTTCTGCTGAAGAAGCGGGGCAGCTTGTGATTGGATGGAGAGACGAAGAGATCCAGAATCGGAGTACTGAATTCCTCGATAATCCTCTGAAAAGCCGTTTGGCTGAGGGTCCACTCCCTGGAGTCGAGTGTCTGGTGGCTCAGCCAGTTGGCCTGTACATTGTTGGTCCCCTTTATGTGGAAGGCCTTCAGGGAGATGAGGAAGTTCTCCGCCCAGGTCATCAGGAGGAATGCCTCCTTGTGTAGACTCTTGGATCGGGAGCCCCCTTGATGGTTGACGTAAGTCCTTGCTGTAGTGTTGTCTGTGAACATGACCACATGTCGGCCCTGTCCTAGATGTTGGAGCTGTTGAAGGGCTAGGCGAATGGCTTTGAGCTCCAGCCAGTTGATGCTGTGTCTGGAGTCCCTGCTTGACCAGGTTCCCTGAACAAAGTCGGTACCTATGTGGGCTCCCCAGCCTGAGAGACTGGTGTCTGTGGTTAGGACTGTCGTGTGCGGTTCTGAGAGTGGGACCCCCTCCTGAAATCTGAGTGGGACCTCCCACCAGGTGAATGAGTGTAGTGTCTCTGTTGGTATGGGAATGGAAATCGGGCAGTTGTTGGCTATCTGCTCCTGCCAGGGTCGAAGGAGCTGCTGGAGGCTGCGAGCGTGGAAGCGGGCCCAGTGAAGGTGACGTATGCATGATATCATGCACCCGAGGAGTGACACTAGTGTTTGCAGAGGGGTCTGCTTTCGATCACATATGGCTGCAATCAGGCTCCTGATTTTGTGTTGCTGACCCGGAGGGATGAATATTCTGTCCAGTTGTGTATGGAACACGACCCCCAGGTGTTCGAGGTGCTGGGAGGGTATTAAGTGACTTTTGAGGTGATTGATCTGAAAGCCGTGTTCCTCTAGATAGGAGATGGTGAGGTGGAGATGTGTCTGAACTAACTCCTGGGATGTCGTCCGGACCAGGATGTCATCTAGGTAGGGAAAATCTGTCACTCCCCGAAGCCGGAGGTTCGCGATAAGCGGGATTAGCAGCTTCGTGAACGTCCTGGGGGCTGAGGCGAGGCCGAAGGGAAGGGCTCGGTATTGCCAGTGTTGGCTGTTGTAAGCAAAGTAGAGCCATCATCAGTGTGCAGGAAGAATGGGTACGTGTAGGTACGCGTCTTTTAGATCCAGAGAGGTGAGCCAGTCGTTCTTGGATATTGCCATTGAGCTGGATGTCAGGGTTTCCATTTTGAACCTCTGGGTTTTGACGCATTTGTTGAGGCGTTTCAGGTCCAAGACGGCTCGCCATTCTCCGGATTTCTTTTGCACTAGAAAAAGGATGGAATATAGGCCCTTCCCCTTCTCATGCCACGACACTCTTTCTCTGGCCCCCATGTCATGCAGTCTGTTGATCTCGGACTGCATTGCTGTGCGTTTGCACAGATTGCCTGAAAGGGGAGAAATGCGGAAGAACTCCCTCGGTTGGCATTTGAGTTCTATGGAGTAACCGTGAGTGACTGTCTGAAGTGCCCAAGTGTCGGTCACTGACCGCTTCCACTGCTGGGCAAAGTGAAGTAGTCTTCCTCCTAGACGGTAGGAGTCAGGGGAGGAAGAGACTAAGGAGTCAGGATTCTTGTTTGCGAGGCGGAGATCCAGCGCATCTGTTGTAGGCAGCCTGTGTAGCTGGCCTGTTGGGTCTGGATCCACAGCTTCTGTGCCCTCTGCCTCGCTGTTGTAAGTTCCAGGAATTATAAGAAGAGAAGGTACGCTTGTGACCGTGGCTAGTTCTCTGAAAGGGTCGAAAAATGCTTCTTCTCCTTATTAGAGGCCTCAGCGAGGGCCTTGTCTAAGGCAGAACCAAACAATTTGCCCCTTTAAATCTGCTATTGACAAGCATGTTCTTAGCGTGTGAATCGGCTCGCCATGGGCGGAGCCAGAGGCGTCGTCGTGCCGCTATGTTAGCCGCCATACCTCGGGCTGCCCAGGTAACAATGTCCATAGAGGCGTCCATAAGAAAGGTGTGAGCTAGGGTGACATTAGCAGCCAGTTTCTGGGAAAGCGCTGCCGAGATGTTCAGGTCTTTGGCCAGCTTAAACCACTTCATGATGGCCCTGGCAGCGTAAGAAGTGGTGGTAGCCATCTGTAGGGTATGGGACAGCGCCTCATAGCTCTTACGGAGCCCTATTTCAATGCCCTTATCTGTGGGGTCTTTAGGTAACAGATCCTCCAAAGAGGGGAAAACTGAGTGGCGGGCTAGGGAGGCGGCAGCTGAGTCCACCTTGGGTGGCCTGAAAATAGCGTCACTCTGTTTAGCGAAGGAGTACAAGGACTGCTGGATTTTGGATAGTTTGGTTGCTTTAGTGCGGTGCTTCCACTGGGCCTTAATAATTCTTTCGAAAGCCCGGTCCAGAGTGACTCCTTTACCGCTGCTATGCAGCCTGGGAATGTATTCCGTCTGATTCCTCCTCATCTGAGGAGGAGTCAGACTCCTTTTTCTTTGGGGTGCTAGGAGTTATTCTTAGTACTTGCGAAGGAGTTTGGGACCCTGGTCCGTGGGGAGCTCCTTGCCCACTTCCTTAGGCCCCTTAGCCAGAATGTCCTCCCATTCGGGGGTGACCTGGTTGTCTGTCACCGAGGAGTAATTATCCTCCCCATCAGAAGCCACTGAGGAGGAAGTGGCCGGGGGGGGAAGACTTGGAACGCTCTTGGGGCCGGCATTTCTTACACGGGGGCTGCGTGTGTGTGTGTTCAGATTCGGTTGAGGACCCTAGTAGTTCGCCCTCCTCAGAGGGGGAATCGTTCCCATTTTCCTCCTAAGAGGGATCTGAGCAGTTCCCTAATAGTAGGCCTGTGGGCCGGCTTATGGGCTTTCTGTTTTCCTTTTCCTGCCCTTTTTGTGTTTCCCTTGAAGGTGGATTTGGGGGGAGGGGGGTGCTTTAGTTTCTGAGCCCTCCTCTGATTAGTTTCGATACGTGCCAGGACCTGCATCATAGACCTGAGCGCGTCCATCTGGAGCCTCTGGAAGGACTCCATTGATTGTTCCCCTCTTACTTGTGAGGAGGCATTCTGCCTCCTCCATCTCCTCTACTTGCTCGGTGCTCGCCGCTGTGCGCCTGTCCTCCGGGTCTCCGCGTAGCTCCTCTAACTGTGAAGCGGGAGCTGCAGCCTGCGCTAGGGGATCCGGCGTGGTTACGGATCCACTTATGGCTTCCTGGGCACCATTTTGCGCTCTTCAGTGGCGTAGGCCCGTCATGTTTCCCCCAGCAGGGGTTTCTCTGTCCCTCTGCTCTGCCGGGCCCACCTCCTGCATGGGCTCACCGGCAACGGGCTTACAGTGGGAGTGCCCACAAGGAATTCCCTGTGCTCATTCTTCCCCCTTCCCATGCCAGCTGAGATGGGAGGGAAGGGAGGGGTCATGTCAAAACAGTGTCCATGGTTCAAAATCCCCATCAAGGGATAAACTTTTATCTCTTGGGTTGAGCTTAGTATCACTAGCTCTTGCCTGACTTGCAATAAAGGTTACATGCCTGCTCAGGGAAAAGAAAAGAAAAATGAAAATGCAAAAATGGAAGAAAAACTGCTGTCTGATCGGAGCCCAGAAGCTCCACTCCTACTAAGTCAGAGGAAGAAATCCAACTGGAGCTGCAAGGGACTGAACCCCACTCAACATGATCCACTGGATCTTTGTCTTCTGCCTCCTACTGGTTGAGATGGGGATCGTCCCCACAGTGCAGAATTGAAGGCCAGTAGATCTGAAGAGAAGAGCTGATTTAATAAACACAATGCTGACCATGAACTTGTAACAAGCTTACACAGGGACAATTCATGGTCAGCACTGTATCACCTAATCATGGTTAAATTCTACTGGGAGGAGGGTTTAGCCATGAAATCAGGACAATGATGTCCTCCTTTATACTGCCTGCAAAGTGAAGGTCTGCATCATGTCAGCTCACAACATCTCAGAATCAAGTCCTAACAGAATAACTTTTTAGTAAAGTCAATCAACCAGTGACCCAATTCACCCTAACAGTAGGAGTTCTGCTAATGAAAGTGCCCTAGCATTCTGTCACATAACCAGTAAAAATACAGCAAAGGTAGATCCACTACAAAGTACTACAGATATATACCAACATTAACTTGTCAAGAGCAGGCAAGCATTGAGGTTCCAAGCTACTGAGATCAGCCACAGAACCAAATACAACAATATGATGCGGCAAGACAAATTGAATCAATTCATTCATTCTTCATGCATTCTGTGGGCTAGTGCATTCAATCAATTGATTAGCAGACCACTAAAAACTTGGACTTTCCCAGACTAGAAAATAATTCTCCATGAGCTGTTAGAGATTTTACTATTATTAAAGGACTAACTTCCTTAAAAGTGAGGAAATTGATGACTGAAACTGAACTATTTGTTTCAACTGAAGTGGTTTTTGAAGAAGGCTGGAGAACCATATATGGAATAATTTTAAAGAACAACAACTCTGCATCAAATTCATGATAATTAACTATGTTCTACATTTTCTTACTTTGTGAGAAGCAACACTGGTCCAGGACAACAGAGTGACTACTATCTCCACCACCATGTAATGAATCCCTTCTCCTCCATTATCCCCGGAAACAAGAAGCTGTAGTAAGGGACCCAGCCAATGCTTTGCAAAAGGTTGGAAAACCTAGGGAAGAGAAACAGTCAAGTATACAAACCCTCTATTCTGGAAATTGGTACATAGCATTAATAAAATCACTGTGATAACACCTGATTTGGAATCCAATACTATATATGTATAATTAGGATTATTTTTTCCTATATGCATCACTTTGCATTTGTCAACACTGAATTTCATCTGACATTTTGTTGCCCAGTATCCCAGTTATGTGAGAGCCTTCTGCAATGCCTCACACTGCAGCCCTGCAACATGGGCCCTTTTCACACAAAATGCCTCCACCCAGTTTCGCTGGGTGGAGGCGTCTGTGTAAACACCACGGGCGGTGGGTGTAGGTGTGTGCGTGCTCCCGTGCAACACCCATTTCCACCCACCACCCGCAGAGCAATGAACTCTAATGCTGATTATTCTGTGGGTGGGTGGAGATGGGTGTTGCTTAGGAGCATGCACGCACCTACACCCACCGCCCGCGGTGTTCACACGGACACCTCCACCCATCTCCACCAAGCGAAATGCACCCAGTGAAACTGTGTGGCGGCATCTCGTGTGAAAAGGGCCCATGTTGCAGGGCTGCAGTGTTTCCCTGTACCATGTATAATAAAATCTAACACCCATTTTATCAGTTAGAGTGTCTTTGTAAAAAGGACCTATCTTGGATATTTCTGTCTCATCTGAAAATATGGCCACTCAACTCTTCACCCCTTTTTCCAGGTCATTAATGACTATATTATTATTATTATTATTATTAAGCATTTGTATAGCGCCAGCTGTGTACCTGGCGCCTTACAGAACAATAAGATAGATGCGGTCCCTGCCTACAGCTTACAATCTAATAGACACGAAGGGGGAAGACAGGGATAGGGGACACAGGGAGAGACAAGGGATAAAAACATTCAAGTGGATGCGAAGTCTCGGGTGCACGTGCTTGGCTTGGTTGCACTTAGGCAGGAGTCTGCGGGGAGGGCAGACAGTGAGTATTGGGTGGGAAGTTCTAACAGGCGTCGGGGAAGGCGGCAAGGAAGAGGTGGGTTTTGAGGAGGGATTTGAATGTGCGGAGGGAGGGGGCAAGGCAAATGTGGGCAGAGAGGGAGTTCCAGGCATGGGAGGCAGCAAGGGAGAAGGGACGAAGGCGGTTAGGCAAGCAGGGGAGATGAGGGAGAGGAAGGGAGGGGACCGAGGAGGAGCAAAGAGTGCGTGCAGGAGTGTGTAAGGAGATAAGGTCTGAGAGGTAAGGGGGAGCCAGATTGTGAAGGGTTTTTAAGTAAATACCAGGAGTTTGTGAAGGATGCGTGCAGGAACGGGGAGACAGTGAAGCGAGGAGAGGAGAGGCTGCACGTGGTCGAAGCGACGGGCTGAGTGGATGATCCTAGCAGCGGAGTTTTGGATGGAGCGGGGGAGGCCAGCAAGGAGGAGGTTGCAGTAGTCAAGGCGAGAGATGACCATGGCGTGAACAAGGGTTTTGGCTGAGGAGACCGAGAGAAAGGGGTGAATCCGTGCAATGTATACAGAGGGCAAAGCGACAAGACTTGGCAACAGAGTCGATGTAAGCTTTGAAGGAAAGGTGAGTGTCGAAGACAAAGCCCAAGCTACGGGCTTGGGAGACAGGACGAATGGTGACCCCATCAATAAGGATGGAGAGGGGAGGAAGGGTAGGGAGGAAAAATAAGGAGTTTAGTCTTAGCCATGTTGAGCTTGAGAGAACGTTGGGACATCCAGGCGGAAATATCAGAGAGACAGCTGATGAGGCGAGCTTGGACAGAAGGGGAGAGAGAGGGGGTGGAGAGACAGAGTTGAGTGTCGTCAGCATAAAGGTGATATTGGAAGCCGTGGGAGGCAATGAGTTTGCTAAGGGACAGGGTGTAGATAGAGAAGAGGAGAGGGCCCAGGACAGAGCCTTGGGGAACCCCCACGGAGAGGGGGAGGGAGGAGGAGCTGGAATTGGGAAGAGACACATTGAATGAGCGGTCAGAGAGGTAGGAGGAGAACCAGTCAAGGATAGAGCCGCAGAAGCCTAGGGAGCAAAGGGACTCCAGTAGGAGTGATTGCAGTTCAAGCCTCTGAAGCACTCTGCTGTTTACATCTCTCCATTATGAAAACTGATCATTTATTTCAGTAACATGGACCTGCAAAAACAATATACCTGTCAAATTTCCAGTACCCAAATTGGCTCAACAGTATCAGGCATCAATACCTGATTGTGACCCAATTCAGATAGTCGATGTCCCGGAATGTTGACTTACGGTCAGGTTTTTGTTAAAAAAACTTTAAAAAATCTATTTATTGACTTCCAACACCTGTTTATTGATTTTCCGTCCTAGGAAATCAATGTCTAGTCCATTTAAAAAAAATAATTCTGCCCCTATATTTTTGTTTTCGAATCCGATTCACCGATTGGTAATTTGGAAATCAAAAAATCATTATCTAAAGTGAGCAGGCTTTTGAGTACCTGATTGGTACATTAAGTATCCATTTTGGCTCTAATCCCTACCCTTTGTTTCCTATCTTTTAGCCAGTTACCAGTCTATGAAAGGACCTTTCCTCTTATCACGACTGAAGTCTATGATGAAAAATCTTATCAAATTCTTTTTGGAAACCGAATGACACCATAACACCCTTATCCACCTGTTTGTTAACAACCTTAAGAAATTCCAATATTTGGTAAGGCATGATTTCCCTTTACAAAAACCATAATGGTTTTTCCCTATCATGTCACGCTTTTCAATATGCCTAATAATTCTATTCTTTACAACTTCCCCTACAAATTTACTCTGTACTAATGTCAGGCTCACCAATCTGTCATTTCCAGGGTCACATCTGGAGCCTTTAAAAAAAAAATTAGCATTACATTCACTATCTTTCAATCCTTAAATGTGCAATAGGCAACTTATTACAGATAGTGATTCTGTTACTTTGTATGTGGTTTCTTTAAGAATTTGTGGGTAAAACCATTTGGTCCAAGTGACTTGCTCCTGTTCAGTTTATAAATCTACTCTAAACCTCTTCTTGTGTCTCTTCCACTTGCAGTTCTTCAGATTCACCACCTAAAAAGGGATAGCTCCTGCCCCCTTAGCATCTTTTGCAGCAGGTGCGGTGCCAGCCCCCGTGGCACTGCTCCTACTGGCCTCCGCTCCCCCAAGTTTTAAAAAAAGATTTGATTTTACCTTAAGTTCTAACTTCTTCCCCAATCCTGGGTTCCGGCAGTGCGGGGTGGAGTTCAGAGCCCCAGCGCGGCTGTGTCAAGCCGCTCCGGCACTCTGAACTTCCGGGCTGATGATCGTGCATGCACGAGCATGTTGCTGTGCTATGTACATACAGAAAATTGGGCCAGGAGGTTGCGAGGGGGAGGCGGGGCCGTGGGGGAGGAGGGGACTCAGTGCCACAACCAAATTCAACTAGGAGGAGAGCCAGAGGGAGACGGATGGAGCCCTGCAAGGGGCAAAACTGTAGAGAACGTGCGTTGGGCGGCTAGGGAGTGCCGTCCAGTGCATGTTCCCAGAAATGAGCAATGCGTTGCCAGGATTGCTGGGGGCAGTCTTTCATCATAGCCCACAGCGAGGAAACCGGCAGCACAGTAATGTAATATGGGCTATAGCCCTTGACGCCCAGGGGGAGGGAGAGCAATATGGATGTGTGTGTGTATGTGTGTGACTTGACATGTGTTTGCTACTGGCTGGTGGAACAGCAACGAGGGGTGGGGGTGGCATGGGGAAAAGGAGGTACACTTATTTGGGGTAATGGGACACAGAATTTGGGGTACTGGGGGTAAATTTCACTACTAACAAGGACAGCTAAAGAGAAATATGAGAAGATTGTGAGTCTTACCACCCTGCTGAACTGCTTTGGAAGGTGGGGGGACAGAAAAACCATTATTAGGCAGAACGAGCATTTTGTTGCTAAGGTAGTGTCCAAATGGGATCTGCAATGAGCTCAGAACAACAAAAGGAGCAGGAAGGGGGAAGTGACCCAACCTGCAAAGGAGTGAAGACACAGGATCTATACACAATCTCTTCCATTTTGACCAGTACTAAGTAAGCAGCTCAGAGGAGAGTCTGTACAACCACAAAGCAGAGACTTTCCAATTCACTGAAAGAACTGAGCCCGGCCTCAACATCCAGGCTGAGAAGCACTGACCCAATCTGGACTGAGCCTCTGGGTAAGGGACAGTTAGGGAACCTCAGTGTAATTTAGAATGTGTTTGTTTTATATTTGATTTATTGACTTGCACTATCTGATCAACAGCCTTTTCTTGTATGTACTAAATACATGTTTTATAACCAAGCCTAGTGTGCTTGTGTGTTTATTCAGCCTTGGGGGGTTCACTAAGAGAGTACCCTATCTAGGTGAGAGCCTAGACGGACCTTTTTCATATAAGACAACCCCACCGTGAAGTCTTCCAAGTTACGGGTGGCCAGAGAAGGTTCTCGGAGTTACGGCTGGGCTGAAAGATCAAGGGGAGGCGTTTCTGGGGGTGCGGACCTCTGAAAGCTACCTGATTACAGTGAGAGTTTCTGATCACTTGGGAACCCATGTGGGCACAGGCAACTGGGTTGCGGCTGGCCGAGTGGGCATTTGGGGTACAGCCTAGAAAAAGAGGGGGACCCCGATCCTGGCGACAGGGGGAGTGGAGAGTGCTTGTGACTGTTTACTTTTAAATTTATTGAGTGTCTCTGAGCACGGGCTTTTTCTCTCCACTCTCACGTGGTGTGAGGGTGGGGGCTGCCTGCTGCGGAGAGCATATATAAAGGTGATTCCACCAGGCACCATTTTCTCTCTCTTTGACTCAGTTCTTGAGAAAGAGTGAGTTTGCAGTTGGCTATCCAGCTGGTGGTCAGACTGACTCTTTGGATCAATTCACTGTTACTCAGATTAGAGTTATTCATAGATATTTTATTATTTAATAATAATCATCTCAAGGAAGCAAGTTAGGTATAGGTAGTACTAGTGCCAAGTCAGACCAAGGGTCCATCATCATTCAGGCCCAGCATCCTGTCCTCGAGTGGTGAGGAGACGCTGCTGAGCTCAGCCTGCCTTGTCTGGATGAGTACATTGGGGCTTAGCCTTGGCTTTTTTTTTGGGGGGGAGGCCCAGGGGCTGGGGGACTTGTCTTGGGTGGTGACACATCTAAATAGTGATTATTATGGGATGATATCACATATGGTTATTATAGATTAGTTCTGCCCTTTTAGTATATTTTTTGTATTTTTAAGATATTTTTAATTAATTTTTAAATTGAGTTATAGTATGTTTTAATTATGAATTGTAATTGTTGATTGTGTGTGTTGTAAGCTGCCCCACTTTTTTTTAAAAGGGCCTGTGTGCTTGGACCGGCGTTTTGGTGGTGTAGCAACTAGGGGTGCTGGTCTGGAGGGGCCTGGTTTGGTGGCAATGCAGCACTGAAATGGGGCAAACCTTTTTTAAAAAGGGTGTGTGTGTGCTTGGACAGGCGTTTGGCTGTCTGGGGACTGGGAGCCTACCCTAGAAAACCACAGGGAGCCAAGGAGAGCATGAAAATGAAGAGCATTCAGGATAATGGTAAGTGATGGCATGGGGATTGGGAGGGTCTTGGACCTCTTCTTTGGCAGAGAGGTCCACAAAGAAGCAAAATTTAAAATGGCATTCAAAAAGCAAACATCTAAAGTAATTTGCTTCTTTTTTCTATCCAGTTTGTCTGAGATATGGCATGATTTCACACTGCGCCTCACTTTCCTTGTGAACATAGGAGAAAATAGGTAGGAGCATGGCAGAAGAGAAGGCTGCAGACAACAAGGAAAACCTTTTCCCCTGTTCCCCACTGAACCCATCTCTTCCACCTTCCTCTTCACGTGCTCCAAAACCAAACCCTGTCCCTCCTACTTCTCCTCTTCCCTTTCGTTCTCTTTTGATTCAGCTTGTCACAGAACAGGGAGCTAACTCAGTCCTCCTGGTTCTCCAAGCCAGAAGGAAGGCTTGTCCCAAAGCCTACACCTTCAGAAGACTACAGGTGGCCAAGCATGCCATGAAAATCGAGGATTCGAGGGTTCAGGATAAAGGTAGGCGATGGCACCGTGATCTATTTTTTTAACCTACTATGGTTAATTTGGACCTGGTGGGAAAGAGTGTATGGGATCCCAGTAAGAGGGTTCTCTATCCCCCAGTGGCAGTGCTTCACACACCAGCATTAAGTAATGTAATGTCCATCTAATGTTAACCCTGGGAACTCCTTGCTGCTGGGTTATGCCACGCCACTAGCCTACCATTGCCCTGGCTCCGCCTCCTGTTGCCCTGGCTCCGCCGCTAGGCCCGCAAACGGCAGGTTTAACCCGCCCACTGCCCCAACCACCTCCAAACCCACCAGCCACCACTGCTTTGTAGTGACTCAAAGACTTCATCTAGCTTTTCTGCAATTTCTTCCTCGAGTGCCTTTTTACCCCTTGATGGTCTAATGGCCTATATGGCACACTAGCAGGCTTCCTGCTTCTGATATATTTAAAAAAAAAAATCTTATTATTTGATTTTGCGTCACTGCAAATCATTCCTCTTGGCCTGCTTTATTATAATTTGACATTTATCTTGCCAATGTTTATGTTCCTTCTTATTTTCCTCATTAGGACTCTTTTCCTTTTAAAAACAATGCTATTTTGGCTCAAATAGCCTTTGCTACTCTCCCGTTTAGCCATACTGGCATTCATTTCGTCCTCCTGCTACCTTTTTTGATATGTGGAATACATTTAGTCTGAGCATCTAAGATAGTGTTTTTAAGTAGTTTCCATCTCTCTTGCAGATATTCAGTCCTGGAAATTGTTCCTTTTAGTTTCTTTCTAACTAGCTTCATCATTCTTGAAGTTTTCCTTTCTAAAGTTAAACACCACTATGGTAGATGTATTTTTCACTTTTCCTTTCTAAAGTTAAACACCACTATGGTAGATGTATTTTGCACTTTCCCTTTTATAAGTATGATGCAATTACATTATGGTCGCTACTGTTCAGCTACAGATACCCCAGGGATCAGATCATGTGCTCCACTAGCAACAAATCCAGTCGCTTATCCCCTTTTGGGTTCCAGAACTACCTGCTCCAAGAAGCAGTCATTTGTGGTTTCTAGAAATTTTATCTACGCATCATACCCAAAGGTGATGTTTAACCAGTCAAAACAAGAGTAGTAAAATTCACCCATTATAATTATCTAAATTTGTAGCTTCTCTGACCTCCCTTAGTATTTCATAATCCCTCTCACAGTCCTGGTCAGGCAATTTGCATTACACAGACCTGTATGATGAAATGTCTGGACCAATTTTATCTAGGATGGTGCCACCGCCTGTATACTTGGTGCAGCATCAGCCTAGGGAGTAGCTGTGTTCTGTAAATGTCCCTTTGGAGGCATCTGGTGCCCGACTTGTCTAATATGGAATGTATCAACCTCGTGGTGGATTTAGCAGGGGATAGATTGGTGATTTTGCTGGTGTACTGACCACCCCACTGCACAGCTGACTCCCTGACTGCTCTAGCTGAGCTAGTCTCAGAGGTGGTGCTGGGTTCACCCAGACTTATTGTCTTGGGCGATATCAACATACATGCCGAGGCTTGCCTTTCAGGGACAAAGCAGGAGTTCATGGCCACCATGGGCCTATCCCAGGTGATATCTGGCCCGACACATGAGGCAGGACACACACTGGATTTGATGTTTTGCACCACCCTGGAAACAGAGTTTCTGATTCAGGGGTGTTGCTACAACACCGTTGTCATGGTCAGGATCATTACCTCCTGAGGGCCCAGATCCTATGCCCTCATCAGAGTGGTGGGCCCATTGGGATGGTCTGCCCTTGCAGACTAATGGATCGAACTGATATCCAAAACTCTTTGGGGGATCTACCTACTGACCTTGACGGCTACTCTGTTGATGACCTAGTCGCTTTATTGAATGATAACTTGACTACGGCCATCGACATGGTCGAACCCAGGCGTCTGTTCCTACTGCTGTGACAGCACAGGTCCTCGTGGTATACAAAAGACCTGAGGCAGTTGAAGCAGGAGGGTAGGTGGTTAGAGCACAGGTGGTGCTCGACTTGCGCTGAGGGACTATGCCGTGGTTGTGATGGTAAAGAAGCTTTCTTCCCCACTAACATAGCAGTTCTTCTCCGCTAGCATAGCAGTTCCCTGCTAACACAGCAGTCCCCTTCTAACGAAGTCATTGCTAAAGGATGCTTTTGCCTGAACCACATGAGTCTCTGCACATCAGCTTTTGTCCAGTTATTTTAAAAATTCTAAAGCTTTTTGAATTTTATGTAGCAGCAGTCCGGTTCCAATTTGGTTCAAGTGGAACCCATCCTTCCTATATAGGCTCTCCCTTCCACAAAAGGTTCTCTAGTTTCTTGTAAACCTAAAACTCTCTTCTATACACCATCATCTGTCTCACATGCTGAAACTCTGAAGCTCTGCCAAAGAGATTCTGGATTTCAGTCTCCTTCCTAGCAGCCAAAAGTTTAGCCTCCATAACCTATGTATTACTGTTGTTGGTACTCGTGCAACATGACGAATGGCTCCTCCCCAGCACTTCCTAACATCCTATTTAGACATCTCATGAGATCTGCTGCTTTCATCCCCAGTGGGCAATTGACCAGCTAGTCCTCACAGCAGTAATAAAACCATCTCTCTGTATTGTAATAATCAAATTTCCCACCACTAAAGGTATTCTATTCCTATCATCCAGGGTCCTCTTCCATATGAGAGGATTTCTTGACAGGGGTGGGGAACCCTTTCCCACTCAAGGGCCACTTTGAAAATTAGTACAAGCCCCAAGGGCTGCATAGAAGTGAGTGAGGGTACGCAAAGAGTGCACTCAGAAGAAGAGGGTTCAGATAATGAATCTGTTCCATGCATCCATCCCCTATCCTGGTGTTCATGCCCTCATCTCTGCTCCTTTACCCCAAGCTCACTCTTTCAGAGTTTGGGGTTAGGAACTGGAACCAGGAACTGGAAAGGAGCCACATAAAAACTAGTCACAGGCTGCATTTGCCCTCAGGCCTGAGGTTCCCCACCCCTGATCTATAAGATGGGTTCAAGGTATGTGATCACGCCTCCCCACCCCCAATCCAGTTTGATTCCCTCCTTCCTGGAGACCTTCATCCTCCATAAAAGAACAGGCTATCACAATGGAGGTGGAACTGCTCTACTACATTCCTGAAAGTCTACTCTATATAGAGTAAGAAAGGATGAATGTTTCTTCAAAGGTTCAGAAAAAAACCTGTGTAATGCCCATTCACTTCTTATTTTGTTGGAAATACAGCAGAACATAACTCAATGATTTGTGTTCCTTGATGTTCTTAAACTCAAAGCAAAACACCAACTTGAAAATTCAAACATTGCATGGTTTTCACCTGAAGTACAAGCAAGAGTCCTTGCACGTCCAGAAACCAATCACTACACTTTTTTACAAGTGGCTCTCTCTTTTCTTTCTGCTCACTTCTGGAAACAGCTGGCTAGCATGTTCCTCCTTCCCCTATTAATTTCCACATATTAAATTCCTTAAGTACATTCACATAGTGTGCAATGTGTACCCATTTCCCTTCATAAACACAGAATGGAAAAGACATACCCAAGCCCTTTCTCCATTCTTGCAAATGGGCCCTTATCCATTCTTTATGACACAACAGATGCCATCAAAGGTTTTCCTTATCATCAACGAAGGAGCCCAAGCTCTATGGGGAAAGTGCAAATCCCATGAAAAGATGTGGCCTGAACATGAAGTTCGAGCTAGGTTTATTAATAGGAATTTCACACTGGTAACCAAAGTTGAAAATACAGGTGTGTTTCATATAGTTTGGGTTTTCACCCAAAGAGTAGGGCAGCAAAATTTCTGTCTCTACAACAATATTTTTCAAATGAAGCACAGCTTGTTACAATTAAATCACTTACTTCTTCAGTATTAACAATGAGCTTTGCCAAGAAGAGACGAATGTTTAACGGTACTGATGGATTCCCTAATTTACCATGCAGAAACTTCATCCACGGAGGAAGGTCTGGAGAAACTGTCCCCTGAAATTGGAAGTAAATACAACTTTTGAAATGAGCAATTACTAAAGGAAAAGTGACTTGAGTATAACAGGGGCTGGTAAGAGCTAAAGCACACAAGAACAAATTTCCCCATCACTGCCTGCAGTCCAACCTATTCTAAGACTAAATAGGTTGAGTGCAAGTTACATCCAACCTAGCAGACCCGACACTTGCAGCTGGATCTTTTCCAGTTTGGGTCTAGGATGAAGGGGGTTGCAGGCTGACCATTGTGGGATCACTGGTTGCCCATTACTATCTTAGAGTTGCATACCGGTCATCTTTAATCCATTGTACTAATAAAGAAATGCATACAAATTACTTGAAATTAATATGAACTAAAAAAAAAAAATTGCAGCCTTCAAGATCCTAATTTTTAAGCTGTCAGCAGAAAGGAAAATTGGATGCTTACCTGTGAATTTTCCTTCTATAGGGACAACTCCTGGAAAGTCAGCTCAAGACACTAGGGTAGATCCTTCACTGTGACCAGCAGGAGGCAGACTAAGCTTTTTGGAGCATGCATAGAGGGATCTTCCCCCACAGAGCGCCAGACGTAGAAAGCAACCGAACAGTAACCATCAAAAATTGTACTAACCTAACCACCCTGTGCACAAGCGCTAGGGCCAAACTGATAACCAACACATTCCACTCAGTCATACTGTAGAAACTGGGTGGGTAACTGGCTGTCCAAGAGTTGTTCCTGGAGAATGAAAATTCACAGGTAAGCACCCAATTTTCTCTTCTCACAGGGAGCACCCCTGTACGGCCAGTTGAGGACACTAGGGACATTCTCAAGCAGTGTCAGATCAGAATAGGGCAGGAGACAGGAGGAAAGGAATTTGTTTCAAAGGAGGGAGTTAAATCACCGCCTGTAACACCCTCCTGCTGAAATGATGTCTGAGCAGATTCCTGAACGTGGACCTTATAGTGCCTGGTAAACATGTGTACCGAGGCCCAAGTTGCTGCTTGACAAATCTCATAAGAAGCAAGGTTCCTGAAGGCCTGAGAGGTGGAAGTCCCTCTCAAGAGAATGTGCATAAATAGCTTGAGGCGGCGACTCATCCTGCGCCCTGTAAGCCTCTGCTATGCCAGTTGTTAGTCACTTGGAAATCAAAGATTTAGAGGCCTTCAATCCTTTCCTGCCAGGGATATAGGTAATGAAAAGAGCAGACGAGCGCCTAAAACTCGCCCTTCTGTCTATATAAACCCTTAGAGCTCTCCCTACATCCAGCTTATGCCATTCCCTCTCATGAAGGTGAGAGGGCTGAGGGCAGAAGGAGGGGAGGACAATCTCCTGCCCCCTGCGTAAAGGCGTATTAACCTTAGAGCAGAAAGTTGTATCCAAATGAAGAACTACAGAGTTATCTCCAAACTCACACAGAGCTGGCTCTATGGAAAGTGCTCCTAGTTCCGAAACCCTACTAGTAGACGTAATGCCCACCAGAAAGGCCACCTTTAAAGAAAGGTAATAGACACACTTACTGAATAGGTTCAAATGGGACTGACAAAAATGCCCTCAACACGAAGTTAACATCCCAAGAGGAGAAACGGTGTACTAGGGGAGGGGACAGAGCTCTAGCGGTCTTCAGGAAGTGTTCAACGTGAGGGTGGGTGTTGAACTTGAACTCCCTAACACAGGAGAAGACACTAACGCTGCCACCTGTCTCAACAGAGTATTGGGCTTAAGGCCCTCGTACAAACCCTCCTGGAGAAACTCTAGGACATGCCGAACCTTAGCAGTCAGAGGGCTAAGGGACTTCCCTGTATACCATGAGGAAAACACCCACCAGGTGCGCCTGTAAATATTTCTGGTGGATTGTCTCGGTGTCTAACTGCATCAGGGTGTCTAACACTGCTTTCAAATACCTCCGCTGTTTCAATGCTCCATGCTCAATCTCTACGCAGTTAGCCTCAGCAACACTAGGTTTTCATATTGGACACTGAGACTGAGATAGTAAGTCTGGAGTCTTGAGAAATCTCAGCAGGGGGGGGGGGGGGGGGGGGGAAGGGCAGAGGCAATTTTTGGCTCTTGGAGGTCGGCGAACCATGGCCTCCTGGGCCAGAATCCCCGTTACAAGGATCAGGTGGGTGCGCTCTCTCCACATCTTGGATATTGTTCTGGTGATCAGAGGAAACAGAGGAAATTCATACGAGGTGCCTTGTGGCCATGGCTGATTGAGACGAGCATCCTGTGCCACTGCTAGATGATCATGGTGGCGAGACATGAAGCAAGGCACCTTCACATTGTCTTTGCTTGTGAAGAGATCGATCACGGGTCACTCAAAGGCTTCCACAATCTGCTTGCTCAGGGACCACTCCCCCGGGTTCATTGTCCATCTGCTCAGCCAGTCCACGTGGATGTTTTCGCTTCCCTTTACATGTAGAGCTCGCAGCAATTGCAGGCTCATTTCTACCCAATGCAGCAGCCGGATGACCAGATGATGAAGGCCTCATGAGTGAGAGCCCCCGGATGGTTCACGTAGGCCTTTGCCATCACGTTGTCTGTGTACACTAGTGTTGATTCCGGACTGTCATGGAGAGGGTTTATAGGATCAGGAAGATCGCCTTGAACTCCAGCCAGTTTATGCTTCTTCCACTTTCTCCTGTAGACCATGTGCCCTGAGCTGACAATAGAAGGCAATGGGCTCCCCATCCCGCCACGCTGGCATCCGTTGTCAGCACCACGCCGATTGGGTCTTCCATAGGTATTTCTTCCTGGAACCTGTCGGCAGACATCCACCACTGAAGGGAGCCTCTCACTTCCTGTGATATTAGGACCCATGGGTTGAGTCTCACTGTCAACTGGTCTTGGTAAGGCTGCAGGAGTATCTGGATGGCCTTGCATGGAGCCTGGCCCAGCGGAGGAACTGAGTGCAGGAGATCATGATCCCCTGAAGGCTCACCAGGACCTTGAGCCTGAGTCTTGGGTAGTTGAGAATGAGCTGGATCAGACTGAGGAGCAGTCTCCGCACTGGGGTCAGATGGCTCTTTTTGAAGTTTACCAAGAACCCGTGTGACTGAAGATACTGAATAGTTCTGGCTGTATCTCGTTCCGTCCTCTGTGCCGATGGGGCCCTGATCAAGATGTCGTCCAGATAGAGGTGTAGGCATATTCCTTCTGCCCTCAGGTTGGAGACTAAGGGAATCAGGACCTTGGTGAAGGTTCTCGGTGATGTAGTCAGGCTGAAAGGGAGGGCCATGTATTGCCAACACAACAGACTCTATGTGAAGCACAGCCACCGCTGATGAGCCAATCTTATCAAGACATTGAGGTACGTCCCCTTCAAGTCCAGGAATGCTAATCAATCCCCCTAGACATATGGACTGCAGCGTCTCCATCCTGAACTTTTTTATCGTCACCGATCTGTTGACGTGCTTCAGGTCGAGGACTACCCTCCACTCATCTGATTTCTGGGGAAGAGTAGGTTCTCCTGTTCAACGTGTATATGCAGCCTTTGGGTGAGGTCATCAGAGGGTTTGGTGTGCGGTGTCATCAGTATGCTGATGACTCAGTTCCTCCACTGGACCAGGCTCAGAACTCTGATGACACCGAACTTTATCTCTTCTTTTCAGCGGACCCAGGCCCGGCAGTCTCAGTGCTTACAGGGAATTGGATGACGGCAAGCCGTCTGAATCTGAATCCTGCCAAAACAGAGGTGATGCTGGTGGGAGGGGCACAGGGAGTGGTGGCTCCCATCATTGATGGGATCCACCATCCGTTGGTCCCTCAGGTTTGGGGTGTGGGGGTGCTTCTGGACTCTCAGCTCTGCCTGGATGTCCAGGTGGTGGCTGTGGTGAAGGGAGCATTTCACTAATCACATCTGATTGTTTTGGCTTCGGACATATGTCTTGGACCATCATTGCGCCACCAACATCCATACTTTCATCACCTAAAGACTAAGACTACTGCAACGTGCACTATGTGGCGTTACCCTTGGTGACGGTCTGGAGGCTGCAGCTGGTGCAGAATGCGGCACTCTGTCTCCTTATGGGGATGGGTCATCACGAGCATATTACACCTGTCTCTGCACTGGCTGCCTATAGTCTTCCGGGCGCAATTCAAGGTGTTGTTTTTGACCTATAAAGCCCTATACGGCCTGGGCTATCTGCGGGATCATGTCACCAACCCCCCCCGGTCCTGGATCGGCCCCTGCAGTCATCCGGGGACACTCTCCTTGGGGTGCCCCGAGTATCTCGGTTGGGGACGATGAGGGTGTTCTCGATGGCCACACCGAGGCTGTGGAACTCCCTCCCGAGGGAGGTCTGCTTAGTCCCAGACCTTCCCTCTTTCTGCAGACAATGTAAGACCTGGCTGTTCCGACAGGCCTTTGGCAAGGGAGACATGTGGGGAGTTTGGGATGGGGGAAGGTGGGTTTTGTGTTTGTAACTCTGCCATTATGTTTTTATTGCAATTTTATAGTTATTTATATATGTATTTATTCATTTTTTTTATTGACAATTATTTTTGTATGGTTTTAGTATGTTGTAAGCCACCTCGAGCTGCAGTAGCAGGAGGGGGCGGCCTAGAAATCTAATAAAATAATAAATTAAATAAACAAAATTAAGAGACGGAGAAGGGGATGGGTGGGAGGAAAAGATTCAAACGGATCGCATAACCACACTAAACAATTTCTTTGACCCAAGCATCCTTGGTGACGTGGGTCCAGGCCTCAAAGAAATTTTCCAGGCAGCTGGAGAGAAAAGGGCCATCATCATGAGTACCCTCAACCTCATAGGTGCTAAACCTGCAACCAGGATCGTCGTCCAGAGGAGGACGTAGACTGTTGTCTAGGTGGGGCTTTGGCCTTATGAACCTTTTACAGTTCTGGGAGCAGGACTGGTACTGGAGCTTATGCTGCTGAGGCTGCAAGCACCGGCCTTGGGGGGTGAAAGACCTCTGCTTGTAAGAGTAGGAGACTGGTACCGGATAACAGCATCCCTTAATAGCCTTAATCACCCCGAATGACCTGGATGTTTGACACATCTCCTTTATCTTTTTCAGCGTTTCCTCAGTAGAATTTGAGAACAGTCTATCAGAGTCAAAGGGGAGATCATCTATCAGAGTCTTAGTCTCAGGAGTGATTGCAGTTGACCGCAGCCAAGCATGGTGGTGAAGGCACAGCACAGATGGCACGGTCTGCTATGTGCATTGCAGAGAACAGTTGGAATTGTGTGAGCTGCACCCTTTCCTTCTGCAATGCAGCTACTCGGGTAAGATCTGGTGAGGTGGAGAGTTGAGACCCAAGCCAATGCTGGTAACTGGACCTAGCTGCTAGACAGCCGCTCGTAAAGACAATGTTGCAGATGAGAACAATTTCCTCTCCAGGACATCTAGGTGCCTCACTTCTTGATCAGATGCTGAAGTATGAACTGTGCACAATCGTGACCTCTGTGTGGCTGCAGCAATCACCAAAGGGTGGCTGGGTGGTGACAGAACACTGCTGCATCCTCTTGTGGAACAGTGTATAAAGCATCCACTAACTTGTTAGCTTGTGCGGAGGAAGAAGGGTTTGCCCACAGGGGGGTGGAGGGCTCCATGAGCTCATCAAATACAGGTATCATGACATAACCAGGATCCCCTGTGCTCAAGATTCCAAAAACTGGTTCAGCTGGCATCTTTCCTAACACCTTGTTTGGTACTTGGGGAACAGCCTCAAGAAGGCATCTTAGCATCGCCGGAAAGGCCAGCACATCCCTCAGTGGACAGAGAATGGTTCAGACACCACATCCGAAGGGGAAGGAGAGACTGTAACCTCCTCTTCCGGGCTGGAGGAAGTAGAGGTGAATACTGCCTTATCTGGGTGAAGTCCCTGATCCGAGCTCTGGTGCCTTGTCTAGCAAGGTTTGTAGGTAGAGTGTTCCAGTACGCATTGACTGGGTGGGTGGTGTGGGAGTCGGCAGGTCCGGAGCAAGCTGTGCAGGTGTCGTAATAGAAGGTGCCAAATGAGCTGGCAGTGGTACCGTTGACAGGGCTCCTAGCAGTTTTGCTGGTGCCAAAGGAGGCACTTCAGGCTGAGCTGGGTGCTGCCCCCACAAGAGATGGAGGAAAAGGACCAGGCGGTAACATAGCGGCAGGCACAAGAGGAGCCCCAGAGACAGCAGCAGGGGTAGATCTTTTGTTCCGTGAAGCTATGCATCTGAAGTGGTGCCATGGCAAGTAGGAACAGTTCCTACAGGAGCGCTTGCAGTCCCTATAGGCATAGGGAGATCTGCTGCAGGATCTAGAGCAATAGGCTCTGTTGTTTGCACCAGGAGATTTTGTGTAGTAGTAGAAGGACCCAGTGAAAAGCCCCCGTCTTTGTTTGAGAAGATGGTCTCCACCATGAGGGTCCTGCTGGGGGGAAGGGGGGTAATTCTTCTGGTGGGGGGGGGAGCGTTCCAAGCCTCTTTTTCTTCTTCTTTCTAGGTGCCTTGTCAGATACATCCCTCAGCAGCCGGGGCCAGCTGGTTGAGTCAGAGGAAACAGCACCTTAGATAGATCCTGGAGTAATAGCATCGAGGATGGACCTGATCTCTGTGAAGGGTGAGTCATCCTGAAATGGAGGGTCAGGTGCTGCACACGTGGGGCTGTGCTCTCTGTGTTGCCTACAGTGCCAGAGGAAGGGCCTGGTCTGGGAGGCGGAACAGGCACAGTGGTGCCAGTGCTGTTAGGCCGCTTATGCACCCGAGGGGGGAGGGGGGGGAGAGTCTGAGAGGCCCAGCCTCACCCCCTTGCAGAGCTTGTCTAGTTAAGATGTCCTTTAAGCAAAGGAGTCTGTCCCTCTTAGCCCTGGTGGACAGCGTTGTGCATGCCTTGCAGGTTCTCATGTTGTGCCCATTCTCAGAGACATACATCACATCTGGTGTGTTGGTCGGAGATGGAAAGTGTGGGTAGGCACAACGTACAACCTCTTGAATCCTGATATTTTGAGGGATTAGACATCGTGCCCAGAAGAACCATGGCTAGCAGCTCAGGGCCACGGGGCCCTTTTGGGGCACAATGGTACGTTCTCACTTTGATGAGGCTAGAATGTTCTCAAAATCACTACAACAGTAGAAAACTATGAAGATTTTGAAGAATGCTAACCGTTTGCGGAGAGAAGAATGCTCTGATCAATAAAAGCAGTTGGAGGGGACTGAGGCAGGCAGGCTCCATCCCCTCTTTATTACCTCCCCTCTCTTGCGAGTCTAAAAGCCTGCACAGAGAACGGGAAGGGGAGGGGCTTGCCAGGATAGCCCTGGCTATCATCTAGAAGGTTCCAGGCAATCTGACTGGAAGCTGCTGATGAATGAGATGTTTCCGGTGACCTGCAAAGCAAGAAGGGGTCCCATAAGTGAGAACTGCAGAGATTCTCAAAGAACGACACTGAATTATTACTACAGAATCTCTGCAGGCACAGAATACATCATTAAGTAGGTGTGCAGTACTTTCAGGACATATTGCACCACTATGGCATTAGCAAACAAAAATAATGAAGAGAACTTTGTTTCTAGGGTTGATGTATGAAACCAGAACCTAATACTCACCTCATCTATTTTGGGTGTGATCTGGTTTCTTTGCATATGTTTAATTAAGGTCGTCATAGAGGCCATACATTCATGCTTGTTGAGTTCATCCATCTCCAATTCCATAACATCTTCTTGAATCATAGATTCTGTGGGGTCCTGTATTTAAACAAAGAAGATCAGCAAACTCTTCATGAGGGCTCTGCACACAGTTTTTAAAAAGGTCATATTACATTTAAACTGTGTGTCATTCTGATTTCCTAGTTAGGACTGTACATACTTCCCTACTATAACTGCTTGGCAATAATTAAAAATGACATTTCAAACAAGATTAAGTAGACAACAGGTAAAACACTGTGTTCAAACTAAAGTCTCCAAAACACCTTAACTAATTGCATGGAGCTTCTCATCTCTCTGGACCTATGGATGTCAGTTGCATGCAGCATGCCTCTACAAAGGTATGATAGCAATATGGAGGAATGTAAACTTGTTCAAAAACTATCAGCAACTATCAGAGCAGAAGTGGAAGCACCCTATTTAATGCCAATGCTTTGCACACATCCTTGAAACTTTAGTCTAAATGTATCCATGTTAAAGTACTTAAATAGCAGGTGTCTCCCCAAGTACAATTTTTCAGAAAGGAGAGCTATAGGAGTTGCAGGTGCTCCCCCACAATTATACCTGCCAGCAGGCAGCTCATTTTGTCTGAGAAATAAAATAATTCACATCAGCATTAGGAAGTGACAGAAAATCACTCAGTCAAGTCATTTTGGGGTAATTTCTATATGATTACAGAACATATATATTAATACAAAATTTTGGTTAATTTAGTGAAATTTCTAAACATACCTCAATCATAAAAAAATTATAAAAAACTGGGTTAATCAGTTATTTTTATTAACCTTGCTATAAGTATCTTAGATACAGACTTTCAGTATTTTTTAATGAAAAAGGTAATTTCTTCAGTTCTGCTATTATTAAATATCTAACCTCCTATGAAGTATGGCAGTCTCTTGCCTGAAAGATAAAAGAAACTGACAACTCAACAGGCATCTTTCTATCTGAACATTTTACACCCAGTATTGTTACAAGTACTGGGACTTGGGGCAGACATAAAGCTACTTTTGAATTTTAAAAAAACTAACTAGGTTTTAATGTAACAATGAGCCTTTGTCATATTCAAGCATACATATAGAAATAGTTGCTGACTTATTTTTCTTTGCAACCACATATTATATCTCATATTATATCTGGTTTCACCATTCAACAATATAGAGTGTGACTTAGTGAAGTAAGCCTCACGCATTTAGCTAGGGGAAATCTGGTGCTAGGAGTAAAGGCAGCATGGTGGGGGTGTGGAGAAGGGCAATGGGAAACATTCTTCCTCCCACTGCAGAATTCCTTCCTATATACCAATTTTCCTACCCACCCCCCACCCAATTTTTCCATGGCCAGCAAAGACACAGAAAGCACAAAAACTGTTTGAGCTGTTCACCAAAGGCTCTAGACATGGGGTTCTCAACCCTTTTCCAGTCACGAGTATTGGAGTGATGTGACTACTTGGGAGCACTGCATAATTTGCATGGGTGATTTGCATAAACATGCATAGATTGTCTCCCCTCTGCAGTTCAATTTAATTCAATCCAAAGTATTCAATCCAAAGGTTTCAAAGTGCTCCCGAGCACTATTGACAGCTGGCTTGCGGAGCACTTTCAGTCTTTGCCCCGAGCACTCCGCTCCTCCTGAGCACCAGGTTGAGAACCCCTACTCTAGACTAACACTTCAGTGCCAAGTTCAGAGCCCTGAGCTGTACTCTCTACAGGAACACAGATGTTTAGATTACCAATACTCTTTTTCCACATAACGTATAAAATGCCAATCACCTTTCTCCTGAACCGAACACTGGCAGCTATAGAATCTTGTGAACTGTAAGAGAAACTTTGCACACCAGTAGAGAAATCAAATTGGCTCATTTCCTCACTCAGACTACTGTCGGCCATATATGATGCAGAAGGCAAATAGTGCGGCTCATCTATATGAGAAAAATAGTGTATGGTTAACAGGAGAAGTACAGTGACCAACGAAGTAATTCACAAAAAAGTGCCTCCTTAAACAAGATGACCTACTAATACAACAGTGGCACTTTCATCAGTAATGTTGGTCTCTTTTCCTAGTTTCACTGGTTGACACAGAGCCAGTAAACTATGAGAGAGAAAAAGGAGCAGATTTCCTTCACCTGAATAACTTTATAAACACAATGTATACTTGCACCTTAAAGTTATTTTCATTTCAACAGCAATACAATGAACATGCTAGGCAGCTGCCAGAAAAAATTAAATTAAAGGAAGCCATTTAGCAAAAATATCTAAGTGCAGATTGAATATCAGGTAGCAGCAATAATGATGTTTTGTCTGCCTGAAACTATTAAAAAGGTAGATGGAAATTATATTTAGTATCATTTTAATTACTAACACAAATATGTTCATGACATTCTGTCAGGAAATTAAATATATACCACCAGACAAAGCAAACCAAATGTCCCCATGGTTATCAATTCTACCAGACATACTTCTATTAAAAGTTTTCACATCCTACTGTAACAGCAAATATAAGCTAATGGGCCTATAGGCCCCAGGTCTGCTCTGTCCCCTTTCTTGTATATGGTGGAAGAGCAGTCCGGGTTTCGACAGGGGTACTCCTGTGTAGATCAGTGTTTTTCGCTTTACCATCTGTTGAGAAAATATACTCATAGCAAACAGCCTGTATATGTAGCGTTCATTGATTTACAGGGGGCCTTCGATATCATAGATAGACAAAAACTTTGGAGTAAGCTGGACTCCATGGGGATGGACCCGAAGTTGTTAAAACTAGTTCAAAGCTACTACACTAATACAATGACAACAGTCAGATATGGGATAAAAGGGGAGCTTACGGAACCCTTTAAAACAGATAGGGGAGTCAAGCAGGGCTGTGTTATTGCGCCAACTTTAATCAATCTATTTATCAATGTCCTTGCCTCGAGACTTAGGAACTCTGCTTTTCACCACCCTAAGGCCATCGGTGGAAAACTGTACCTGCTTTGGTATGCAGACGATATGGTACCTCTGTCCTTATCCCCTATAGGATTACAAAGGATGCTGGGTGCACTATCGGAATACGCAGAGGAAAATGCTTTGACAATTAATGCTTCAAAATCTAAAGTGATGACCACTGGAACAAGTAGACAGTATGGATGGGCCATAGAAAAGGTAAAATGAGAGGTGGTACGCACTTTTACGTACTTAGGAGTTACTTTTAATAAGAATCTAGCCTGGAAGGATCATGTGCAAAGGGCTAAACTGAAGGCGTCCCAAGCAGCCAGTGGGATCCTGAATTTTTATAATCGGTGTGGCAAACGCCCATGTAAAGAAGCTCTTAGGGTGGTGGAAGCAAAATTTGACACAAACCTCCTATATGGAGCAGAACTTTGGGGTCTGGACTCCACTGCCTATAAGGCTGTGGAGACGGTTCAAGCTATTTTTTTGAAAAATTTGTTGGGAGTACAGAGATCCACCCCAAGAACTTTGATCAGGCAGGAATTGGCCATTCTAAATGTGGGAACAAAAGCAAAACAAAGGGTTTTATCCTATTGGATAAAGATTAGATCTTTACTCCCAACTTGCTTGCCTAAGATAATTTTGTTGGAGATGGAGGGCAAACTGAAAGGGAAAGATACTTGGGCTAGAGAAGGGACTACCGAGTTGAAAAGAATAGGCCTGGACCTTGGGGTATCATTGGATCGTATTCCCTTATCCACTGACAAGGAATAGATCATGAATCGCCTGTCAGATATTTCCTTTCAGGAAGATAGAGCTAGAGTGGGGAAATTATTATACATTCCCCTAAATTAGTATAGATTTGCAGTGGAAATGCCAGACTTGTATCTTCAAATTCCCCAATACCATCTAAGACAGGCAATCACGAGATTGAGATTCTCCCAACTAGAATCTAGTATACAGGACGGTAGATGGCTAAAGATTCCGATGGTCTATAGATGGTGTCCGTATAACTCTAAGACAGTGGAAGACATTTCCCATGTCTTATGGGATTGTACTTTTTACATAGGAGAGAGGAGAAAATGTTTAACCCCACTTGTTACAATGGGACAAGGCTTGTCAGCCAAAGAGAAAACAGCGCAGTTATTACAGAGGTTAACACCATACTCGGTCCTAGTTTTGCTAAATATATATGTGCAGCTCAAGCGAAAAGAAACAGATTGGTCTCAAGAGAAAAGTAAATTATTTATAACCAGCTGGAAAAGGAAATTGGTTTGATTGGCTGTGGTACATTCTCAATGTGAAGGACTATACTTTGAATTAGTATCATATGGGCATAATTAAACCTCTGTGTACATTACAAGATGAGTGGAAAGTCTAATTTTGGTACTTGATACAGGGCCAATTGTCTTAGTAATTACGACACCTGGACAAACGTGCAACAGTGTAAAATTAAGATATAATTATATAATGTAATTGGGAATACACAGCACTTGGACATGTGTAATGATTTGGATACGTGTAATGAGATTTTTAAGTTATGTTTGTTAAATGGTTTTTTATCTTGGCCTGAAGGCCGTAAATAAAAACTCAACTCAACCCAACAGCAAATATAAATTGTATGTTTAAGGACAAAACAATTATATAACATTTTTTAATCAATAAAAGTAACTGTCATACCTGAATTTCCATTTATTATTTCCCTGACTTCCTTCCTAATAGCAAAATACCTTTTTCTTCTTTCCATAGGAACCTAGCAGATCCACAAAAATTAAGTTTTCCAGTAAGTTAAATCTGATTTTTAAAAACGTAATCACTTCAGTGATCAAAAACAAGTTTCATCACAGTATTACCAAACCCACCTTAATGCACAGAATAGACACCTTTAGAGAATCACACTGAATACCTTCAAAACTCACATACGTTTTGTTATAATGTATAGTTTCTATTTTTAACCAATGCATAATAAAAATTGTACGATTAATATGAACGTCCCCAAACCGCACATTACAGAAATATTCTTCTAATAGAATAAGCGTCAAAACAAACTATATTTTATTTAATTGTTCAATTTTTTACCCTGCCGTTTCCACAAAGGCTCAAGGCTACTTCCAAAGATACAAAAGAAAAAAAGTAAAAACATAGACAGATAAATAAACATATTTTATGTATTTATTATATTAATTTTTACCCTGCCCTTCCTGCCAATGGTGGCTCAGGACAGCTTACAATATCAAAATATAAACAGTTAAAAAACCCTAAACATCCCATCCCTCCAACCCTCTCCCTAACCCCTCCGCATAACCCATTCCAGTCTGCCAAATGCCTGGCCATACAAGAAAGTTTTACTTCTCTTCTGAAAGATGAGCAGGGGAGGGAGTCCAATAATTGTGGAGCAGCTATCAACACCCTCTCTGTGTGCCCTCATTGTATGAATCGCATGGGCAGTTGGTACTCGCAGAAGGGTGCCCTTGGCTAACCTCAGAGGCCGCAAGAGAACATAAGGGAAGAGGCAGCCTTTTAGACAGCTGGGGCCCCAAGCCATTTAGGGATTTATAGGTCAAAACCAGCACCATGGATGTTGTCCAGGAAGCTCTTTGCAGCCAGTGAAGACTCTGGAACAGCAGCGTAATGTGCTTCTGGTGACCCACCCCCGACAGAAGGTGGACCACTACATTCTATATGCACCAACTGCAGCTTCCAAACAGTCATTAAGGGCAGACCAAGACAAAGCAAACCTGATACTAATTATCTAGAGTGCACTGAAGTAGTCTAAGTCTAGCCTCAAGGTTATGAAGGGATGGATGACAGTGGCCAAATTGGAGTCTGACAAAAAAGGTTGCAGCCTTCTCACCAGGTGTTACTGGTGAAAAGCGCTCTTGGCCACTGTTGCAATCTGGCCATTCAGGCACAGCAGTGGATCCAAGAGCATCCCAAGGCTACAAACAAGGTTGACCAAATGAGGCTGGACCCCATCAATAACAAGAGTCCCTATGTTCCTCAGGTCACACAGCCAGCCAACCATCACCACCTTGGTCTTGTCTGGATTTAGCTTCAATTGGATCACCCACATCTAGTCCCCAATGGCAGCCAGGTACCTGGTAAGTAACGAGACTGCAGGGTCTGGGTCAGATGAAAAAGAGAGATATAGTTGGGTGTCATCAGCATACTGATGGCACTTCACTCCAAACCTCCTAACCATCTTGCCCAGTGGCCTCAGATACACACTGAACAGGAGTGGGGACAAGATGGAACCCTGTGGGACCCCACAAAGGAGGTTCCGGGGGGACAATGAGCTATCACCCATCACCACTCTTTGGGTTCTCCCATCCAGGAATTAGCAGAATCACTTGAGAGCAGTTCCATGCATCTCCATCAGATCCCACAGCTGTGTCAACACCCCATGATCAACTGTATCAAAGGTCACCAGAAGATCTAACAAAATCAACAGGTTACAATTCCCCCTATCGATTTTCAAGCAGAGATAGTCAACCAAGGGCACAAGCACAGTCTCGGTGCCATGCCCCGGATGACAACCAACTGACATAGGTCCAGAAATCCAACAGCATCAAGACGCGCCTGGAGCTGCAAGGCAACCACCTTCCCTTTTTTGGAAAGGTTAGAGACAGGACAGTAGCTGACCAGTAGTCAACATCAAAAGATTTTATTTATTTATTTTTATTTAATCCATTTCTACCCCGTTCTTCCCGCCACAGGCGGCTCAGAGCAGCAAACAACAATAAAAATATAAAATACAAATATAAACTTTTAAAAACATTTTAGAACATTAAAACACAACAAGGGGAAAAACCATAATTTTAAGGCAATTATGTTTTTAATTTCACTAAGTTTGAAAAAGAAAAATTTGGAGACTTGTCTGTGCTGTAGGTAGGCAGTCCTGTGCTGGGTGTAGCTCCTCTTCCAGAGACAGAAGGCAGGATCCAAAGCCTTTGATTGGCAGTCTGAGCCTGGGGGAGTAGCCACCCTGGCTTTGCCACCCAAAACAGAGACTGTCAAAGCTTACAAAACTATACTTAATACTTATTCCAGCAAAACAAAAAATGTCAAAGAACAGCTCAAGAACAAAGCTGAGGAAAAAACAAAAACATTCAAGAATAGGACTAATCAAAGAGAATCTGAGAACCAACAGTGTCAGATTGTTGATAGGGGGAATTGTCTAAGTATCCAGGTGTGATCCCCAGTGAATACAATGTGAACTGGACAAAAAGCAGCAAGGTAAAGGAGATAAACAACGTGTGGGTCTGACTGCCTGCCTGCAGCACAGACAAGAAGGAAAATTCACCAGGTAAGTCTCCACATTTTCCTTTCTCTGTCTGTGCTGCAGGCAGGCAGATCTGTGCTGGCACATACCCCCAAGAATCCACCAACTAGGGTGGGCAATAAGTTTTATCAATTTCTCCTTAACCTTGTTTTTTGAAGGAATTCATGCCAAGACTGTCTGGAGCAACTTGAGGTCAACCTGAGAGCCAGTGTGGTGTAGTAGATAAGGTGCGGGACTTAGTCCTGGGAAGCCAGGGTTCAAATTCCACCCTAGCCATGAAATCACTGGGTGTCCTTGGGCAAGTCACAACCTCTCAGCCTAGAAAGGAAAATTGGGCACTTACCTCCTGAATTTTCTTTCTGCTGTGGTTCCTCCTGGACGGCCAAGCTATCACAGTAGGGTATATCCCCGTCACTACCAGTAGGAGGCAGATATACAATCTTTGTGTTGCCACTGCGGGGATTATCCTTCCATCCCCAGTCTCTTAAGCTTTCCTTCATCACTGCTGGGAAAACTTGTGTATAAACAACATTATTAATAACTCTATAGAACTTCTTAACTCAACTTGGTCTTGCCAGGTGATTCTTTCAACAATCCTTAAACTGAGATTTCGGTGTATCATACACCCCAGGTTACTATAGAACCAGTCCAGACTCGTATGGTTGCTTTCACAGACTTAACATCCCAGTGTACGTCAGCGATCTCCCTTTTCCAGAGTCTTGATCACTCCGGGTGGGTCTGGCCGTCCAGGAGGAACCACAGCAGAAAGAAAATTCAGGAGGTAAGTGCCCAATTTTCCTTTCTCCCTGTGGTTCCTCCTGGACGGCCAGCTATCACAGTAGGGACCTTCCAAAGCAGTGTCCCCATTATACACAGAAAAACTGTGACGGGAGGGTAGTGATCCTAATCTATCAATCTGAATTAACCTCCCCTAATACTCCCTGTAACACCCTTCTACCGAAGGCTGCCTCTGCTGACTCCTTTGGGGGATCTTATAATGCCTGGTAAATGAATGGACAGATGCCCACGTTGCTGCCCTACAAATTTCCCCATATGGGGCTGATTTCCTAAATGCCTGAGAGGTGGCTGCTCCTCGCAATGAGTGAGCGAAAATCCCCGAGGGGGGAACCTTACCCTGAGCTCTATATGCCTCTTTTATGCATAACACTATCCATTTTGCTATGGTTGCTTTCGAGGCTCTTGAACCTCTATTTAGAGGACCGTATGCCTCTAGGAGGGCCGAAGATTTCTAAATGGAGCTGTGCGGTCCAAGTAAATTTTAATGGCTCTTTTATCATCAAGAGTGTGCCACACCCTCTCTCGTGGATGAGAGGGTTGTGGGCAGAAAGATGGGAGATTGATCTCCTGTTCCCTGTGGAAAGGGGAATTTATTTTTGTGATAAAGCTTGGTCGTCTTAGTGTTACTGAATCCCTTTTAAATATACATAAGGTTGGCTCTATGGATAGGGCGCTAAGCTCTGAGACTCGTCTGGATGAAGTGATCCCTATCAGAAAAGCTACTTTTAATGACAAAAAATAAGAGGACACCTCCCCCAACGGTTCAAAGGGAATAGTTGTCAGTGCTCTTAGTAGCAAGTTTAATCCCATGAGGGAAAACGGTGTGCTACCGGAGGTGATATGGCTTTTGCTGCTTTCAAAAATCTAATAATGTGAGGGTGACCGGAGACCCTTTTACCCTTTCTAGTGGAGAGAACACTATTTAATGCTGCCACTTGTCTCTGTAGCGTATTTGGTTTTAGACCAGCACTTAGACCATCTTGCAGGAAGTCTAACACTATCCTAACTGACGCTTTAACTGGGTTGACTCCCTTTTTCTCACACCACCCTGCAAATTTTTCCCAGGTACTCTGGTAGATCCGCCTGGTTGCGGGTCGTCTGGACTGGAGCAGTCTCCATGACTTGTGGTGAGTAGCCTAGCTTTGTGAGAGCCTTCCTCTCAATCTCCATGCTGTTAAAGAGAGGAATTCTGGATTCTCGTGTATTATCGGTCCCTGCATTAGCATGTCCCTCCTGAGTGGCAGCCTGAGGTGGGACGTTGTTGACATTGCTAGAATGTCCGCGAACCACGGCCGCCGTGGCCAGAAAGGTGTTACCAGAATGACGTCTGCTCTCTCTCTCTTGATTTTTGCCACTGTTCAATGTATCAGTGGAAACGGGGGAAATGCAAATAGGAGGCCCCGTGGCCACGGTAGACTGAGAGCGTTGAATCCCGCTGCTTGCTTGTTGGGGAATCTGGTAAAAAATGTCTTTGCCTTTGCGTTGTTTGGTTGGGCAAATAGGTCTATCTCCGGAATTCTGAAGGTCTCTATTATGACTTGGAATGTCCACGGACGTAGGGACCATTCCCCGGGGTCTATCGTCTCCCGCCTGAGCCAATCTGCTCGAGTGTTCTGTTGTCCCGGTATTTGATTTGAGGTTTACTTCTGCCCATTTGAGTAGAATTAACGCTTGCTGATGTAGGGACTCCGACCTCGAGCCCCCTTGGTGGTTTATATAAGCTCTTGTCACGACATTGTCCGTATATATGAGGACATGCTGTCCTCGTATTGATGGTGTCAACTTTTTCATTGCCAGGTACACTGCCCTTAGCTCCAACCAGTTTATGTGATGACTTTTCTCCCACTGCAGCCATTTTCCCTGCACAAATCTGTTTTGCATGTGCGCCCCCCATCCAGATAGGCTTGCATCTGTTATCAATATTCTGTTGGGGTCTGCGATGGGTACTCCGTGTTTGAATCTCTCTTTCTCCTTCCACCACATTAGAGATTTCTTGACCGTCATTGGGACTATAATCCATGGATTCCTTCCCTGGGTTAGATGATCTTGCCATGGTCTCAGGAACCTTTGTAGTCTTCTTGCGTGTAGTCTTGCCCAGCTTATAATGCTTATGCATGAAATCATGCACCCCAGGAGGCTGGCCAGGTCTTTCAGTCTGGATCATGTGTCGTGAGAGACTTGGTGTATCAGACTCAGCAGGGATTGACGCCTCTGCTGTGTCAGATACAGTCTGAGTAACTTTGTGTTCAGAACTACCCCGAGGTGCTCCAGAGACTGTGAGGGTTCCAGATGACTCTTTTTGAAATTCACTATGAACCCGTGTTTCTGAAGACACAATATCACCCTGTGTAGGTCCGCTGTTGCCTGCTGGAATGATGGAGATCGAATCAGTAGATCGTTCAGGTAGGGGTATATTTTTATCCCTTCTCCCCTGAGTTTTGCTATTAGTGGGATCAGCACCTTCGTGAATGTTCTGGGCGAGGTTGCTAGACCAAATGGGAGGGCCGTGTATTGCCAAGTGCTCCTGCATATACTGGAACCTCAGCCATTTTCTGTGTGAATACAGGATCGGGATATGGAGATATGCTTCTTTTAGGTCCAGTGATGTTAGCCATTCTTTTGGTGTTAGGGCGGTTCTGATGGAATAGAGTGTCTCCATTTTGAATTTTCTTGCCCGGACACACCTGTTTAATCTTTTCAGATCGAGAACTGCTCGCCACTCGTCTGATTTCTTTGGTACCAGGAATAAGATGGAATACAATCCTTGACCCTGCTCCTGCACTGGCACCTGCTCTATTGCTCCTAAGTCCCTTAACCTGTAAATTTCGTCTAGCATGGCTCGGTGTTTCTTGGGATTGCTTGATGTCAGCGAAGAAATGAAGAAGTCTTTTGGGTATTGGGAGAATTCTATGGAGTAGCCCCTTTGTATTGTTTCTAAGACCCATCGGTCTGATGTTGCTCTTTGCCACTCCCCTGAGAACCTTTGGAGCCTTCCCCCTAAACCCTGTTGACTTGTGTGGTAAAACAGGTAGTCATGAGCTTGACTTGGGTCTTGCTCCTTGAGGTTTTTTTGATCGTGAGCCTTGTCCCTTCTGTCTGCTCCAGATGGATTTATACTTCTGTTGTCTGCCCCTAGGGGCGTAGAAGGGATTTCTGTTTCCTGCTTGAGCCTGGCGTTGGTTGAAGGGACGAAAATTCCTTTTAGGTTGTCCTATGCTCTGCAGAGTCTGTTTTTTGTTTTTATCTGCTGCCTCGGTTAGGACTTTATCCAAACACACCCCAAATAGCTTCTCCCCCTGGAAGGGGCCTCCTACCAAGGTGTTCTTGGCCGTATTGTCCCCTTTCCAGGATCGTAGCCAGAGTCTGCAGCGTGCCGCTACGTTAGATGCTACTGCTCTCGCGGGCCATCTCAGCATGTCTATGGATGAATCCGCTATGAAGGAGTGTGCTAGTTGTATTCTGGTTGACAGAATTCTAGTCATTTTTTCTGATACCTTCAGGTCTCTGGCTCTCTTGATCCACGTCATGAGAGCCCTCGAGAAGGAGGTTACTACAGCCATCCTCATTACTGCGGCTGATTCCTCAAAGTTACGCCTGAGGTTAGCCTCGATCCCCTTGTCTGTGGGGTCCCTCGGGTAACACTCCCCTTCAGTCGGGAATACAGAGTTCCTAGCCAGAGAGGCCGCTGCCGCATCCACCTTGGGGATAGATAGGAGTGGTTCTTTATTCTTTCGGAGGGAATAAAGAGACAGTAAGGTTTTATTCATTTTGCAAGGTTTGTTAGGTTGCTGCCACTCCTTTTAAATTATTTTTTCGTATGCTTTGTCTAGGATGACTCCCTTATCCTTGGCGCTGGCCCGAGGAATATATTGCCTCGCCTCCTCTTCTTCCTCTTCTGAGGATTCCGAAGAGGCCTGCTTGACCTTCTTCTGTTGAAGATGCAGGGCTTTAGTAATCTGGTTCAGGGCTTCGTCCCTGTATTTCATTGGGAACTGTCTGTCTGGGTCCCCAGACATCTGCCCCTCCAGTTCCTCTATTTCACCTTCCTCCATTGAAGAGGCTTCTTTCTCCCCTTCAGAAATTATATCCTCCCCATCTTGCTCCTCTATATCCAGCTCCTCCTCTGCTTGGGAGGCCTCCTCCCCCCCTCTGGTGGCTCTGGCCCCCACTATCTCTCCCTCAGAGGATACTGAGGCTACTTCCTCCTCTTCGTCAGCCGAGGAAGCGGGAGAGTCGAGGAGTCCCACTGATCTTTTGTGGGTTCTCCCTTTTCTGCGGGCCTTTCCCTTTCCTGCTCCCTTAGACTGGCCCTTAAACTTTTTCCTCCCCTTTTCTCTGGGGGGTGATCTTTTTCTCTTTAGCTCCACTAAAATTTCTTTTAGGAACTCCATATGCAGGTCCTGGGGCTAGGGGACCAGGAGACTTACTGGTCCTGGGGCTGGGGGGCTGGAGGGCTTACTGCCCGGTCTTGCTGGGGTTCAGCGGATGCCGCTCTTGTCCTTCTTGCCACCATCTGGGCCTCGAAGGGTTGCCTGAGCCCCTAGCTACACTTCCTTCTAGCACTGTCAGGCCTCGAAGGGTTACCGGAGCTCCGAGATGCACTCCCTTCTAGCACTGCCAGCTGCCTACTGGGAGTAGGGGCTGCGCGCTCCGGGGAGTCTTCTGGCGTCACGTGCGACCAGGCTGCTCTCCCATTGGTTGCCCCATAGCCCAGTCCTCCCCCTCCCGATCCGCACTTGCTGCTGTGCCTGCTTTTTTCCCGCCGGCGCCACGCCGCTCGGGATTGAAGGCGAGAAAGGGGAGGGGCGTTTCATGCATGCCCCGAGGGTCTGCCCCGCAGAGCCGCCGCTGGGCGGGAACTGGCTCTGCTTGCCAAACCCTCCGGCACTGCCGGTAATTCGGGGGGGGGGAGGGGGGGATGAGGAGAGTTACATAGAGTTCCTTGTTGCTCTCTCTCCGCCGCCCCCAGGTGCTCTTCCCTCGGCACGGTCCGGGCACGCCGCGAGACCAGTTGCCGCCGTATTCGGGGTTTGTTTTCCCCGTTTGCACCCCAGTTCCTTAGAGTCTGAGTTCTCTCGGGGAAGTTCCCCCCCCCCTTGTAGCGGGAAGAGCTGTCCACTATGCTCTGTAGCTAGCCCCAGAGGCTGGGTGCTACGCCCGCTCTTCGGGGTCTCCCTGCCTGAAGGAGAAGGATCACCCCGGACTAGCTCATTAACCCCCTCCCCTGAGGTTGGAGTGGGGAAGGGGGCAGTGAACAGTGGGAGGAATTTCTCCTCCCCTGGCACCTGGAGCTTCTTTAAAGTTGCCTGTCATTCGCTGCCTGTCATTCATCCCAGATTTTTCCTGGAGGCAGCTAGCCTGCATCCTACCTGCGTGAAGGCAGACAATCAACTGGGGATGGAAGGATAATCCCCGCAGTGGCAACACAAAGATTGTGTCTGCCTCCTACTGGTAGTGACAGGGATACACCCTACTGTGATAGCTGGCCGTCCAGGAGGAACCACAGGGAGAAAGCTAATGTGGCGTAGTGGATGAGGTGTTGAACTTGGTCCTGGAAAGCCAGGGTTCAAATCCTGACCTAGCCATGAACACATGGGTGTCCTTGGGAAAATCACAATCTCTGAGCCTCAGTTCCACATCCGTAAAAAAATAAATTAAAAATAATGGGAATGTGTGTCTGTCTTTCCCTGTGTTCCCCTCACCCTTGTCCATCTTGATTGTAAGCCCAACGAGCAAGCAACTGTCTCCAAAGATCTGACACTATAAATTGCTGCACATGCCTAGTAGCGCTACAGAAATGATTATTAGTAGTAGTGCCAAAGCCAAAATATTAATATTGTGATTACCAAGGTTCCTAAGTTTTCTCTTCGTGATGGAAAAACAGAGATTTTGCCTTTTTCCAGAGAAAAAAAGAAAATGGCAAAAACCTACAGGTTTAGAGGAGGGTACAGCGGGAGGAAGGCAGCGAGGACGCAGAGTGGAGCTGAGGGGACGCAACCTGAAGGCGTGTGCTGTTGAGGGACATGGGCTCTGCATTTGGAAGGGTGCCACAGACCTTCTGTGGGATGGGGGGAGGGAAGGGGCACTATGAATTGGAGCCATCAGGTCTCCTGGACCTTGGGAGGGGAGACAGGAGATGGGCCTAACTGGGCTCAAAGCAGCTTCCCCAAGTGCCAGGCTCTATACGGTTGGCAGAGTAGTCTGGGACCAGGCTGGGAGGAGGAGGTAGTGAGCGCAGGGCAGTGACGGGGAAGCAATCTAAAGGCATGTGGGGGGGGGGGGGGATAGCTGCATTTGGAGGGGTGAGACAGACCTCGATTTATTTTTATTTTTTTAAACTGTTAGTGAAACAGCTGCAAAATCACATAAAATGAAAATATTACAATAAAATGTGGTGTTCTAACTCATACTGATATATATTGTTGTAAGGGAAAATCAACTCGTGTTTACATTTCAGAGAAAAACAGCGATTTAGAGTTTTTTAAATCAGAGAATTTATGTTTTTTCTTTTAAGGAGACATGGTTTGAGATGAGATTTCATGTGCAACCTATCAGAGGAACGGAGGACCTCCATCTATGGATGGATTTGGCAGGAGACAGAGCAGGATTGCTGCTGATATACCATGCACCTACCTGTACAGCAGTTTACCTGCCCGCTCTGACTGAACTTGTGTTGGAGATGGTATTGTGGTCCCCCAGGACGGTGGTCTTGGGGGATTTCAATATCCATGCTGACACGAGTCTTGGAAGGGCTGAGCACGAGTTCAAGACCACCATGGGCCGGTCTCAGTAGTTGTTGGCCCTACACGTGTTGGTGGACATACCCTGGACATGATATTTTGTACTGGCCTTGGGGTGGGGGACCTGTTAATGGGGGAGGTTTCAGCAGTGCCCTTGTTGTGGATGGATCCTTATCTCCTCCAGGCCGGTATCCTGGTGCATGTCGGTCCCCGGGAGGGTGCAGAGCCAGTTTGGTTGATTCACCCCCAGAGACTTATGGAACCAGAGGGGTTCCGGAATGCTCTGGGGAATGTTTCCTCTGATTTTGATCGCTACTCGCTCAATGACGTCATGACCTTTTGGGAATTCTGTGTTGATGGAGGCCATCGACCGTACAGCTCCCAGGCATCCGCTCCCAAACTGCTGACAATGCAGATATATGGCGTGGTACACGGAGGAGCTGCAGTGGATGAAGCGGGAAGGGCGGCAATTAGAGCAATGGTGGCATTGGCTTCTGTACTGAAGTTGACCGGTTGCGACAGTCTGGTTACGTACCTATGCTATGGCAGTGCGTGCAGCCAAGAAGGCTTTGCTATCCTCACTGTGTCCAATAAGTCTTGTCCAGCTGAGCTTTGGTGAGGGGGCTGGTCAGTCCAGCATCTCTCTGCCTGGTTATCTAATGTTTGCTGTGACTTATTTGTGGACTTTTTTGTGGATAAAATTGCACAAATCCACCAAGATTTCAACACTGCACTTTTAACAGTGGGTGAACCAGAGGCAGTTGAAGCCCCATCTTGTCCGGTTTTATGGGATCAATTTCAGTGCGTGTTGCCCTCTGATGTGGGGGATGTTCTTGGGACTGTTCGAGTCACTTTTTATGAACTAGACCTACGCCCGTCCTGGCCGGTTAAAGCCAGTTGGGAGACATTAGGGCCATTGCTGGCCAGGATAGTCAAGGCCTCCCTTATGGAGGGTAGAGTGCCGGATTGCCTCAAGGAGGCTGTGCTGCGGCCCCTGCTCTAAAAACCATCATCGGACTTTGATGCCCTGGCCAGCTATCGGCCGGTCTCTAACCTTCCCTTTTTAGGGAAGGTTACTGAATGGGTGCTGGCTCGTTAGCTTCAGGAGCCTCTGAGGAAACAGTTTGAGATTTTTTTTGGGGGGGGGGGATCAAAACAAGAGCTGGGCGGGCGGGACTGTACTTGGACCAGGAGGTGGGAGGGTGGGGAGTCAAATCTCACCTTAGCCAGAAACTCACTGGGTGACCTTGAGCCAGTCGCAACGTTCTCTCAGCCTAACTTACCTCACAGTGTTGTTACGAGGATTAAAAGTTGTGTTATATGTAAAGTGCGCTATGGAATAGACAGCCCAATGCAAGCTGCCACCTTTTTGGCTATTCATTCAAAAGCTCAGGTTAGAATATACATAGTCCCACTTTTGGTACCACCTTGTGATCAGAGAGCTCCCCCACCTCTCTGTCAATGTCAGATAGCACAGGGTCTTGAGAAAGCTCTACATTCCCTTTTGGTACCTGGGCAGAGTTGGGGGAATTAGGCTGGGACCTCTCTGACCAGGGTGAGGTTGCCCTGCTGAAGACCTGCACTGTGTTCCCAACAGACCTGAGCCTTTTAAATTGTCTGGGACTTCATTTAGAGCCCTACCCAGCAACAGAGCACCCCTTGTAAACCAGTTGCCTTCACAGCCACAGGAGGATTAAAGGCAAACAGTCTCCTCCTCTGGGAGGTACAGGGATAGTGGGCAGTGTCCCAGGAAACTATACCAGCCCCAGGGGTCATGCTCTCTGTGACTGGAGCGGGACATGGAATGACAGAACCCCCTGGAGTGGCTGTGGTATCATGTGAAAACAGCGGGAACTAGACCTTCCCCTCAGAAGAGTCTGAGGAGTCAGACCAATGTTGGGAGTGGTGTTAGTAGCAGCTCTGAGCATGCCTCCTCCTACAATAGTCACTATGACAGTACCCTGGTTAGGTGGAATGATGCCCGCGCTCCCTATGGGAGCTGCTCCCCCTGACTGAACCACTCCTCAAGGAGCTTGAAGTCAAGCAGGATCAGGATCGGGCACTAGTGAAGGCACGCAAACTGCATGAATGGGGCCTCCTCACCACATCTGTTGTCCATCTGAGGCGACCCTGGTAAGTGCCTTGCCTGCCTGCCTGCGAGTCCCCATGGGGGTCGGAGGGCAGGGTGCCAGTTGCCTGGGAGTTAGGGAGGCTGGGCCAGGTCAGCCTGGGACTCTTGTTTCATCCCAGCACCTACTCTTAAGAGGGAGGCTCTGACCCTTCTGAGGTGGAGGGGCTCATCCCCTGTGCACTCCCCCTGTTAGAGGCCATAGGCCTGAGAGGAGCTCCAGCACCGTTGGGCTTTGTGTCCATGGAGAAAAGACACAACCCTAACACCTTGTACTACCCTCCCTCAAAAGGGTTAAGTTGTGTTTTTTTTTTGGGGGGGGGGGGGAGGAAGGAGTCTGCTCCTCTGAGGGATCTCAAAGGGCTGAAGGATAAATAAATAAAAAACCTCTCCCCTAGCTAACCAAACCAGTAGCCCTAGGGGGGTAAAATAAAAGAAGAAAAAGAAATAGAAAAAAGAAGTTTTAAGACTTACTCTTTTCTGCTAGGGAAGAGCAGAAAGGATCCTGAGCCTCTCTCACCTGAGGCAGGAATATTTCTGGATGGCAAAGCTGGGGTGGCTCCTCTCCAGCTCAGGCTGCCAATCAAAGACTTTGGATCCTGCCTCTGTATCTGGGAGAGGAGCTATACCCACTCAGCACAGGACTACCTGCCTGTGGCACAGACAGAGAATGTGATTTTCCAGTTTGGACAACACAAGAAGAGGTCTCTACTGGCATCTTCCACAGAGTCAAACAAATAGAATCTCTCTGTGTACACAACATATTTAAACATATTCCATAATGATTACATATTGCAGAATATAGCCTTAAAAAGTTACTATCATTTTCAGTATAATACAAAAAAAGCACACTTTCCACTCACCTCAACCTCAACAGGAAATGAATACTGGCGGTTCAGATCTATCAAGTTTTCAAAAATAAGCAAGTTCTGTAAACCAAAAAGTATCCAGAAACTTTAGTATGCTGTAAACAATCTATTTCTTATTTGTTTATTTATTTTAAATGATTACCTTATCCCAAAGGCTCAGGGTGGGTTACATTGCAAAAAATCATATAAAATAAAAGACACATGAGTAAGACCTGTTAAAATCCCTTACCCACAGCCCTATTCCTATAGTGGCATTACTTCATTATCATTATAAATGAGATATACCATATATGTATTTATTTTAAACATGAAAAATTCATAGGAAAAGGATGACCATTATGACCATTTCCCAATTAAATATTTGTGCTCCTCCGTGCCAAAAGTGCAAGTCCTAGGCAATGCACTGCTGCGTCCCGATTATCAGAGGAGAAATAGCAGCACTCTCTCTCCCTCCTGCAATGCAAGTAATAGGCTTGCACTGCAGAGGTGAGGAGGGGGAAAAGAGACTCTCCCTGGTCCCTGCTGATCAGCTATTACTGAGGAGCACTGTAGGCAGGGCTTAGCATGCCTTCCTCCCCATTCCCACCTTGCAATGCAAGCCCTACCAGCAAAGGAAGGAGAGCTCCTGGGCCCCACTAAGCAAACTGTTCACTTGGGAGGTTGGCGTGCTCCAGGTAGTTCCTTCCCCCACCATTCCCCCTGCGTGCAAGTTAAGCCCTCCATGCATTGCAGTGGGAGTGGAAGGAAGAGAAGGCGGCAAGCCCTCTGGGGGCTTGCTTTGCAGGCAAGGGAGGAAGAACTTCTGGTTCCATGCTGAGCACTCCTATATTTAAGTAAAAGAAAACACACTAAAGCTATTTTTTCATGTGCAAGCCTGTTTTTGCATTTTTTACACCTGATTTATACTTAAAATATTTACATAGTCTGTTTTAACATGGTTGTTTACATGTAGCTACCACAAGGTTTAAGAATCTGCAACAGAATAAGTTAATAGGAGTGACTAATATTAGAAGCACGATAACCATTTCCATATTTATATTTGAGCTCGGTTATGGGAGTGTACTTTGAATGGTTGAACAACTCTTGTAATATCCAATTCTTGGTCAACGTCCATCTGACATAGAAGGCTGTATCTTAGGCACTTCAAATAAGGTAACAAAACTCGAACAATTATTCAATTACCAAGATGACGAGTCAAGGATCAAAAGGAAATACCACAATTTGTTTCCTCTGTTGTTAGTTTCTTATATAGCAAGGAATATCTTATTTAGGGTTTGATTTTCAGATTTTTTAAAACCCACTACACAGTTTTTCAATTAGTGTTGAATATACTGGATAGATCCTGCAGGTTTTTTCACAGTAATTTCCTCATTAAAACTCACCTTTTCTGGTTTTTCTGTGAAGAGAAATCCTTGGTAGAATTTACTTTCAGTGAAGACACAACTGATTACAGCAATAGCACAGTTATATGCAGCACAATGGTATTGCCGCCTCTTCTCCAACAGTTGTGTCTCACCTGCCATATTTTCTGTAAAGGCATCATAGCATGACCTTAAAACAAGAGAAAGCAGAAAACAAGTTCATTTTCCAGTCTCTTTCATGGAGTGCACAATTCAAACTCACTGAAATGTCATCAGATTTTGGACCAGAATTATGGTAGAACTAAGTAATGCAACACCTGTAACACACCACTCAAAATGTTAACACACTTTCAAAGTCTCCTGACAGGAACATTTTTATTATAAAAGGAACAGCAGCAGCAACGAAGCCAACAAGTTGGTATTTTCAGTCATTCCATTGCTGAGGATTTAAAACTCATCAGCCCTGAAAATCTACAGGCTAGAACTAAAGAGCTATTTTTAAAAAATATGATCATGCTAGGAAAATTAAAATGAGGTCTAAGGCTGCATTCTCACCTGCGGCGGCGGCAGCGGGAGGGGCAAGGGAGACGCGGCAGTGTGGACGAGCCGGCGGCTGGAAAAGAGCCAGTGCAAATGGGGATCTGCCGCAGCTTCTCTCGCACTTTTCCCAGCCGCCGGTTCCTCCGTGCCCCTCCCATCGCCGCCACCGGCAGTGAGAACGCAACCTAAAATGGCTAGCAAGTACACTGCTTCCCAGTATTAAGAAAAAGTTAAAAGTAGGGCAGTGTTTACTAAAACCAAATGTGGTAGTATTAGTTCATTTAAACGGTGGTATTAATGCAGGTCTGGACCATTTGTAATGCAGAAATCAGTTTATTTATTCATACAGAATTTGTCGAAGTATGTAAAATTTCATATCATCTTGGGACCTGTAAGACATGAGCATAATTGCTACAATGAATAGTTTCACTGAAGTGACCCCGAAGGCTCTTTTCACACCTGTGGGAAAGGGTCGTTAGGAAGCCAGCAGAACAGACGTGAATGCAAATTATCTGTGTTTTTGATGAGGTGTGAATGCCAACAGTCGAGTGATTTCCTTTGATACGTGTATTTAGACCGACGATTGACCGAGCTGGATTTTGTCACTCTGTCAATTGGCATTACAAATACATATATCAGAGGGAATCACCTGGCTGTTGGTATTTGCACCTCATCAAAGATGCGGCTAATTTGCATTCGCATCTGCTCTGCTGGCTTCCTAACGACCCTTTCTCACAGGTGTGAAAGTGCCCTAGATACTTAACACAAAATATTTCTTTTGAGGTGATAAAATGCACACTCATTATTTTTGTGTCTTTTTGTTTCATATACTGGTTTAGAATCAGGGTTAAAAATACAGAAAGAAAACAGGAAAATAAAAGCATGTAAGATGGAAAACAATCTTGGCAACTGATAGGGACTAGGTAACCTAATACATCGGCTTTTCCATCACTGACTTCTTCATTTCTAATTTTATTAAAAAGTCAGGAGACTTATTTATTTACATTTTTACCCCGCCCTTTCCCAAAGTCTCAGGACAGCTCACAGAAAACATAATACACAATTAAAAAACATTAATACACAAATCATGAAGAAAAGAAGCCCACACCTACCCACTCCAACCCCAACCACCTCCCACCTAATCGCTATCCCCACCCACCAAATGCTTTACTAAAAATAAAGGTCTTGCACTGCTCTGAAAGATGCTCAGGCTCGGACTCAGATGAACCTCCAGAGGGGAAGGAGTTCCACAACACTGGGACAGCAACCGAGAATGCCACCCTGCGTACCCTCATCGTACGGACAAGAGCAGCAGATAGAACCCACAGGAGGGTGCTCCCAGCCTACTGCAGGGGCCGCAACAGGGCATGGTAGAAAAAGCAGTCTTTTAGATATATGGGGTCCAGGCCATTTAGGGCTTTAAAGGTCAATATCCATGCCAAGCGGAGCAGGAATTCATGGTCGCCATGGCAAACATGGGCCCATCGCAGGTGGTGACGGGCCTGACACATGAGCGAGGGCATTGATTTTCTGCACTGACCTGGAGGCGGGGTCCGATGATAGGAGGTGTGTTGTGTTCACCACCTTGCTATGGTCGGACCATTACCTCCTGTGAACCTCCATCCTAGCACGCCTGTCTGACCATAGGGGTGTGGGACCAGTTCGGATGGTCCGCCCCAGAAGACTTATGGAACTGGAAGGGTTCCAGAATGCTCTTGGAGAGATGCCGGTTGACCTCGATTGCCACTCCATTGATGCCCTTGTGGCCTTATGGAACACCTAGTTGGCTGAGGCCACTGATTGTGTAGCTCCTAGGTGTCTGCTTCCAATGCATCAGCTCTGCAGGTCCCCGTGGTTCATGGAGGACCTAGGATGTCTGAAGCATGAAAGGAGGTGGTTGAAGCACCAGTGGTGCCATATTTGCACTCAAGATGATTGGTTGCAGCATAGAACATTTTTGAGGTCTTATGTTGATGACATTTCACTCCAAACCTACAAATAATCTCACCCAGCGGCCTCATATACACAGTGAACAAGGGGAGACAAGGTGGAACCCTGTGGGACCCCACAAGGGAGGGCACCAGAGGACGACAAGCAATCATTCATCACCACCTGCTGAGACCTCCCTGACAAGAATGAACAGAACCACTCAAGAGCAGTCCCATGCACTTCTGCCAGATCCCACAGACATGTCAACACCACCTCAATCGACTGTGTCAAAGCCTGCTGAAAGATCTAACCAGATCAACAGGATACAGTTCCCCTTTGTCAATCTCCAGACAAAGACCATCTACCAAAGCCACAAGCTCAGTCTCTGTTCCATATGCAGGACAAATACCTGACTGAAAATGGGTCCAGGAATCCAATAGTGTCAAGATGAGCATGGAGCTGTCGGGCAACCAGCCAGTCAATAACCTTCCCTAAAGAGGGAAGGTTAGAGACAGGGCAATAGCTGGCCAGGGTGTCAGCATCTAAAGATGGTTTCTTAAGCAAGGGCCATATGACAGCATTTTTAAGAGTGTTTGGCATCCTGCCCCCTGAAGAGAGGCATTGACAACCCCAGCCAGCAATGGCCCAGCATCTCCTGACTGACTTTCACCAGCCAGGACAAGCAAGGATCTAATTCACAAATGGTTGCCCGCATCACTCCAAGCAAATTCTACGCATTGGTGGGAGATATCGATTAAAACTGATCCAAACAGCACCAAAGTCATGGTGAATAAGAGTGATTTTGTCTGCAATGTTATTAATAAAAATATCACAGTAGTAAGTAGATGATTCTAAACTCCTGGTGAAGACAGGCCGATTGACTAAACCTCTCACTACCTGGAACAGCTTTGCCGGATGAGACTTTGCAGACGCTAAGATAGCAGAGAAAGGACAACTGAGTTACTTACTTGGTGAATTGTCCTTCTGGATAGCTCCACAAGATAGGGATTTAGGACTCTGCGGAGCGATTCCCACCAGTACCAGTAGGAGTCATAATTCTTCAGAAATCCAACTGGGCATGCTCAGAGGGGAGAGCTCCCTCCATTTTCCAGTTTAGCCAAAGCCGAGAAACTGTAACAACAACTCAAAACACATTGACTGTTCAAACTCCAACTTAATAACTAACTTTCTCTGGGTAACTAGTAATTGAAGCTTTCTTAGATCCAAGTTATTCTTGCTTTACCCCCTGGATTACATCCACTCCCCCAAATGAAACAAGCTGTAGGAGGAGTAAATTCCTATCCTGTGGAGCTATCCAGAAGGACAATTCACCAAGTAAGTAACCCAATTGTCCTTTCTCCGCGGCTCCACAGGATATGGATTTAGGACTCTTGGGGATTTTTCACAGCAGTATCCCCAAAAAATAAGAGTGGAAGAACAACTTGGAGAAGAAAAGGGCCTCTCTCTAGACTGTTACCCGAGTACCTCCTGTACAACCCTGCAACTGAAGGCCACCTCAGCAGAGTCCAGAATATCTATTTTATAGTGCTTTGTAAAGATATGGAGACTGGCCCATGTGGCTGCATTACAAGTTTCTGTATATGGAACCCAAGTCTTAAAAAAACCATGTCGTGGCCACTCCCCTTGTACACTGAGGAAGTGCCCCCTTAGGAGGAACTAAATCTGCTGCCCTATATGCTTCTGAGATGCAAGTTACTATCCATCTCCCAACAGAAGTCCTAGATGCCTTAAGGCTCTGCCGCCTAGGGTCAAAATTTATAACAGGGCGGAGGCTGTCTGAAGGACAACATCCTGTTGATATATACTTTGAGGGCACTGCTGACATCCAAAGTGTGCCCGGAACATTCTAGAGGATGTTTTGGCCTAGGACAGAATGAAAGGAGAGTTACCTCCTGCTGCCTATGAAACAGTGTATTCACTTTTGAGATAAAGGTTGGATCTAATCTTAACATTACCGATTCCTTTTTCAACAAACATAGAGAAGGATTAACAGGGACCCCAACTCTGATACCTCTCTAGCTGAAGTTATTGCTATTAAGAAGGCAACATTTATTGTAAGGGAATAGGTGGAAACCACTGGTAGGGGCTTGAAAGGGGGGTTAGTGAGAGCAGCACTACATTTAACCTCCAAGTGGGGTATCTATGTATCACTGGAACAGCACAAAGTCTAGATGTCATGAGGAATCTCTTAATGTGTGGGTGAGAAGAATTTTTTGACCCTCTTATTACAGCCAGCGTGCTGTCTAACACTGCTACTTGTCTGGATAAAGTATTTGCTTTGAGTTCTTTGTCCGGACCCTGTTGCAGAAAAAATAAAATATCTGCTCTCTCAGGTCTCTGAGGATCTCTCTCTTTGTCTTAACACCATTTGACAAAGACCCTCCAAGTACATTGATAGATTCTTTTAGTCGGTTGGTGTTTAGCTGGCATTAATGTTTGCAAGACTGCCTCAGAGTATTAAAAGTTGCTGAGCGCTCAAGGCAGTCAGTTGAAGGAACTCTGGTTGATCGTACTTGACTGGGCCCTGGAACAGTAGGTCTGGTTCCAGATCGAACCTCAAGGGTTCTGCCCTTTTTCGATTTACTAAGGCCCACAAACCACGGCTTTCTCAGTCAGTAGGGAACCACCAGAATGGCTTTTGCCTGCTCTCTGCAAATCTTGCTGATCGTCCTGCCTATGAGAGGGAATGTGTATGTGGGTTCAGGGCATCATATGCTTCCACTAACAGATAAGTCCTGGTCATGAACCTGCTGAATTTTGTATTGCTGTTGGAGGCAAAGAGGTCTATCACCAGGCTGCCACGGTGAGATGTTATCTGGTCGTAGACCCTCTTGCTCAAGAACCATTCCCCCAGATCCAACTTCTTTTGGCTGAGCCAATCTGCTGTGTCATTGTTCTGACCCTTGATGGGGAGGTCTGGTATGGAAAGGAGGTCCCTTTCTGCCCACTGTAGCAGTTCCATAGCCTCTCTGTTCATAAGTCTGGAGTCCCCTTGATTCCGGACATACGCAAGTGTTGTTGTATTATCCGTATAAACAAGGACATGACTCCACCTGATCAAGGGTGGAGCAAAGCCAGATGAACTGCTCTCAATTCGAGCCAGTTCATGCTGTGCTCTAAATCATGTGCCAACCAGGACCCCTGAGCATAATTGTCTTGTATGTGGGATCCCCATCCCTACAGACTGGCACCTGTGGTTATCACTTGTCTCTGTGGTTCTGAGAGAGGAACCTCTGCCACAAGTCAGTGGAGAACTTTCTACCACTTTAGAAATTGTGTGATGCGAGCAGGTACCTGTAGTCTGATCTTTGCTTTTTCCATCATCAAAGTTTGTTTAGCCGTAGGCCATAACAAAGAATATACAAATAAATAAATATAAACAAGCGTAATAAAATACAATATCAACCATATTTATACAAACAAATCCTAATAATCCTAATAAAATCACCTATATTTAACTTAAAAATAACATACACAAGGTATACACCCCTACTGTTGTTTAGTAATATATACACAAAATAAAAATTGCGCTACCTTCTCGGTAATCTCCTTGCATGTATCTCTTTCCATGATTTGCTTTCAAGGCCGGAGAAACCCCTGAAGCAGACGAAGGTGTAGGCGTGCCTAAAATAGGTGTTGTAGACACGACACCATTAGGTCTTGCCGACTGGCTAGGTAACCAAGAGAAATTTGGGAGAGAGATGTTATCACCTCTCTCGAATTCCTGATTTTCTGTTGCCTTAGTAATGGTATGAATATCCTGTCTAATTCCATGCTGATATGGGCCCCCAGGCATTCTATTGCTTGGGTGGGGACTAGGTAACTTTTGACTCTACTCAGCATGAAGCCATGATACTCTAGGTAGATCATGGTATTCTCCGTTGCTTGTTTCACTAGTTGCAGAGTGGGAGCCCTGATGAGGATGTTGTCCAAATACGGGTGGACTGATGTGCCTTTCCTCCTCAGGTTGGCCACTAATGGAACCAAGATCTCCATAGAAGTTCAGGGGGCAGTGGTCAGGCTAAATGGGAAAGCTCCGAATTGCCAGCAAACACCGTTGTACCTGAACTTGAGTCACCTTCTATGCGCAGGTCGAATGGGCACATGTAGGGATGCCTCTGAGATCTAGTGAGGCCAGCTATTCCCCTGCACTATGGGTCAAACATATAGAGAAGACTGTTTCCATTTTGAATTTTCTTGTTTTTACAAATTGGTTGAGAAATTTTAAGTGGAGTACTGCTCACCAGTCGCAGGTCTTTTTTGTGACTAAAAGTAAAACTGAATATAGTCCCCGCCACTTCTCTCTAGGAAGTGGTTGAACTGGTCCTATTTTGTCTAGTCTTAAGATCCTCTTGCCCTACATTTCTGCTTTTTTTGGAACTCCAAGTGTCAGGACCCGCTACAGTCGGCGGTACGGTGGCAGCACGGGGGGCGCCCGGCAGCTGTTGCATTGGTGACGGGGACGCCCCCGGAAAAGCCCGCACAAGTTAGAGGCATGGGGGCAGCCCCCCACGGCAGATGTTGCGGATGACCCCTCCCAGGCGCCGCCTAGCATCGGCGGGGCAGGGCCAATAATGGAGCCACGACGCTCTGCACGCATATGTGCACAGAAGGGGGCGAAGCCACACAAATAAAGATGGCGAGCGGTCACTGCAGCGTTGCTGGAGATCAGTTCGCTGTGAGACCGGCCCCTTGCTGTATGGATACCTTTGGTTATTGTTTAGTGCTTGTGTGAACCTGTGAGCCTGGGAGAGAGAGAAAGTGTGAGCGGAAGGTGAAAGCGTGTGTATCAGGGAGTGTGGGCATAGTTTTGACTGAGGATTGTGGGCTGTATGAAACCTGTCACGTGCTTCTCCTCTTGTTGTCTGGACCCCTCCGTTCCCCCTTTTCCTGGATTGCTGTGCTTGTGCCTCCTTCCCCCATTCCTAGGTACTTCCCTATTGTCCCTCACAAAGCTGCACCTTTCTCCCAGTTCCAGAGCACTGAGCGTTTGTTGGGTGTTTGGGGTCATGAGTACGGCTGTGCGGGGGCGGGGGCTCCCTCGGGGCTTTCTCCCCCCCCCCATGATGATCTTGCCTTCACCCCTAGTGGGTTTTTAGGGCCATATAAGATCCTGAGGGGTTGCTTTCCCCTCCTTGTGAGTGCAGCCCCCGGAGCGTTAGAAAGGTGCGAGAGCCTCCGTAGTGAGGCCCCCTTTCCTAGATATAGGTCCATATTTTCCCCTTCCTTGATCCCCTCTCCTAACACCAAGATACACAAAAGTGCTCCCTTGGTGTCCTTAAGAACTCTTTGGCGTACCCTAGAGAGACAGTTTCTAAGACCCATGCATCTCTTGTGGCGGAGACCCACTTTGAGGAAAACAGGAGCAGTCCTCCCCCCGTAATGGGAGGGTTTTTGCTGGTGGGTGCATGAGGACAGTCAAGAGTCTTGTTTTCTGAGCTGTGGTCCTGGGCCGGATCTGTTTTAGGTTGCCAAGTATTTTCCCTGTTGAGGCCATCATCCTTGGGCTTCTCTACCTCTTGGTTGAAAAAATGAGGATCTTCTTCTGTTATAGGAGATAAAGAAGAAGGGCCTGCTGAAGGGCTGAAAATTCTTAGAAGAGTTAAATTACTGGAGAGTCTGCTTCTTTTCTTTGTTACTGACCTCAGCTAGAACTTTATCCAGTGAGATCCCAAAGAGTTTACCCCCCTGATAGGGAATTGCCACCCAAAGGTTATTTGCATGGGGGTCCGCTCTCCAGGAACACAGCTGTAGCCTGCGTCTGGCTGTAATATTAGCTGCCATAGCTCTGGCAGACCAAGCTACCACGTCTGTGGAGGCAGTGGAGATGAATTAAGTGGCCAGTGTAATATCAGTAGTCCGTTTTTGGGTGATCTTCTCTGGGATCCCCGGTGTCTTGCTTATCTTAAATCCCTTTAAGATGGCCTTCACGCAGCTAAGCAGCAGCTATGGACATCCAGAGGACTGCCAAGGCCAACTCAAAATTCCTGCGCAGCCCTGACACGATAAACCTGTCAGTGGGGTCCTTCAGGTAAAGGTCCCCTGCTGTTGGTAATACTGATTTGTGAGCCAAGGATGCAGCTGCTGTATTAATCTTCGGGGTGTTAAGGAAGTTAGATTTTCTTTTAGAAAACCAATACAGGGTTTCTTGGGTTTTATTCAGCCTCAAGGCTTTATTGGGCTGTTCCCATTCCGCCTTGATGATGTGCTCTAATGCTCTGTCAAGTAGTATTCCTTTGTTTTCCAGAGACTTTAGGGATGTACTCCCTGTCTGAATCTTCATTTGAGGATTCAGACTCTTTTTTCTTAGGCCTTTTCTCTCTGACCTCAAGTGCTCTTTGCACTCTTCTAACCATTTTCTCCCTTGAGTCGACTGGGAAATTGCAATCCTGCTCACTGGCCCCCTGGTGTGGTGTTTCCTTTCCTTCATCCTGTATCTCTGCTGATTCCTCTGAGGAGTCTAGCTGAGAGTCGTGTTTTGATTCCTCATTGTCTGCATCCCCTAAATCCTGATCCTTTGTGTGTCCCAGAGGGGTTTCTGAATCTCCCAGACAGGTTTCTTTGGGTGCTTGCCCTTCTTTGCAGCGTTGGATCTTCCCTTGATTAAGGGCTACTTTGGGGCCACTTGACTCTGTTGGACGTGACAGATACGGATTATATTATTTAGGTCTTCCAAATGGAGCTGCTCTACCAGGGACATAGTGGGGGGTTGCCTTACTGTCTCCAATGATGCAGGGGCCTCCTGCTCCAATCTCAGGCTGCTCTCCATCTGGGTGCAAGTCTTCAGTTATACAATTTTGATTTGACGCGCTTTCACTTTCCCCACAGCTCCTTCACAATGCAATGCACCTGAAGGAGGATGCTGCAGCTGCTGCCTCCAGCAACACTGTCAGTTGGGCAATGACGGGCCTTCATCAAGCGGAAAGGAGCACCTGAAGTACTCCCACGCACCCATCCTTCTTACCATTACGCACCCGTAGGAACGGCTGGCCGAGGAATAGGGGAATGGGAGGATCACCTCCTCGTTGATCTCTTCTCTCTCCCTCTCTCTTCTTTGTGTGTCACAATAGGGACTAATCACAAACCAATTAGCCTGTGTGGCTAGTATAGAAAGACCCGGGTAGCCCTGCTGTTAAGATGCCATCCGGGTACAAAAGTCTGCCTAAGTGTGCAGAGTACACAGATCTACCTCCTACTAAGCTTCGAGGCAGAAATGCAACTGGAAAATAGAGGGAGCTCTTCCTTCTGAGCATTACCAGTTGGATTTCAAAAGAATTCTGCCTCCTACTGGTACTGGCAGTAATCGCTCCCCAGAGTCCTGAATCCCTGTCCTGTGGAGCTGAGGAAAAGAGTCTTCACCACCACCATCACAATCACAGCATAGCCCATCAATAACAATCTATGCCACAACCAGCTGGCTTCAGCATGAGTCCTGTGTCACCTGAGCTCTAACCACTTACCCTCCTGCTTCAACGGTCCCAGGTCCTTCGTTTACTGTGGGGACCTGTGCTGTTCCAGCGGTGGAAGCGGATGCCTGGGTGCAACCGTACTAAAGGCCATAGTCAAAACATTGTTCCAGACTAAACAAAAGACCACTGCTTTCTCATTGATGAGCCATATGTTGATGCAATATAGAAGGTTTTACAGGTACTAAGTTAAAGCACAGTCATATCTGCGATCAAAACCACAGTAAGTAATTCAGAATTATACTAACATGTTTAGAAATATATTATGGCAAAAAGGTCTCCAGGTTCTACGTTCAGAGGTCATAATACCCAGGCATATATTAAATTCAACAGCTTGTGGTGTTTTAAATCCTAAACTTTGGGCTGCATAATTCCACTGATCCACGGAGCCTCGGTTTTAACAACATGTTGAGAAATAATTAGACACTCAAGTTAACTATGGCAAAAGACAGAACAAATCAGAAATCCTTACTTTATTAGTGTCTTGGTAAGTTCATTTCCTTCTACATTGGAGGAGCCCTGGAAAACTTGGTTAACTCTAGATTCTTTTGAGTAAACATCGTCTTTTGGGAGTCGTGAATACATCACTTCAAGGATCTTGTAATAGCCCATTTTCTTGGTAACTTGGGTATCAAAAGCAGATTCATTGGACTACAAAGGTACACAAAGTAGAACATCCTTAGCTTCCAAATACTATCCTAATGTTCTGAAAGACTGCTGTACAGCACAGAACCAATTAAGTACATGAATAAAAGATTGGGTAACACAAGAATTAGGTTCCATTCCCAGTTCTACCCCAGATGTCCCATGTGATCTTGAGCATACCACACTTTCGGCTTCATCTTAGCTGCTTTTAAAGTAGGAATAGGAGTACTCATATGCTTAAGAAGGCTTATTTAAAACAATATTCATTACCTATACTGAGCTCCTTATTTGAGAGGTGTTATATTACTGGAAATAACAAAAACAGGGTATCAAACAAGGTGTCAAATGTGTGTCATATAAAGTGTCCAACAAGCCCAGGGCCTTGGAAGTACAGTGTGATTGACTTTAACATCAGCAGAAAATTTAGATTTTTAACATTTTATATTAGAGAAGGTCCAAAAATAGGACTATGGCAGGATTACCATTATATATACGATATGGGAAAGTCAACAGGTCATGTGTTCTACTGCATAAGGGGTGAGAAGGCTCCCGTGTCCATTCCCTTCTGCCACTATCCCAGTGACTGCATTTAAAACCTTGCTACTGCTGTCCACCCTCTGGCTTGGAGACAGTAAGGGAGGATGCCACGCAGCAGGAAAGATTGCCTGATCAGTTTTCACCAGCATTGAAAACAGGGATGGAGAACAGACCTGGGAGAAGGCTCTGGGTCCTTTCCCCTCTGCTGCTAACCTGGTAGAAGCATCAGGATGCCAAGAAACAGAATGAACCTGGAGCTTGGCAGAAGCTGAGCTCTGGGTCTTTTCTGCATTACCACTTCTGCTGGAAAAGGAAACAGTCCCTGCCATTGCCTCTCCCAATGGGAGGACAGACAGTGCCCAGTGGGGAGTAGACTACAGCAGGGAAGTAGTTCTAGAGACGTAAATGCCTCCATGCTGTGGCCTTCTTCCCTCCCCTCCAGGTACATTTGCTGCTACCACTCAGGATGGGGCTGCGAGGGAGCCAGGTTGGGAAAAGTCCCTGCTGACTAGCTTCCCACAGTCCCATCCCCAAACAGCTGAAGTTGCAGCACAAAGCAGACCAGGTCCACGCCCCCAGTTTCCAAGCCACCCTTCCCATTGACCACTCAACTGTCAAGCTGTCATGTCCCGGACCAGGTTTTTTGCATGTATGCTCATATGTAAAAGACCTGGAATGGCTAACAGCATATGTTTTTAACACCCTTAAGACAAGGGTGGGAAAACCCCGGCCCTTGGTCCACTTCCGGCCCAAAGGGCTTTTTTCTCCGGCCTGCTGGCTTCTGAGCCTATTTCCATTGTGTGTGGCCCATCGCCTGGCTCACTGTGGACTGAGCAGAGCTTTGAGGGCCATACACAATCAAGCACGTACAGTCTCAGCTGGGCTGTGAGAAGTGCATCCCTTCTGGCAGCAGCAGTAGGGGCCAATGAGCAGAGCGCAACCCTGAGGACGTTATCAGGCTGTGCAGCTGCAGAAGGACGAGCCTGCAGCACTGGGCCAATTAGGATTCTTCCCCAAGTGATATCATCGTGCTGCTCCCTTCAAAAGGATGGGCTCCCAGCATCAGCCCAATGAGCTTTCTGCTGTGTCCTCGCGCTACTCCTTTGAATGGACGGTCCCTGGCACTAGCCCAGTGAGCTTTCAGCTGTTTCTTCAGTGACAGAGGAGCTGTTGCTGAGTTTTGGTAAGCTGTTTTAAAACAGTGGGGCTTTGTCATTTGGTTTCTTGTTTCTCTGCCGGGGGGAGGGAGGTAGGTTTATCCCCTTTCCCCACCCCCTTCAGAAAAACAGGCGGGATTTGTCATTTGGTTGCTTGTTTCTCTGCTTTGTTTGAAATTACCTGTCTACTGATTTTCAATCAATGTTAAGCAATGTTAATTTGCCTTAATTAGCTAATTTATTCAGCTAATCAGCCGTAACACTAATTTAATGATTGACAGTTGATGTGCGGCCCTCCGACTGTTCCCCGCCTGACAATGTGGCCCCCGAGTCAAAAAAGATTCCTGACCCGCCTTAAGAGTTCCTTGTATATACAGAAATTGTATCACACATTCACTGAAATTAAGCTAAAGCAATGAGTGAGATTCTCATTGATTTTAATGGGAACGTGTAATTCGCGTTCTCTAATCTACCCAAAATGTACTTAAATTAGTGCTGAATACAGAGCTAAAATAATTGTAGTTGTTACACATCACAAGCCAATCCCTGAATTTCAGAGAATTTGGATACTAGCCATAAGAGTAAATGGAGCTCACCTTTGTAAATCTAGACTTAAGAATGTCCATGGCTTCCAGGATAATCTTACACAAAAACTCTTTCAGTGCATCCAAACTGCAGTGGAGTAGGAGGGTGAGTAGAGAGCGATCTGCAAAGGCTTGGCGCGTTGCATTTGAGAGGAGGGCTTCACTCTGGAACATTTTGTGCACAGTCTCTAACAGCACCACTTGTTTGTCACAGGCACTCCTAAAGCAGATGAGAATTTTAAATAAACACCATTGCCACCAATTTCCTGTTTTCTCACATTTAAAATAATGTTTGATCTTCTCCAGCAATTATACTATATTTGGTTAGATAAAAAAAAAAAAGAAAGAAAGAAAGATCAAGGCCTGGATGGGATACATCCAAGGAAAATGTAAGTGATGGGGGAAATGCTTTTAGTAATTCAAGAAGATAAGATTCTTCCCTTAATTCTAATACCATAGCATGCTAGAAGGCTCTAAGGTTAATGGAGGGGCTGTCGACTGGATGAATAATGCAGAGGTCTTGAACACTTAAGACAAGGAGACTAGAAAACTTTGGAAGAGTATGGGTATTCATACCTGCATCTTGACTAAATTTCAACTGTGCAGTTACAAGCGTGCCGAGCCAAGTTCAAGGTTTTGGTGATGATCTAATAAAGCCCTACACGGTCTGGGCCCCTCATACCTCAGGGACCGCCTCGCCCTCCGCGCCCCAGAGCGGCTCCTGCGGTCTGCCGGGGGTGCCTTCTTGGAGGTCCCCCGTGTTAAGCGGGGGGCCACAATGGAGAGGGCATTCTCAGTAGTTGGGCCGCGGCTCTGGAACTCCCTTCCGGAGGAAGCTCGCCTGGCCCCAAGCCTGTTAACATTCCGGCGAAGTTGTAAGACCTGGCTGTTCGCCCAGGCCTTTGGGAGGGAGGGTGGGTAGGGAGGGGTGTTTTAGCTCCCCCACCTACTTTGGTTTTATATTGATAACTTAGTCCTGTTTTAATATTTTATAATATTTGTGAGAATTTTAATGGTTTTATTGTATTTTAATGTTTTGGAAGCCGCCCCGGGCTGCATGGCAGGAGGGGCGGGGTATAAATTTATAAAATAAATAAATAAATAAATAAATACATTCTGTTTACAAGAATTCTCCCCACACCCAACACATCCAGTGAATGCCATATTTTTCTTCATTATCTATCAAATGTCTGTGTGATGTTCCTAAGCACTCTATTTACATGTGCCATATTCCACTAAAAGGCAGTCTTTCACTAAAGCTGATGATGTAATTCTTGCAGGTGAGGAAAAAAATCCTTTTTCAAGTGTTCTAGGAGACTTCAGGATGAAGGGCACTATACATGTGCGTGTACACACACAAAATGGCCCTCTGCTGTGGAATTCGCTCCTGGAGGAGGCTCAGCTGGCTCCCACTCTCCTGCTGTTTCGGCGTGTATGTAAGACCTGGCTGTTCCATCAGGCTTTTGGTGAGGGGTAGGGCTTGGGGGGGGGGGCGGGGGGGTGTCCCCACATACTGTATTTTTAAATTGTTTTTAAAAATTTTATATTGTTTTTATTGAATGTTGTTCGCTGCCCCGGGCTGCCCTGAGGCCAGGAGAGGTAGGATATAAATTTTAAATAAATGAATAAAAATAAATAAAAATATTCTCTCTTCACATATTTATTTATTTACTTACTTACTAGATTTTTACCCCGTCCCTCCTGAGAACAGCTCGCGGTGGCACATGAGCAGTAAGTATACCAAACAATTAAAATACTATGTACAAATAGCTGATAATACTTAACTTACCTCATGTTCCCATTTGTTCAATTTTGCTTTATTTTTTAGTGAAAGTAAAGTTTACTTTTCCCTTCTCCCTAGCTGCCTCCCATGCCTGGAACTCCCTCCCTGCCCACATCCACCTCATCCCCTCCCTTCGCACCTTCAAATCCCTCCTCAAGATCCACCTCTTCTGCTCTGCCCTCCCTGACTTCTTGCTCCCCTCACCTAACTCCTGCTGATACCCTCCATCCAGTACAATCTGTTACCTAAGGTCTGTGTACTCATATCCTCACGACAAAGACCAACCAGCCATAATTCTTGATGTAACTAAGCCAAGCGCGTGCACCTGGGACCTCACATCCTCGTGAATGTTACACTCCTTGTCTCTCCCTCTGTTTCCCTTCCTTGGCTCCCTCCCCACCCCCGTCTCTCAGATTGTAAGCCCTAGGGCAGGGACATTGCTGGTGCTATATAAATGCTTGTTATTAATAAAATAATAATAATAATAATAATAGGCAGCCTGACCACTGCCACAATTGTCTTAAATAATGGTTCTTATTAACAACAATCAATAAGGCACATTAAGCAATAGCAAGAGATGAGGTTACGGTTAGGGGTATCACATCTGGGCATTAATGATCTGTTGTTCTTATTTATTATTTTTATTATTATTTTATAGATTTGTATCCCGCCCCCTCCTGCAACGCAGCTCGATTTACAGTAACATCTGCTATACATGCAAAGAACATAACCCAGACACCTACTACACATGTAACATTAAGCAGATGAGATGGCAAGTAAACCCCCTCAAAATAAATTTCAATCATGTTCTCACTCAAGTCAGATGGGATTTTGCCACAGACTTCAGTGAATGCAAAAGTATTAGAGAGAAATAAGCTGAAACTCTTAAAAAGTGATGGCTGCTTCAGAAACAGTTTGCGGACAGATGTGCTGCAGGATGCAAACAGTTTGGGCCCTTGACCCACTGGGCAACTGAAAGGGTCATGTTTGATCATCATCATAAAAAAAAAAAGAACATGTTCAACCCCCACCCTCCCCAAATCTATTGGCAAGGCAAAGATGAGTATAGAAATCATACAGATTTCCCACATATTTTATCCTGGATATTTCGGGGGTGGGGGAGTTTGTACCAAAATTATAATCTGGACCCAACCAAAGTTTTCAATCAGGAAACAGTAGTGCTGAAACTGATCTGGAACTCATTCTTTTTATAGCACTCTTTGTTAACGATACCATGTACTGTTGTGGTAATAGTCATGCTACACAAGTTCGTATAATGTATTTTTCAAAGTTCTTCACAAAATAATTGTTGTTTGTATCCATGTTCATGGTTTAAGGAAAATTGTTTATGTCAAATTGATATGTGACTTAATCAATACTTTCATTTAGTGTATGGTTTGTAAGGTAACCAATTTTGACTTGGACTGGACTGAATTTGTGGAACTCTGCAGAACTTAACCAGCCATCTGAAGCAATTACCCAGAACTTGGAATCAGATTTTCAGTGCTTTACAGGGAGTTACTAAACTAGTTTGGAAAGGAAAGTTTTGAGAAACATTAGGAGATGCTATTATTGCTCAACATATGAACTATGGAACTAGAGTAATTCTCTCCTAAAAGCACAACAGAAAAGATAAAGAACATATGCAGTGATGAAGCCAGCACTAGGTATTTTTTCCCCCATGAGATAATAGTTAAATTTCAATAATTAAAAACAGATATCAGATAAGAAACTCCTCATACGCACAGCTTAACTGCTTAGTTAATAAATACATAAATTTATCTCGTATTGAAAAATAATTGAAAAAATTATACTATGTGACCCCAAACCAAAAACTAAAAGTTATCCTATCATCCCTTCTGTCTACATGGTAAATTGTCCTGATAGCTGCAGTCCTGTGTCATTCCACATTAGAGATGATATTCAAGTCCTAACTATATAGATCTATTTACAACTGGTACAAATATCTCGTGTCAATGCACTTCAGTAGAGAAAAACAATTTACTACAGTTTAGGCAATCAGAACAGCTAGCCAGTTTCTGATTTTGAATTATGTTCAAAATTTACCTGGCTCTTCAAGTTATAATCAAAGTGTGGGACACCATCACAGTATTTGTAACAGACAAGGGGGAAAAAATGCTTCATCAAAGCACCACGGTAGATCAGGATTAATTACCTTCTGGCAATTCTTTTGAAGCTGAGTTCAAATGAGTCCTCCATGAAGTGTCTGAGATCCCTACACAGGATTTCTGTCATCAACTGCAACAACATTGGACTCTGGGATAACTCTAGCGCATCTAGAAACTGGGGGAAAAGACTATGTTTAAGGACTACAGAAATAACCACGTTTTCTCAGATCTGTCAAGTCTCCAATTTCTAATCAACAGATGATACAAGTCTTCCCCAAAAGGGGAGGGGTGGTGGTAATTTATTATATAGCTTTAGTCAGAAAGGGAATGCTTCCAAAATGTAATGAAGAAGTGTGCCAAGGTGCCAGAAATCCCTGTGAAAATAGGCCCTTAGCAGACCACCTAGCCTCCTGAGTTTAAATGGCTCCTCCTGATCAGGACCTTTTGTCAGGTGACTAGTAAGACAGAAGATCACAGAAGAGACCACCAGAGATGTTTCAGGAGAAAAGGAGGTAGCTGGAACAGGAGACATTAGGAACCAAGAAGCTGGTAGCCATGAGGGGGAGTCACCTTGAAGGGGTCTAAGAGAAAGACCACATCTTGTGAGACATTTGGTTGTGCACTGCAAAGAATTTAAGAGCACCAAGAAAAGTATAGTGTGTCCCAGAGTTGGCTCTTTGGCAAAAGGTAAGAGCATGGCTCTGTCCCTGTTTCACAGTGGTCTAATGCCTTCCTACATGAAGTAAATTCTCTCCCTTTCTCTTCGTCTCCCTCAAGAAGAAACAGAATCTGATTTTAAGGGCATTAGCCACATTCCAGCATGCAAACGAAGTCTGTGTACTGGAAATAACAATTTACTTCATTCTCAAAGAAGCAGAACAATTTCAACCATATGCACAAGGAGCAACATTATGAAAGTTTGTCTTTCTGGTGATAGTGCAGTACTTCAGTCACTCCTCATACATTATTCTGAAAAGTGCTTTAACTTAAATATCTAACACATTTGTTCTCTTAAGAATAAGGATTAGGGGATCAGCTCTTGAGGTTAATTACTTGAATGACAGCAGGACTGCTTGTATCAGTAAGGCATATACACAGGAGTAAAGGTTTACAGGACAGAACTTGACATTTATATAATTTCTGATATTTGGATTAATCAGTCTCTCTTTTAAGAACGAATTAAGGCAGACATATATAAAATGTATGAGGTGGAGGAAGAAATCTTTTACAACAAAAATTAGACACAAATCAACCAATGTGCCATTTACTTTACAGTTCAGTCAACATTTTTATCAACAAACATTAAGTATGATCTAACACTGACCTTTTTAGTGCAGTCCACATAGTTATTGTACCTCAGGGTTCCTTTAGGGAATTCATCAGACTTCATGGGGAAATTGAATGCAACAAGCTTGTCAAGAGCATTTTTAATGTCGTTGAGTTTTTCTCCAGTAAGATTAGTAAAGAATGGAAGAATAATCACTGCTTGACTCTGAAATAAATATTTAATTTGAAATTAAGAAAAACCTCTCCACTGTCCATCCACAATCAGATTCAACAAAATAAACTAGTTAATCAGAAATAGCTATTTTATGACTGGATGGCTCAGGTGACTGGTAATTAGATGCAAGATTCAGCCTCATCCTTACGGTTCCAGTCCACCACCAGGCCACAAGTGACCAAAAGGTGTTCTTCTCCGATTGCTATTTTACAATGTACATATAATGATTTCTCAGTATGTTTTTGGTTTCAAACCACAAAGACCTCTAGCACCACTTGATTAACCCACTTCCTTTGAAGACCACAGTAGAAAGAACCAAGTTCAAATGGGATCATCAAGACAATTACAAGTGGTGGCCTCTATACTCAGATCAGTCACCGTAGTCTGTCATTAACACTCTTTTTGTTCAGTTGTTATAGGATCTTCGTGTCCACAGCCATGAGTCCAGTCCAGTGAGGAAATAATGTAATTAAAGTTTTATTCACGGTTCCTGATGTCTGCTTGAGGGCAGACAAAGAGACTAATCAGGAATCATTATTAGAGAACTAGTGTAATAAACTATGTATACATCTATCGGGAGGGGGGGTGTTCTGTGATCTTTAGTCTGCTGTTCAGTACTCTGGAAAGGCTGGAGGAGAAAATACATTTAAAAGAGAGAGTTCTTTATACTCTCTGAAAATGGAGACAAGAAATGTGTTTCTTTTAGAAATGGAACCCAGCAACGCTGGACTACTACTATTAACATTACTACTGTTAGCATTTAGACTTGGGAAAAACTAAAGCAGAACTTACCTTTAGATTGAGGCCTAAATTCTGATCAATAAGTAGGCTGATATATGTACTAAAAACAGCAGAAAATGCCTCATGGTTTGTATTAAATGATACAGAAGAGTCTATCTGAAGAAAGTAAAATAAAATTGTAATTTTTATTTTAAAAAATAGAAACTGATTTGTTAATACATTTCCTACATTTCATAGGGTTTCAGATATGTTTTTTCCCCAGATTATCAGTTGCAACAAGTGTTTCTTAATTTTTTTCAGCAGATAGTATGTATGCATATGGGGAGGTATAGGTTTTAAATATGCTTTTAATGATATATCAAACTCCCATCCTTTCCAACACAAAACATGCCTAGCCCAATGACAAACACTAGGCCAGTGGTTCCCAAAGTTTTTTCCTGTGTAACCCCGTTTTGAAATTTAAATATAATCCTGTAATCCCAGGTAGTAATAAATACATGCAAGTGCATCAACTATCAATTGGTATTGTGACCCCACTCACAAGTTGGGAAACTCAGCACTGGCTCACTCACAAAGCTACATCCTATGGTCACTAACCACCTACAGTTAGGGTCAACCTGTGATATCCACTTTCAAATGCAGTCACCCAGTAGTATCTCAAACTAAAAATGAATAGGGATATCATTGCAATTCTTATATTCGATTATCTTCTTTAACTTAGAAATACTACTGTTAGGATTCAAGTTGTCAAAAAACAAGTAACTGGTTCTTTGCCTTCAAAACATGAACTCAGAAAGAGACTTAAATAGAATATGGACCTGAGAGGCAAAAGTACTCTCCAAAACTAATAATTTTCTAAAGTGATTTGATCTTGGAGAAGCCCATTCTATTGCCAATGACAAACAATATCTGCTCAGGGGCTGCTCAGCTCTCTGGGATAAATATAGCACATATAGAAACTGGGGGGGAAGACCGCAGTTGAGTATTTGAAACCACAATTCAAAAAAGGGAAATCCTCTACCAGACCACTCTGCATGTAGACTTAAATATAACCAAACATGTACCTGAAGAACTTTAGCGAGCAGGGTCAAGACAGCCATTTTTCTCTCAGGTGCAGAATCTTTGGCCCACCAGCTGTCAAGTCTCCTCCAGTTTCTCAGTACAGCAGTCACCAGCTGTCCTCCCTGCTGCTTGCGTACACTGCGATCTCTGAAGCTTTGATCCAACATACCATTCAAAATGGTACCAACCTGAAATTTAAATAATACCCCATAATGATATCCAATATGGATGATACTTAGTCTGATACAATCATATCATTATTAATTGCACTGAGAACTGCAAATAAATAGCATCCTTGGTCGGGAGACGGTTTAGGTCTCAGAGAATTGCTAAGATGTTGGGAACCTTTCCAATTAAAACTCAAAAGTTCACATCTGTAGTGATGCACCAGTAGTTCAGTAGCTTCAGAGATGAGGTAGTAGTATCAGCAATGTTCCTCAACAACAAAAAATACATACATCAAAATTGCTTCTAACTAGCACTTCACTGACAGTATTATAAAAGAAATAAAAGCCTGAAGTGAACCACCCTTCACTTAATGTAGTACTCAGCAGCATTCCTGAAATTTAAACTGAACATCCCCCTATAGCAGATAAAGGCCACTTTCAGACATCCCCCCCACGCATATCCTGGCTGCGCATTCCCTCTGCAGCCAGAATATGTGCCAGGTGTGTGTGCGTCTGAAAGTGGTCTAAGCTCATCACTACACACCAACCCACAACAATGGTGCAAGTGTGAATATTTATGACCCTATAAATTGTAAAATGTCCATCTTTCAGATTAATAGCTGCTGTGGCATTGCAGGAGAGTCATCATGTTTTCTTTAGTAAGTAGAGAAGAAAAATTGGGCACTTACCTTGTGAATTTTCCTTCTATGGGGGCCCTCCTGGATGGCCAGCTCTGAACACTGGGATTAGATTCCACCTCGACCAGCAGGAAGCAGACTTCAACTTTTCAGAGCATGCTCAGAAAGGCTCTGACCCCTTAGCTCTCCCAGTTGGTACCAAAGCATCCTAATTCCTCTTAAATGACAAAAATTAAGTATCCCAGAGAAAAACCTCCCCCAAAACAGTCCAGAACTTCTTTATCAACAATCTGAAATAAACACCCTCAATCCAAAAAGAATCTAGTTTCCTAGTCTGAATCAAAACCAACTAACAACTACATGGGGGGAGAGGGTAGCTGGCCATCGGGGAGGACCCCATAGAAGGAAAATTCACAAACTAAGTGCCCAATTTTCCTTTCTCCCAGGGGTCCTCCTGGATGGCGAACTCTGTACACTGGTCATGTTCCAAAGCAGTGTCACCCCGTCACTCAATTAAAAAGGGGGAGAGGGTGTAACTAGGGGGGAAAACAGACAACTCGAGAAACTTTGCAGACCTGTCAATTACAGAACTGCTTGCAGCACACTCTTCTGCTGAAGGCCCCCTTGGCAAACTACTGAATATGAATTTTGTAATATCTGGTGAAGGTGTAAATCAAGGACCAGACGGTTGTTCGACAAATCTTCTTGTAAGGAGCCTGAACTCTGAAAGCCCATGAGGTGACAGCTCTCCTAAGGGTATGAGAAAAAACAGACTGTGGAGGATCTCAATTCTCCGCCTTGTAGGCTTCAGCTATGCAATGAGAGATTCATCAGGATATCTCAGTCTTAGATGCCTTGAGCCCTTTCCTAGCTGGATAGTAATTTACGAAGAGAGATGTGGAGCATCTAAATGGCTCAGTCCTGTCCAAGTACACCTTTAGAGCCCTATGCACATCCAGTCTATGCCAGTTTTTTTTTCCTGGCAATGGGAGGGATTGGGACAGAACGAGGGAATTATCGCTTGTGATCTGTGAAAAGCCATATTTACTTTAGGGCCTAGGTCAAAATGCTGGATCCAACCGGAGCACCGCTGAACTTTCCCTGACCAGTTCTATGGAGAGAGTACCTAACTCTGATACTTTCCTAACTGAAGTCATGTCTATGAGAAAGACCACCTTCAAGGAAAGAAAATACAATGAGATGTCTTTCAATGGTTCAAAGGGAGCCTTTAATAAGGCCTGCAAAACTAAATTAAGGTCCCAGGAAGGGAAACGGTTAATAACCAGGGGAGAGAGGGGGAGACTAGCCTTGCCACTCTTAAAAATTGCTTACTGTGGGAGTGGGTGAAAATCGCCTCTAATAGAACTAATGATACTGTCTAGGGCTGCCACCTGCCTTGTCAGTGTGTTAGGTTTCAACCCCTTACTCAAGGCTTCCTTTAGGAACTCCAGCACTGTCTTAACCTTTGCCTTGAGGAGTCTAATCAATTTTGTCTCTTTACCACCAAGTAAATATCAGTACATTGATATAAGCGCCTTGTGGACTGCCTCATAGACCGCATGAGGGTGTCTAAGACTGCGCTGGAGTAACCTAATTTTCTCAGCACCCCACTCATTCTCAACGCTGAGAACTCAGAGGAGTCCTGGGTTCTCATATAGGATTCAGCCCTAGGAGAGAAGATCGCATGAGAGGGACAGGTTTCAACTCCTGCAGATCTGCGAACCTCAACCAGAATGGGGTCACCAGGATCATGTGCACCCTCTCTTGGCACAGCTTGCTGGTCATCCTGCTAATCAATGGACAGGGAGGAAGGTGTATACCATTCCCCTTGGCCACTTCTGGTTGAGGGCATCATGAGCCACTGCAAGTTCCTTGTGAAAACAGGACAGGTAAGCTTCCACCTTAGCATTGTTTCTGGTGGGGAATAGATCTATTATCAGGTGTCCAAATGTAGTAGTTATAACAGGGAAGGCTTCCTTGCTGAGTGACCACTCTCCTGGTTCCACCGACCTCCTGCTCAGCCAATCCTCTTGAACGTTCAATTAGCCTTGGATGTGGAGCGCCCTGAGGTGAGGTTGGATCACGCCCACTTCATCAGCAGAGAGGCCTGCTAGTGAAGTCACTGAGAGCGAGAGCCTCCCTGATGGTTCATGTGGGCTTTGGGAGTAATGTCTGTACAGACAAGGATGTTCTGATTCTGCACTTCTTTTGCAAAGGTCATCAGTGCTAAATATATCTACCATTTCAGGGAGTTCTTTACTTCCAGGGGCACCTGCACACATGGGTCCAGGCCTTTCATCAACTGAGTTCTGTGTGGGCAAAAAAGGCTTTGGAGGGATCTTGCATGAAATCTGGTCGATTGTAGGTACTGTGTACAAGAAATCATTAGCCCCTGAAGGCTCGCTAGAGACTTTAGTTGAGACCAGTCCCTGCCTCTGATTTCGGAAATCTGGGAGTGTAGTTTGTCCTGTCTCTGGCTCGTTATGAACACCCTGAACAGTCGGGCATCCAGGATAACACACAGGTGCTCTAGCCTCTGCGGGGGGGCTAAATGTCTCTTCCTGAAATTTATGAACCCATGTGATTGTAGGTACTCTGCCGTTGTGGCCAGATCTCCCAGGGCCTTCTCCTTCAACGACGACCTGATAAGAATGTCATCTAAGTAGTGGTGAAAATGGAGGCCCTCTAAGCAGAGGTTCGAATGGGTTCAATATCTTTGTAAAGGTTCTCGACGATGTCACCTGCCAAAAGGGAAGAGCTCTGTAATACCAGTGTTGGTTTGCGTAGGTGAAGTGCAGCCATCTTCAGATCTAATGGCGTCAACCATTCTCCCTGTGCCAAAGCAAGAAATATGGGTTGGAGGATCTCCATCCTGAACTTCCTTACCCTTAGGAAGCGGTTGAACTTTTTTAGATCCAGAACTGCCTCCACTCTTCAGGTTGCTTGGGACCCAGGAGCAGCAGGGAGTAGAGACCCGATTCTCTTCCCTCGGTCAGTATTGGTCCTATGGCGCCAATTCATTGCAAGCAAGATATCTCTTGAAGCACTGCTTCATGTTTTCCTGGTTTCTTTGAGTCTGGGGAGACAAAAAAGGAGTTCAAGGGGAAACAACAAAACTACTGCGTATCCTGACCTTACGGTTTCCAGCACTCATGCCTATGAAGCTGCATCCTTCCATTTGCTTGCAAAGAGGTGTAGCATAAAAGTGGCTCAATCTGAACATAAGCCCAGCTTTAATAAGTAAAACCACACAAATATAGTGGAAATGTAGTGGAGAAAGTGTTTAGCATAAGAAAGAAGAATACTTGGAATACTGGGGCCTGATATTCAAAGCACAGTATCTGTAAGACAACTGCTCACAGCCAGGTTAAAGAAGGGTTAATGGATATACTCAAGGAATAATAAAATAAAACCTTCTGCTGAATTGCATACCATCCCGTTTTGAAGGCCATGCAAATAAAGCCTCCTGCTAAATTACTGAAGGAGGTACCAGGTGAAATAATAGTATCTGACAGGTGTTTGAGAGCACCTTGAAACAGGAGTTACTGAGCTGGGAATGTGTATATCTCTAACTTCTTGGCTCAGAGAAGCCTGATGAGAATGTGCACATTTCTAACTTAAAAGGGACTAATTAAGTCTTGGCCTTGGAGATATCTTGGAGGAACCAGGATTAAGTAAAATAGACATTTTAGCTGAAAAGGTATAAAATTAGAAGTCTGAGACCTGCGGAGTCAGAGAACTTCACTTGGAGAACTTCACCCAACACAGCAACATACAAGTCTTCCCTGTGCAGATAAGCAAGGTAGCTTAAAGTTCGACAGCAAACTACACAGGCTGGCCAGTTGTTTGGGTTGACTGACTGACTTCATGTGGTGAGAACTTTATAATTATCTTACATGTGTGTGCTTTCGGTGGTAGTGTGTAAACCAGTTTGGCAGGGCAATAAAAGTGTTAAATTGGATATTGCCTGTTGTGGCTTTGTGATTGGAAAAGGTGTGGCAATCCCTCACCCCTTGAGTAAGGATTTTTTTGGGTACAGAGAAGCAACCAGCTCCTGAGGTCCGTGGGTTCTACAGAGGGTGACATCAAATAGTCAGGTGTCCGATTTGGAATGTCCTGGGCCTGTCCCTTTCTTCGGGTGGGAGAAACCCCCTGTACTTCTCTGTCTGGGCAAGCATGTCCTGCCCCTGGACTGGTTGTACCTAATTGCGGTGTAGTATTTTCTGGAACCTACAGTCAAGGAATTTCCTGAACGGTAGAGAAGACAAGGCCACCTTAGATTATTGAAATTCCGCACGGTCTGTTTCTTGGTTTTGTCAGAGGCGTCCGCTAGGACCTTGTCCAAGTGGATCCTGAATAGTCTGAAGCCTTGGAATGGGTCAGCCACTAGCATATTTTATCCATGGCATCTTCCCTCCAGGATCTTAACCACAGATACCTGCATGCTGCCACATTCAATGCTGCTGCCCCGGACACCCAACAGAGAATGTCAGTAGACAAGTTAGCTATGAAGGAGTATATTAACTTAATCTGGCCTGGTGGCCACAACCCTAGTCATCCTAGAGGAGATGGCCAGGTCTCTTGTCTCTCTGAGGGTGTTTTCCCATGATACTGTTGGCACATGCTTTGCATCTGGGAACGAATCTGGGAAACAAAGCACGTGCGGGGTTTGTAACGTGGGACTGCGCACCCCACCACCTGCACATTTTTGCCGGTGATCCTGCAGGGGATTGCAGAGCTGGATTTTACTCTGCAATCTTCCGCAGGATTGCAGACAACGCCGCACGGGGAGTGAAGGGAGTGGTGGTCCCATGTTACAAACCCGCTGCATGCTTTGCCTCCTGGATACTTTCCCGGAGGCAAATTGTGCGTGGACAGTATCATGGGAAAGCGCCCTCTATCCACTTCATAAACACCCGGGAGAAATAAGAAATGAGGGTGGCCATCTTATTCACTGTTGAGATCTCCTCGAAACTCCTTCTGAGGCTCACCTCTATCCCCTTATCTGTCTGGTCTCTAGGGGAACAGTCCTCTCTCTCTCTCTCTCTCTGTGAAAACTGACTTCCTGGTGAGATGCTGTCTCTTTGTCCACCTTTGGGTAGAACAATGACTCCTTGTTCTTAGTGAACAGGTACAGGGACTCCTGATCCTTGCTCATCTTAAAGACCCTGGTTGCATGTTGCCACTCCACTCTTGATTATTCTCTCAGATGCGTTGTCCAGTACCATCCCTCTGTCTCTACTATGTGTCCTCGGGATATACTCTCTATCAGAATCCTTCCCCAAAGATTCAGAAGAGTCCCTCTTCACTTTCTTCTTCTTAAGACCCAGAGGTCTCTGAACCTCACTGTACATCTATTCCCTATGTTTGAACTCTATCCGAGGGCACTTTCCCATGTTACTAAATGTACACGGTTTGCCTCCGCGAGAAACTGGGAGAGGTAAAATGCTGCGCTGCTTTTGTCATGTAGAAAAGCAAAGTTGCATGGCTTTGGCGCCGATCATGCAAAGGATGCAGAGCTCAATTTTCCAGCTTTGCATCCTCTGCATGATTGGCACTAAAACCACGTGGCTTTACTTTCCCACATGACAAAAGCCACAGACTTGCCAGAGGGTCCCTACTCCTCTGAGGCCAGCCCTTCCATTATTTCCCCTACCTCCTCAGCGGGGAGTTCTGGGGAGGGTCTTTTTTCCCCTTGGGAAGTTGGAAGGAACGGGTAATGTCCGGCTCTGAAGACAGATCCTCGCCCTTGAAGGATGAATCCACCTCTTGCGCCTTCCTCGGAGTCTGGCTCAGACTTTTCTGGAGACTAGGCCTCTTAGGGGCAGCCTGTTTCCCCTTCCCCACCTCTCTGGAGTCACCCTTCAAGGGGGGCTTCTTTCCCTTCCCAGCCTTCTTGGTGAGGTGGGCTCGCTTGTGCTTAAGATCCTGCAGGGATGAGAGGATTTCTTTTAAAACCATATGCGGGTTTCCTATGGGGTTCACATCACGGGGGGACCTTACAGGTTCAGTCTCTGTCCTCCTCCTGTTCTGTGCAGTTCCTTCTGGCGGCCACCATCTTGTTTTGGAGCGAAACCACACAAAGCAGTTTGCAGACTGCCCCCACCATGTTTGCCGCTCTGGCATCGATCTGGCTCTGCTGGCAGCTGGAAAACTGCTCTAGGTGGTTTGTAGCTTCTCCCAGAAGTGACTTGGCTGAGCTTCACAGCACATGGCTTATGACTTGTGCTGGGGCGGTGGACTCCTCCGAGGGTTCCCAGCACAAGAAAGAGCAACCCCGCCAGAAGGGCTCTTCTGGGCCTGCAAATCCCGGTTCTGGAACCAGCTGGAACTGGAGCCCGGGGGAGAAGGTGGTCGCTTCCCTCAGGGGGACTCAGAGGGAAACAGTGAGGACATCCGCACACACCCAGGATCAAGAAAAGTAAGCCTATGGGTAGAGGACTGACGAGTCCATGTCCTGCTCATCTGGTGGCAGATGATCAACTGGGAGAACTCGGGTTTATATCCATTCTGAGCATGCACTGAAAAGTTGAAATCTGCCTCCTGCTGGTTGAGGTGGGAATTTAACCCCGGTGTACAGAGCTAGCCATCCAGGAGGACACCCTGGGAGTTGTTTATTTTTGACACAAAGATAAAACACATTTTATACAAGAATATCTGGACTTTTTTTAAAAAAAGCAACAATTTCTCTATTAAATTTTAAGGAATTTGGTTTTTGTTCTACGATGTTTTCTTGAGAGCACATATACCACACATGCTTAGGACCATTTTAGGGCTGTCCAGAGAGGATTTCATAAGTTAGCCTTCTCAAGCAGTAGCACTGGATAAGGCCTCCCATCTGCTAAACGCTTCTCCAGGAGTCAAGAATCAGGAGTAATAATGCAGAGGAACTAGGAAGGGGTAAAAGAACACGACAGCTGAGTCTTACTCTCTTCCTGATCGTGACCCCACAGACAGAGCGTGGAGAATGAAGGAGATCACCCTTACAGGCTTCAGCAGCACCCAACTGTGATTAATCTAGAATGTGGTGGTTGTGCTGGCCCCCAAACATGAAAGGCGCATGCGTCCATGGGAAACACCCCCTTAGACCCAATCACAGAAACACCACCAGGTCTTGTTGCTATCACTGGCAAACACACTCTCAAGTATACATGACACTATAATGCACACATCATGTGTAATCTTGCTAGTGCTTAATACAGTCAGATACTGATGCACAACAAAACAGTGAAACTACCAAATGCATTTCGGAGGGGGGGGGGAATCTTGTCCCCTACCCTTCTTTCCCAGTTACAATTTTTTTAGACATTACAAATAGGTTGAGAAGGCACAAAACCTTCAGGTTGATTACATGATAAAGTGAAGGTCCAATACCATTTTAGGGCTGTCCACAGAAGATTTCATAAGTTGAAGAACAGCCACATCCAGATTTTTCAGCAACTCTCTGCTAATGGTTTCTGAGAACAAACTATAGAAATATTCTCCATGACAGAAGTTGATGAGGTTTCTCTGTGATGTTCCAGACAGCGGCACAGATAGCACCATTGTATTTAACAGCAGACTCACCAGCTCCTCACACTGTGGAAATAGCCATAAAAAAATAAGATCAGTCTAAGTGCACCAGGATCACTAGGTCTACAGTATCAAGAACAAAAGTTTTAAAGCTGCCTTTTCCAATAGTTTTTCATATAGCTAGAACAGAAATTAAACAACAAAATGGAAGTGGAAAGCACAATCAGTACAGCACTGGAATATTTTCCCCATCTAGAGAATTCAGGGTCTGCCTCTGCCACGAACAACAAGCACTGACCAAGAGTTGGCACCTGCAGTGGAAACATTCAGAGAAGTTTCCACTGATGAGCTGAACTTAAAAAACAAACAAACAAACAAACACCAGCACTTTGTAAGAATACATATTAACCTTCCCATCTTCAACAGGTGAAAGCAGGGAAGGCCAAACTGTGCCTCAGGAGCAGCAAGCAGCCCTTGGGCAGTTTAACTATGACTCTCGGGCTTGTCTTAGACCTTACACTGTCTTATGATCTTGTGTCTTACTTTACTGCACCTAAGTCTCAGGAACTGTAACACCGCTGTTCCTTTATCTCAGCAGTCAAGAACACAGACCCCTGGCTCCACCAGCCAATCACAAAGTAGGAGGGGTTTGTGTGTGCACGTCATGTCTGTGTCTTGTGACTCTCAGCCATATGAAGATTGTGGTATGTGGCTTTTACATATAAGTAGGGTCACTGGTCCATTGAGCCCAGCATCCTGTCTCAGAGAATGGTCACTCTCAGTCACTTTGGGCAAGTACCTAACAGTCTATCTTGGGGTTGGAACTTTGGTTACTACTATTATAAAGGAGCTGGGAACAGCTCTCTCTACAATGTTCTTATAAACTATGTAGGTAAACTATGAGAACAGAAGAGATGTCAGAATTAGTGCTGAAACTCAGTCCTCGGTTTTCCTCAGAAAACACAGAGGACCAGGGCATTTCATTCGATTTCCCCCCGAAACTTCAGAACTCGGAAAATCCTTGGCTGAATGCAACGAAGGAAGCTGGAGACCAGTGGTAGGCCTCTTTTCCCCCTTTCTTGGCCCCACATTGGCCAGGAAGGAAATAGGCCAGTGGGGGCCATGGAAGGGAGAGTGGGGGGCTAATGGGGGGCCAGGGGTACTAGGGGGATGGGGAGCCTGGGTGTTTTACTTACTTTCCAGAGGAGTCCAGTGCCAACGCGTAGCTTCTTCTCCACTGTTAAGTTTGAAAAAAAACCAAAACGAACCACTGAGCATATTCAGAAGGGCCTAAATAGCCCTTTCTGAGCATGCTCAGCCCTTTTCAAAGAGGGTGCTTGCAACATTAGCATCAACATCATTCCAATGATCCTGATGTATGTTAAATTTACAGTCTTTGTTGCTATATGGGATATAAAAGGTTACTTACCAGTAACTTTGTTCTTCAAGAGGGCCCCATGGACTCTCACTTTTGTTATAATATGAAGCAGTGAGGCATCCTGGGGAAGAGCTTTTCCCTTTAAGCAGTTGATATAAGCTTCCAGATTAGAATGTTCTAGATGCTGAGGCTCTGGATCTCACTTCTCCAAAGTCCCACAAAAATGAGACTCGGCGGTATAAAAGGTGGGGGCAGAGCCTCACCACCTCAGTTCCCTACAGCCACAGCCAACAGACTATATGTCTGAAGCTAGAGGGGAAGGCTGGGCGGAGAGTGAGACTCTACGGAGCCCTCTCAAAAAAAAGTTACTGGTAAGTAACTTTATTTCTTCTTTGAGTGGCTCTCCGATTCTCACTCATGGGAGATTGCTGGCAATCTCCAATAAATGTCCACAGTTATTGGTGGCAGGAGCGAGGACTAATTAAAGAGAGGCGAGTGGTGCTATGTTAAAGGATGCATCTGTCCTACCTGTCAAGTCCAGAGCATAGTGCTTTGCAAAAGCATCTGGTGTGGCCCAGGTGCCAGTTTTGCATATGTCCTTTATCAGCATGTGTGTAAAGCTTGCCATTGTGGTGGCCACAGCTCTAGTGGAATGAGCCCTTAAGCCTTGTGGGGGATATTCTGTGCAAGGTGATAGCACAATGTGATACACTGAGAGATCCCTTTGGATAGACGCTGAGAGAAAATTGGAACTCTGATGACATTACCTTGTTGTTTAATATATTAATTAATGATCTGGAAAGGGGAGTGAAGTGATCAAATTTGCAGACAACACCAAATTATGGAAGGTAGTTGAAACGTGAGCAGACAGTGAAGAATTGCAGCGGGATCTTGTGAGACTGGGTGACTGACAATCTAAATTGCAGATGAAATTTAATGTGGAAAGTGCAAAGTGATGCTTATTGGAAAGAACAATCCAAACTTTATGTATACAATGCTGGGTTCTAAATTAGGAATTACCAGTCAAGAAAGGGACCCTGGAATCATTGTGGACAATACATTGAAATCCTCAGCTCAGTGGGCAGCAGTCATCAAAAAAAGCAAACAATGTTAAGTATTATTCGTAGAGGGGATAGAGAATAAAACTGAAAATATCATAATGCCACTATAGTGTATGGTGTGACCACATCTTGAATATTGTGTGCAGTTCTGGTCACCCCATTTCAAAAAGATACAGTTGAAATAGAAATGTACAGAGAAGGGCAACAAAAATTATAAGGTGTATGGAACAGCTCCCCTATGAAGAGACACTGGGTAGGTTGGGGCTCTTCAGCTTGGAGAAGAGACAACAGAGGATATGACAGAAGCTTATAAAATCATGAGTGGTGTGGAACACGTTAATAGGGAATAGTTATTTACCCTCTCAAATAGTACTAGGACTAGGGGACACTCCATGAAACTAACAGGGTAGCAGATTTAAAACAAATTTAAAAGTATTTTTTCACTCCACGCACAATTAAGTTGTGGAATTTGTTACCAGAAGACGTAGTCAAGGCCAGTAATATCACTGGGTTTAAGAAACGGTTGGGCAAGTTTCTGGAGGATAAGTTCATTAGCAGCTATTAGCCAGGTAGGTTTGGGGAATGTAACCTTGTACTGTTGGGAGCTTGGAGTGAACAGTAGGGAATGGATTCAAGCAACCGAGATCGGTCACTATCGGAGACAGGTGCTGGGATCAATGGACGATTGGTCTGACCCAGTATGGCAATTCTTATGTTCTTACCTCCATCCGAGGCAAATAATGAGTCACGTTTTTGGAAGAATCTAATATGGTCAATGTAAGAGGCCTTGCATACATCCAGTAGATGTAGAGCTGCTTCTACCCTATTCGTATGTGGTTTAGAGAAGAAGTTGGGAAGCAAAATAGTGTGGGTTACATGGAACCGAGAAAATATTTTAGGTTTGAAGGATGGATAGATTTCTAAGGTCAACCTTTTCCTATGAAATATGAGATAGGCAGAAGAAACTCTGAGCACCGCAAGTTCATTTACTCTCCTGGCTGAATTAATTGCCATGAGAAAGACTATTTTTAGAGTAATTAATTCTGGTGTTATTGTTGCTATGGGTTAAGTGAAGGACCCGTGAGTTGTGAGAGGATGAGAGTCCAGTCCCACTAAGCAACAGGCTGTACGACAGGAGCATAAGTATTATGTAAAGCCTTCCAAAAAGACTTTATATCATGGAAGAAGAGGGCCTTCCCCAGACATGGTCACGGTTTGCTGATAATGCTGTCAGATACACTTTGATGAGAGCCTGTCTGTCTTGAGTTGAAGGAGGCAAATAAGGATTTGCGGTAGAGTTATGTATTGCAAACTGATGTTTTTCTGTGAACACTAAAGCATAAACTGTTTCCATTTTGCTGCATGATTTTTGAGTGGACAGCTGTGACGCACACAAGCTGGCCCTTTAGGGGAAGCCCGCTGGTCACTAAGGTATAAAAGGAAGACCCAGCCTGACAGGAGTCAGTTGAGGTAGGGGCAGGTAAAGGGTACAGATCGCTGGCTGTTACTCTTTCCTCCGCCTACTCGCCACGCTACGCTCTCCAGGGTCCTGAAGGCCCGTGGCCCAGGAGAAGGGAGCTAGCAAGGGAGTGAGAGGCTTCCACCTGTCTAGTCCATGTCCAAGGGGGTATCCTGGGCATAAGCTGAGGCACCAAGGGAGTCCAAGTGCTAGAGGTACCTAAAGATGATATATCCTGTGTGTGCACCAACTGTATATACCGCACTGGGGTCTGGAATAAAATGGTGTTAACCTGAGGTCAATGCCTATTGCCTGTTCCTGGGGAGCGGAGAAGCACAAACGTGAACAGGCAGCCCTGATCCTGCAGGGAATCGCACTGCTCAGAGGGCTGGTGCTTATAACAGCCTATGAGAATTCAGGATGATCCTGTACGTCCTCAGGAAGCCCAGAGTTTGTAGCTAGTGATTTAAAAACCTGGCTGTGATATGTAGGAACTTGAAATCCTGGTGGAGAACCCAGCCAATCTTCTGAAAAAGGAGATTGCATTGTAATGGCAGAGTAGATTTGTCTGTGGTCAGGCTGCACAAGGTGGAGTACCAAGGTTGCCACTCCAGGGCTATTAGGATGAGACAGGCTTTTCCCCGTGTGCTTTGTGTAGCACCTTGGAAATCATGGATAAGTGTGGAAAGACATAATGTAGGTGTTTCTTCCAGATTTTCTCAAATGCATCTGCTGTGGAGCCTGGAGTTGTTTGGCCCTGCTACAAAAGGGTGGAGACCTGTGGTTGGAAGCAATGGTGAAGAGATCCACCATTGAAAGTCCCCAGCGAGAGAAGATTCCTTCTGCAGTGTTGTTGGAGAGGGTCCAGTCGTGTCTCTCCAAAGCTGTTCTGCTGAGAGAATCTGCTGGTGGATGGCTACTGGTGTTACATGGTTTTGTATGCACCAATTCCAGAGATCCATTGCTATTCTTCATGCCAACAGGACCTGGTTCTCCCCCTCCCCACCCCCCATTTGTTGATGTACCATAGACCCTGAAATTATGCTTGTAAAGGATTTGAGAGCCCAACTTATGGCTTGTAATTCTAGCTGATTCACGTGAAGAGATTTCTGTGCTTGGGACCAGCGCTCTTGGGCTATTACAACTGGCAATAAGCTCCTCAGCCCTCTAATGAGACATCTTTGGAGATTTGGATGGTAGGTTCTGGTTCTTTGAAGGGAATGTCTGTGAGGCGGTAACTTGGTGAGGTCCACCAGAATGGAAGGTCCATTGGGAAGAAGATGTCCATTGGCATCTTCCTTCTCGATCAGTTGGTGAGGTTTGGGCAGCCCCTGATCTTGATCTGGTTGCTGCTGCTGCTACCACCGTGGAGATAGGAGAAGTTGTGATAGTACATAGACCCACCTCCTTGGGGAACAGAGCACATTAGTGAGTTTGTTAGCTGGCACCAAGGAAGAAGGCTTCTCCCAAATTGTCTTAGATGGCGTCATTAACTCGTTGAAAACAGGAAACATAATATGTCCCCCCCCCCACCTCCTCCCAGAGTGCTGAATACCAGGCAGGAGGGTGCCTTTCTCATTATCTCGAGATCTAAAGCATTGCCATTGTGAGTCTCCTTAATATGGATTGGAAGACCATTACATCTACAGTTGCCAACAGTGAGGATGGAACTGAGACTGTATTACTGGGAGGAGGCCCTACAGTCTTGTCTTGGTCAGGCAAAGGTGACAAGTTAGAGGTGGTGTGCTTGTTAAATTCACTATTGTTTTGGGGTAGATCAGTAGAGAACTGTTCTTGGTACTGTAGATGACCTAGCTGCTGTCCAACTAGGTTTTTTTTAGAAAGGCAGCTCCCAGAGCAAGGGGAGGCCGTTCAGCTTGTCTTTGTAGTACCAGGAGGGATGGTATCTGCATTGTGGGAGGCCAGCAGGCCTGGTGGTACCATCAGTATCGGCAGTAGTGTCGATGCTGGCGTTGAAGGCTTGGCTGGTCTGGGTTCTGTTCTTTGATCCAGGTGGTGAGGCTGTGAAAGAGTTTCAGGAGACCTCTCTTGGTATGAGATCTGGATTTTGATCTGTAAGGAAAATTTGGTGGATGTTCCCAGTGGTGTCTACCTGGGGACAGTACTGCCTCTTTCTGGGTGGAGAACTGCAACACTGCACCAGGAAGACACTCTGTCTCTATAACAGTAGTCTACAGATCTGTGATTTCTGTGCCTCCAAAGCGACTCCATCTCACGCTCAGAGCAAAAATAAGGGTAAAATGATGCTCTTCAATATTGTTTATGGGACGTATGATGGTTCCTATGCAGGGGATGCCTTCAATACTCACGGTACCCTGAAGAGATTTGGTGTGCAGACTTGTCACAGAGTACGTGGTCCAAGGGGAATCCAGGTGGGAAACAGGCCCAGGAGATCAGGGTGCCACGTGACTTCATATGGTGCTGGGAATTCGTGTTGTTGATCCTGATATGGAGTAGGGTGTAATGGATCATCCAATGGTACTAGTCGGTCTCAGTGCCTGTGTGTTAGTCCTCTGTGCCAGGACAAGAGTAGTTCTCAGTGCCAGGTGATGCAGACAGGCTGGCTCCCAATTGTCTGGCACAGGGTACCAATCGTCCTCGGGAGGCCCCAGATCATAAGGTACTGGGTCACGATAGTGCTGATCAAGGTCAGGGTCCCGCATGGAACTTTTCATTACTTTGGTTGCCTCTTTTTTTTTCTTTTTCTTTTTTTGGTGTGTGTGTGTCACTTTTTCAATGGGGACTTCGGACAGGTGTCTTGGAGAGGATAAGTCCTCTATTTCAAGGATAATTTCCAACAGAAATCCCTCTATAATGAGGACTAGCTCTGTTTGAGCTTTCTGTGGCTCTGTGCACAGCTCAGATAAACCAACCTGTTCCAGTCTGTGCAGTTGGTGGTCATCCATAATCACCCTGAATGGGCGTAGGCTGTCGTATCTTTAGCAGCAGGATTGGGAAGGAGGGAGGAAGGAGGCACAAAGTTTAGTACAGTTTATTGGCCCTTCACCCCCCCACCCTGTAACGCTAGCTTAGCAAGGAGGTTCTGGAGGCCAATTCTTCTATCTTTGTAAGTCCTTGTGGAGAGGGCTACACCAGGTCTTGCAGTCTTGATCTGAGATTTCCACTGCCACTGTTTTGTTATCGTAGGGCTCCTTGGTTTACTGAGGAGCTGTGGTGTATGAAGCGGGAGGGACAGCAGTTAGAGCGATGCTAGCGTTGGTCTCGCGCTCAATCCAACTGGCTGCAACATCGGGCCCATTTGCGGTCCTATGCTGTGGCCATGAGGGCGGCAAAGAAGGAATTCTTTACTGCCCTCATCAATGCTGCAAAGTCGCATCCAGCAGAGCTCTTCCAGGTGATGAGAGAGCTGGTCAGTCCGCCCTCCCTCCGCCTGGAGGGGGAAGATATCCCAGGCCCGCTGTGAGGAGTTTGTCACCTACTTTTCAGATAAGATCGCTCATTCAGCTCGATTTCGGAGTCGACATTGGTGCAAAGGAAAAAGAGCTTGGGATTATGGATGCCCCGTCTGGTCCATCTTTGTGGGATCAGTTTCAGGAAGTGACACCGGCTGATGTTGTGGGTGTCCTGGCGTCTGTTAGGACCAACTTTTGCGAATTAGATCCGTGCCTGTCCTGGTTGGTGAAAGCCTCCAGGGAGACCTTGGGGCCGGTGCTGGCAAAGGTGATCAAACCTCCCTTCGGGAGGGTAGGGTGCCGGACTGCCTCAAGGAGGCCCCTGTTAAAGAAACCATCTTTGAATGTTGACGCACCGGCCAGTCTCCAACTTTAGCTTTTTAGGGAAGGTTATTGAATGGGTGGCACAGCAGCTCTGGGGTCACCTGGATGGCATCAGTTTTCTAGACCCCTTTCAATCAGGGTTTCGTCCAGGGTATGGCACCGAGACCATGTTGGTGGCCTTGGTGGACGACCTCCGCCGAGAGATGGATTTAGGGCGTTCAACACTACTCGTCCTGTTAGATCTCTCAGCTGCTTTTAATACAGTGGACCACAGGTTATTGTTGCGACAACTGCGGTCCTTAAGGATGGTGGACGGGATGGTTCTTGGATGGTTCCACTCGTTCCTCTCAGGACAGAGCCAGCGGGTGGTGTTGGGGGCCGAAACATCTAGCCCACGTGACCTCTCTTGCGGCGTACCGCAAGGTCCCATTTTGTCTCCATTATTGTTTAACATCTATATGCAACCCCTGGGGGAGGCTGTGAGATGGTTTGGTGTGAGTTGCCACCAATATGCTGATGACACCCAGCTATACCTCTCGTTTTCAGCTGACGCAGGCCCCGCAGTCTCAGTGCTTTTCCAGTGCCTGGAGGCAGTGGCTGACTGGATGCACAGAGCAGTCAGGCTGAATCCCGATAAGACGGAGCTAATGTTGGTGGGTCAGGCGGTGGGGGTGATGGCACCCCTCGTTGAGGGGGTCCGCCCCCCGCTAGCCCCCCAGGTCCGGAGCTTCGGAGTCCTGTTGGAGCCCAGTCTTTGGCTGGATTGCAAAGTAGAAGTGGTGGCAAAGGGAGCCTTTCACCAGCTACTGGTTGCCTATAGTGTTCTGAGTCCAATTCAAGGTGCTGGCTTGAACCTTTAAAGCCTACACAGCTTGGGCCTCTCCTATCTGAGGGACAGTCTCACTCCTCAGGTCCTGGGGTGATCTTGCAGTCTGTCGGGGGCACCTTCTTGGAGGTTGCCCAGGTTAGCTGGCGGGCCACAACGGAGAGGGCGTTCTCAGTGGCTGCACCGCGGCTGTGGAACTCCCTCCCGGAGGAAGCTCGACTAACCCTGGGTCTGCTGGCCTTCCACCGGGCCTGTAAGACCTGGCTCTTCGTCCAGGCCTTCAGGGAAGGGAGTGGGTAGGGTGGAAGAGGAGGGGGGTTAATTTGATTGTTCTTACCTTATTTAATTGGTTTTAGTTTCCCTCTTTGTCTATGTTTTTTATTATATTTATTGTTTTATGATTTTAAAATGCAGTAGTTGTGAGCTGCCCCGAGCCGGTTGTTGACGGGAGGGGGCAGGATATAAATTTTAATATAAACAAACAAACAAACAAATAAATAAATAAATAAATAAAACAATTTTTTTTAAAAAGAGTCTCTCCAAGGCACATTAGACATTCACTTTGTTGGTTTGATAATGGGACCACATAAGAGCACTTAGTCCAGTGCTTTACTCTGGCAAAAGCCATAAATAAATTTGAATTTGAATAGTCCAGTGCTTGAAGACCACCTTTTTAGTGGCAGGGTCCACCATGCTGGCTGAGACATCGGCTGACCAATATCACCAATAGAACTAAAATAGACTACAGAACTAAGAACTATAACAACTAATCCTTTTTCTTTAAAAAAAATAAATAAAATATAGACAAACGTGCTGTCTCAGAGTTTGTCAGCAGGAGTTGGAAAGAACGGAGGTGGAGAAGAAGAAAAAGGAGAAGGAGGATTATATTTAAGTCTAAAAATAGGGTCAAACGGGCAAGACATTTGGAGATGCTGTCCTAGCATGGTAGAAAACAGACTTGACAAAACAGCACTTGCTATCAGAAGAGATTAGTCTCCTACCTGGGCACCAAAAGCAAACGCCAGCTGCAGCAGCCCCTCAGCCAGTCGTTTACTGCTGATATCCAGTGATGGAAGGGACTTCCGTTCATCTCCTGGTGCAATGCCTTTGTAAACAACTGAAAGAAGCTTAGATCCAGATTGGTAATGTAGACCTGCACCCTTGAGGAAAAAGCACAAAAGCAAAAACTCTTCAGTTTTGAATCCTAAATCATTTAAGAATTTTAAAATGTATTTTTGTCCAGTTTGTCATAAGAAGCTTTTCTTAGGTTATCCTGGAATAAGAAAACTGGAAAGGATGTCTGGAAGAAGTGTCTCAACTTTCTTCCCCCCAGTCCTTTAGACCTGGCAACAGTGCCTAAATGCATACTGCAGTGTAAACTATAAATATTGTTTTGTTTCCTTTTTTACATTAAACCAGCCTTAGTCCTTGCCACCATCTGATGGCTAAAGAAATTCTGAAAAATCTTATGAGTATGTAGATGCCTTGCAGAGGAAGCTGTGCAGTCCACAGAGTAAACTGCTGATACCAAGTTGGCATTCTATCCTGCTCTACCAGGTTTTAATGGGGTGTGCAGATTGTTATAAGTGTTGCCAGCTTCTTCAATTGCCAAGTTGTCATGGCTGCTGCTATGAAGCCAGTTAATCTCTTTATCCACAAACACACAGGAAATCCAGAACCATGGAAACTGAGGCCCAAAAAAATAAAATGGGAAATTTCTTATCTGTGAATTTCCCTTCTCTCACGTGGCAGGACAGATGGTCTCTACTGTTAGGATGTGTGCCTCCTCACGTGGACAGGCAGGATCAATAATGAAGATCGGCAGCCTTTCCTTGTGGGAGGGACACAGCCCTCAGCAAGCTCCCATGATGAAACTGTCATAACTACTAAAAATGAAACTTCAACTAACTGTAATTTTAAACAAACAGACTCACAGATCAACTTTTTATCCTCAAAAACAGAAGAGGAATGAAAATGAAGCGGAAGGGTAGTGAGAGAGGGAGGAGCAAGAGGTTAAAAACTCCCAGACCCCTTGGAGAAATCACACAGAAGGAGTCCTGGCACATGAAAGAAGGAAAATTCACAGGTAAAAAATTTCCCATTCTCCCCCTCTACGGTTGGGACTTGCCCAAGCAGTGCCACTCCAGGAAGGGCGGATACCCACCAGTCCGAAAGCCTCCCTCTATGAGACTCTCACCACTAACCTGAGAGAATTCTCTGCAGCACCTGATGGCCTAATACAGCTTCTGCCGATGCTAGAGGTAATTCAATAGTGACAGACAAAGGTGTGGACTGAAGCCCACATGGCTGCCCTACAAATTTCTTCCATGGAGGCCCAGTCTAGTAAAGCTGAGTTGGTAGCTGTCCCCCTTACTGAATGGGCTACAATGCCCTGGGGAATAGGAACCTTTTCCACCTTGTAAGCCTCTATTATGCAGCTTTTCAACCACTTAGCTAAAGTGAGGTTGTTGACCTTCTTGCCTCGTTTCTTATGCCCCAAAACACTATGAACAGGGAAGAATCTACCCTAAACGAACTAGTCCTGTCTATGTAAATCTTGACAGCCCTCCTAACGTCTAATTTATGCCAGACTTTCTCCCTAGGATATTGAGGATTTGGGGCAGAAGGAAAGTACGTTTTTAGTTTAGTTTATTTGGGCACTAGCTTCCGCTCTGGCCCGAGGTAATACCGTAACAAAGCTAAGAACGCAACAATAAAACCAAAGAGTAATCAATAACAATAAAAAAAGGAGACCAGGTGCCTCTGAGTATAAAATTAACAACAACTTGGTTATATAGAAACCCAAATTGTATGTAAAACAGCAGCTTATTTAAGCACTAGCAACAAGGAGGGATAGAAAGAATGCAGAACATCGCTTCACTGGGTAAGCTCCCTGAGCTGGATGCGTTCCTTAATTTTGGACCTCTCTTTTGAAGCCAGTAAAGCGTATGCCACTAAGGCCCCCATAGACTCCTTCTCGGCCAAGGAAAGGAGGAACACATAGCAATTCCCTGGGGCAAGGGGAGGAGACGTTTCCAATAATGGAGAAATCCAGACCTCTCTCAACCTAGTATAATAGGGACACCGGTGGAGGAGGAAATGATCGAGAGATTCAATTTCCCCCAACCAGCAATAACACGCTCTTGCCGCACGGTGGGAGGAACGTTTATGCCTACCTTCGACTACAGCAGTTTGGACCTGGTGAAAACGCAAAAGCGTATACTGCCTCCAGAGGACCGAATTCTCCAAGACATCTAAGTAGGGCTCGAAGAAAGAGCAAGTTTTTTGTTTGTTTGTTTGTTTTGTTTAATTAATTTATTTATTTCCACAGAACAGACAAACAATTTACATTCAATTGTTTTCCTTTACACAAGTGAAATACCCTTCACCATTCAATTCCAGGCATATAGCTGAGCGGTGTTTGTCTGGAAAATCCGTTCATCCATAACCTAGCAATAGGAAGCTTTAAGGATCCTCAAGGTAGGGGCAACTTTCCAGGAGGCCATAGCCACCATATCCTCCTGTTGGTCAATATCCTGGATACGGGTAAGTAACTCCAATTTAATGGTTGCGAGGGTTCTCCCATAGAAATGATCGAAGGAGAATCCCAACTCGCGAATAACCCAACCCAGGAAAAGGAGCCAAGGGTAAGCTTGTAGGCCATCATGCAACAATTCCTCCCTAAGGCATTGGAGGTGAAAATCAGACTCCTGTTGGCGGAGCAAGTAGTTAACATAAGCTTTTCTATGCAAAGCCTTTATCGAGGGAAAACCAGTCTCCAATCGCAAGACTGCCCTGGGAATGCTGGGACCCACCCCCAGCAATCTTCACCAAAAAAGGTTCTGGACCCTTTCAAGGATCAAGATGTTAGGAAAGGGCACAGGCTCCGTCCCACATAAAAGAACCCGGGGGATTTTAGCCCTAAATACCCTTAGCCGTGAGGATAAGGGAACTCCTGTAGAAAAACTGCTGTAGAAAAACTGCTGGCTCTTATCAGCGCTCTTGCATCCCTAACCGCCTTGCAACTCCTGGTCTGTAAATGCAGGTTCCTCTACTACTAAAGGTGACACCCAAATACCTAAAGGAGGAAACCAAGCTAATATCTCCCGCCTCTAATTTCCAAGAGACGGGAGAGTTTCTTTTCCCCAGAACCATGATTTTGGTTTTGCTGGTATTCATCTCGAGGCTGTTCGATATACAGTACTTGTTAAATTCTCCTAGCATTCTTTTTATCCCGATCTCGGTCTGGGATAAAAAAACTAGATCATCTGCAAATTGTATAAACCGCAAGGCGCAAGTACCGATCTTTGGGGGATGAAACTTATCGGCCCTGATACAGTTAGGCATATCGGCCAAATACAAATTGAAAAGAAGGGGGGCCAGGACACACCCCTGGCGCACCCCTTTTTTAACTGTGATAGATGCACTAATGCTCAACCCCTGGCAGACCTTAACCCCGGCCTTGTTATTAGAATACAGATGGAGGATAGCTGCTAACAACTTGCTATCTACCCCCAGCAACTGCAATTTTGACCACAGCCTAGCTCTAGGAATGGAGTCAAAGGCCTTAGTCAGGTCCACAAAGGCTAGATATAATTTTGCCTTTTTTACTTTCACATACTTGTGTATAACATGTTGAAGGATAAAACAGCAATCTACTGTAGATCTGGACTTGCAGAAGCCAAATTGTTCTCGGGGTATTTTCTCCTCTGCATCAGCCCACTTGGCGAGATGCTCCAACAAGAACTTGGCATATAGTTTGCCAATAACAGAAAGCAAACTAATCAGCCTGTAACAGGCAGGATCCTGAACTTTCCCCTTTTTAAAAATGGGGACTATATAGCTGGTCAGCCAGGAAACTGGAATCCTATCTCCTTCTGCTACGACTGAGAATAATTTAGCCAGGATCTGTGCCCACCATATCGGGTTTGCCTTCAGGACCTCCAGGGTTATTAGGTCAGGGCCAGGGGCCCTATTGTTTTTCAGATGCATGATCTGAACCGCAATAGTGTCCTTGGAGCAGCCCCTTAGATGCCATTTTGAGGTAGAGCCCTCCGAGGGCACATCAGGCAAGTCATCAATCCCTACCATTTGTTCAGAGTATAAGTCCTTAAAAAAGGACTCCCACTCTGACGAAGAGGGTCCCACCCCCGCGAGTGGTCTCCTTGGGCTAAGAATACCATTTAAAGCTGACCAAAACCCACTCAAATTGCCAGTAGAGAGATCCACTGCCATCCTTGCCCATTTCTCACTATAGTAATTGGTCCTTTTTGCCTTTAGGAACCTGGTATAGGCAGCCCTGAGTGTCTTTAGATCATCTCGCTGAACAGTGGAGAGTTCTCTGGCCCACTTCCTTTTCTGTTGGGTCACCCTCCTTTTAAAGTCCCGAAACTCAAGGTCAAAACCATTTGCAGCCTAGTTTATAGGACTTAGGCCCTCCCTTGGGCCTAATGGTAAGGTGGCCTTGTACTACTGCCAAAATTTGGTCATAGATCGAAACAGCACAATCTGCTTCATGGGGATTCAGCATCAATTTGGCCAAGCCAACCAAAACATGCATTTGATCCTATGTATTTCATGGATCAAATCTACAGAAGAAAATCTTTTCAGGACCTGCAAGGGTTCTTGGGTAACATCGATGGCAAGAGTAGAACTCAAGGGATCCTCGGGCACTAAATAAGTAGCTACGGCTACATGGTCACTTTCCGGCCTAATGATCTGCTCTACCTGTCCATACTGTTCTAGGCAACGAGCCTCAACCAAAATAAAATTGATAGTACTGTTGCCCCGGGGGGGCCATAAAAGTAAATCCTTGGGGACAATCTGGACTCAAATCCATCTGCAACACCCTAAGGCTAAAGGGTCGAATCAAGGCATTCAAATGGTGCTAAATCACACAAACTCCCCCCAACCGAGCTTCTGTAGCCGTGCCCATCTCCCCTACCTCCGGAAGGAAAGTAATACAACCTCCTGTTGCCTATGAAATAAGGAGTTCGCTTTGGACATAAAGGAGGGGTCCAGATGAAGGACATGTTTCTCCTTATGGAAAGTACAAAAATCTGGATCTGTGGACAAACCCCCCAACTCTGACACTCGGCAAACTGACGTTACTGCCACTAGAAAGAAGGTCTTTAAAGTCAGAAAGAATGGGAATACTCAAGACTCAAGGGTTATAACAGTGGCTTGGTCAGGGCCAATAAGAACTAAATTGAGTCTCCAAGTTGGAAATACGTGCTGAGTTGAGAGGCAAATGAGATCTGTAGCTTGAAGGAAATGTTTCATGAGGGTGCACGGATAGCGGCTGTTTTCCAGTACATTTTAGGAAGGTTGAGTGCATAGACGCATGTCGCTTGATTGTATTAACCTTAAGACAAAGGTCCAAGCCAGCTTGCGGGAAAAGAAGCACTTCCTTTAACCCTGCAGCTATCCGATCCATGCTTTTCCTTGTACAGCATAGGGAAAATCTTTTCCATGTTGCACTGTATACCTTGTTGATAGATGCCCTTCTGAAAGCCAACAGGGTTTCAAGAAGCTTGCCTGAGTAACCACGTGAGCTTAGTTGTTCCCTCTCAACAGCCAGGCCACCAATGATAGCTTCTGAATGCTGAGCCTCTGCCCTAGCCTGGCCGAGGAGGAGGAGAGGGAGACACAAGCGGGCCACATAAGAAATAAGCAAAAATTAAAAAGAAATGAGAGAAGAAAAACCTACGCTGGAAATGCTCTGAGGGGGCTCGTCTAGATCCTGCTCCTATTCCAAGCAAGACAGGAACGAAACTAGGAGCTTGCTGAGGGCTGTGCCACTCCCATGAGGTAAAGCTGTCAATCCTCATTATTGATCCTGCCTGCCCACGTGAAGAGGGACACATCCCAACAGTAGAGACCATCTGGCCTGCCATGGGGGAGAAAGGAGCTTTTACAGTGGGTTTCTGCTCCTAAATCATTTTTGAAAATCCCACCTTCAGTGTCCTAGTGTACAGTATTTATGCCATTTATATTTGTAGAGTACGATGTAATTACATTTATGTTCTGGGCATAGAACTGAGAACCAGGAAACACTACAGTTCTAACTTCAGCAATCCCCCTCATTAACAACAACTTGCCTGGTTTTACCTTGAGTAAACATACCTTTCAGCCTCAGTTTCCTCATCCCTTACAAGGACACTACTACTAAATTACCTACCTCACTTGGGAGTTGTGAAAATAAGTTTCAGGAAATGCTACCATTGGTTACTATACAACTAGCTCCACGCCTGTTCTTAACATTTTAAAAGTACTTTGACTATGAAAAACATTAACAATTGTTATTGTTTCTTCATTAAACATTTACCTGAGATTGCAGTGCAGAATGAAGCAGGCCAGCCTTGTGGAGCTGCTTGCACGCAGACAGGATGGAGCTAAGTCTAACATGATCAAACCGAGCTTCAGAATTATACAGCTGCACACTGCATAGTTCTTCAATGCTGATAAGGCAAAATAAAAATAATTAAAATATCAAGTGTGCATGTCCTGATTAGAGTATCAGGATAACATGAAAAAATACCTCGTCATCTTTTGTATATGTGAAAGCAAAGTTAACATCGTATCTTTCACTTTGTACTATTAGCAGTTTGTGTTTTATTAGAGAATTCCTACCTTTGGGATGTTATTCTTTTCTTTATACTGCACTCTAAGGATTCTTTATATGGAGATCTCATCAAAGCTTTTATGAGCCTCACACAGACATCAGGAAGCTTTTTCATAACTTGCACATCAGCTGTGTTAAAGCCTATGTTTGATGTCTCACACACCGTTCTCACAAGGAGTTCTATCAGGTTTGCGTTAAGCAATTCCTTCTCAAGAAGCTATAAAAAAAGGAACAGTATAAAGTGTAACAAATTATCATGTATTATCTTTGAGCCTCAAATAAAGTAATGGTCTCCTTTTAATCTTCACCTCTTTCACACAGAAGTGCCTCTTTTTCAGTAAATTGTTAATAAGTCTTGGAGTCTAATATCTATAGAAATGAAAGGTCTGATTTTAAAAGTTTAAAACTAGCATATTGATCCAGGCAATCTAGCTGGCAAGTGCATAGGGGTTTTAATTCTTCATAGCTAAAACTACAATCCGATCTTGAGTCACTTTTACTAGCTACTAATCAACTCCCAGAGGAGATGCCTGCATCTCAATCACCAAACTTAAACCACAGCTAAGTAAAAACATCAGACAACATAGAGGTCAGCTACCATAATGTTCAAAGACGGCTAGATCCATCACTCACCTTCCAGAAATTCTGCTGGCAGGTCTCCAAGATCATACTGACAAAAACCATAATTCGGACTACAATGGTACATTTGCTGTAGTTGTACTCTTCTCTTTCTTGTGGGCTGAACATATTGCCTTTTGACCCAGTGCCAAAGCATTTCTCTGCTGCAGATATATCATACAAGACAACTGTTTTGAGGAAAAACTCCACAGCTCTCAGAAATGAAGACCTGGTATCTGTACCTTGAAAAATTATACCAAGTTAAATGGTTACTTTACAAATTTAAATATACAATCACATTTTATTCCAGGCACAAAGAGAAAGAGACTACATAATGACAGTGAAAACATAATATCCAAACCTTTTCACAATAAGCTCAAAAATTATCATCTATTTCATGTTTCAATTACACCATTCTTTAATTCTGTTTACCAACAGCCAGATTTTACTGCTACAGACGTTTTTGGTTTAGAAATGCATCAGATTTAAAAGAACTTTTTTGGTTGTGCATCAGCAGGCAAATGGCTAAACAATAAGTGAAAACAAATGAGACAGTAGCCTACAGTAGCCCGTGAGTCACGTGTCCATCAGTTCGGTGACTGACAGATGTTGGCCCACTTCGGCCTCAGGGCGGGTGCCTGGCTGCTACGTGATGTGTCAACCGGAGAAGGCTGGTGACGCATCACGGGCTACTGTTGCCTCACCCAGGCTAACGTGGGGCCGCAAGGCTGCTTCCCATCTGGTTACTGCATGGTGAGGTCCGAAAATCAGACTTGGAAGAACACGCCCACCCCAGTCACCAAACAGCTTATTAGGGGTACCTGGAAGAGTGTGCTTATCTTAGCCCCCAAACAGATGGTCGGAGTGGGCTCCTCTGCTCCTTCGGGCCCCCCGATCAGCTGTTTTGCGGCCATGGTGAGCATGCTCCTCCGGGCCTGATGCTGCTGCACAGCTGGAGTCCTGCCCCATGTGGATGGCTCTTCAACCAACCTGTGGTATGGAGGGACTTGTGACAGCAACAACCCATCTACTCAGACTCCCCACGGGGGGTGGGGGTTGTAGGGTGCTCGTTTGGACTGCCCTCTCTGCCGACCCAATGCATGGCAGCTATGGTGGCCCTCCCTAGGGTGGGCAGAGAATCCGGCTTGCCCCACCTTGTTTGTTTGTTTCATGATAGAACACTGGGTGAAATCAGAATACAGATTTTAAGCTCCATAAACTGGATGGGTATGAAGCCCTAGAAAAGCACCATATTAAGCTACTTAGCTGGCAGTGAGGCGGAAACGGTAGACCTGACCTTGTTTACAAATAACCTCCTGTGAGTGAGACTGAACTGAATGAGAGGGGCTGCTGGGCTCTGAAAGGAGTTATGCCCAAGCTTCTTCAGTAGGGAGAAGACCACCACACTGCAGAGCTTTCAAAGTGGGACAAAGTAAAGAATGGGAAAAAATCTTGAAGTAGAAGAGTAGTTTGGTTGTTTTTTAAATTACAGTATTAACATTTTTATTCTAGAAATAAAAAAGGTACCATCATTGCCTCAGCAGAACTGAAAATTCATCAAGACAATTTGGAACCTGCAAGTCAATCTATGCCTCAAAATGCTTTCCCATCAGACCAAGTTATAAAGCTCTGACAGAATGAGTTTACGTAATAGACAATACTGATGCAGCCACATCTATGGTTTACATACCTAATAGTTCATTTGGTTTGATCATTCCCAGCTCAATAAAAGTATTGTAGCAGTCCAAAGCTGCTAAAAACATATCCATCCACTGCACAACAGCTCGCAAACTAAAGGGCTCTTGCAGGTCACAGAGAGTTGGCTGAGAAAGAATTCCAGATAGATTGTCATCATCACTGCCTCCTCCTTCAAAATTGTTTATGAGAAAAGAGGTTCCTTCTTTCCTTAGAACATCTGCCAGCCAGGAAGATGGGGACTTGTGTCCTGCCCAATAAATAAATAAATAAATATATAGAAAATTTCTAGGCCAGAAATATACAGCCAGCATCTATTTAGGAAAGAAAACCATATTAATTTCTTTCCCTCTATTAAATATATAAAACCCTATTCTATTTGTTGCCATTTTAATAACGGACACCGAAGTTAGCGATTCCATGGCCTAGGGAGGAAATGGCTTAGGATTCACTACCACAGTTGTACACCCTGGAAGAATCCTCTCTCAGATGCCAACAGCAGTCATTTTGCATGTAGAGGTTTTCCCTCTAGGTGAAGATGGGGGTATATGAATGGAGAGATAAGAGAAAGCTTGAATGGACATTTACCAGTATATTTAATGAAATACTAAGTCCCCTCCCCGTCTTTAGATTGTAAGGTCTCAGGCAGGGACCGTATCTATCTTGTTTTTTATAAAGCACCAGGTACATCGCTGGTGCTATATAAATGCTAATAAATAATAATAATAATAACTCACCATTTTATAACAAATGTATACACCTGTTTCAAAAACTCTCCCCCAACAAATGAAAACTACAACTCTACACAGAAAATGGATGAAGAAACGAAATACTTCAACGAGCAGCAGGCTACATACATATACTGCCATGTCACACCTGGCAATAGAGGAACGAAGTCATAGAAGAGCTTCATGGCTTTATGTCGGCATTCTGTTTGGGGTCGTCCACACTGAACTAAAAGCCACATGACAAGGTCCAACAAACACACTGACTTGGTAGGTGGAAATCCCCTATACAAAGACAACACACATCAACATACTTTACTGAAATTAAGTAGGCATCTTTTCTTGTTTCTAACAAAATCCACAATAGTCATGTTAGTTAAGCAATATTGCTTGATTTATAAATCTAAATACAAAACAAGTATTTTGAAAGAGAGATGGAGTGAAAGGAATCAATCACTTCACACTGCAAAAACAAGTCTAATACAAGCCTTTTTCGCAGAAATAAGCTTTAATAGGTTTAGCATAGGGATCTTCATTTACAGTTTTTATTTTATTTTCCCCAGGTATTATCAGTGTTTATTAAAACAGCAACAAAAAAGGGTGAAAATCGGTGTGAGAAAACCCCCGACTCATCATTTTCCTGGGCAATATAGGGGTTTACTTTGGTGGACAGAAGGACAGCAAAAAAGTATTAAAGTAGATTAATGCCTTGATAAATAGAATTTAATGTGGTTTGCTGTAGAACAGAAACAGAACTCACCACACTGTATGTCACCCCTGAATTTAAGAAAACAAAGTATCTAAACCCCCACAAAATAATTTTCCTATGAATAAACAATTTACTGTTGGTGACTTAAAAACATTAGTCTATAGACATTTACATCTAATAACTGGGCCAAATTATTTTACTCTATTTAAAAACATTTACTGGCTTATGGTTTAGTATTATTGTGTTAATTGTGTGTTAATCTTAAAAGTAAAGTGCCTGGAGTGTCTCTCCATGTTTCTTTGTTAAAGTGCTTGTCAACAGTGGTTTTTAAAGTTCCTATCCCTAGGGTAGTGAAATCCATGGGTGGGAGTCCCTAATTTGCCCCTTCATTTGGCAATGACTCTTCTAGGGTGGAGGCACATAACCACCAAATACCCAGGTTACCTTGGAGCCCCACCCTCCCCTGAGAGGTCTCTCACAAGAGAAGAAAAGTAATCCAAGCCCAGGGATCCTAAAGCCCCTCTACTAAGGAGGCAAGAACAACTCCAAGTAGGAGGATGCTACATACCTGCTCAGAGTTCTGTACCACTTTGAGGGATATTTTTTTTTTGGGGGGGGGGGAGAGAGTAGGTTAGTGTGCCAAATCTTAAAACTGCTAACTGCTAAAATCATTAAATGTGTAGCAGTGGGCGTGAGATTCATCCGTACATACAGATATGCACTCATCTCTGAGCATGTGTCCGTGGGTGTACTCTATGTATATCTTCCACTACATTGTCTTACTTCAACAGGCAGTTTTGCATATACATGTAGACTACTTTATTATTAACATAACACATATATCTAATGCAATGGTATTTCATTTTCCTAATAAAACGAACTCTCTGTACTTGAGTGATGCAAAATTTGGGTGAAAATTAGTAAAAACTGAACTGTTTTTGTAAAATCCTGGATTTTTTTCAGTAAAAATCTAGTTAAACTCACAATGAAGGGACTTATTAAGCAAAAGGAATTCACAACAAAAGAATCCATAATTTCAAAACATGCACTTTCTTTTTCTCTCTTTCTTTCAACTAAAAACAAAAAACAGAAAGATTTCTTCACATCCCCCATCACCTCCTCAAAGGGGGACATTTTCCAAGCAGCTATTAGCCCTGAAGGACCTGCTTGCTTCTTTCATTTCAGATGCACAATATTTTTGCCTAATAAGCTCTGGATGTAGTCCCCCTCCAAGGCTACTCAATACTGTCCTTCACATAGTCCCCAAAGGTTGCTATTGAAGTCATTCACTTCTCTATTTCTTCATGAAGGAGAGAGCGTGCTGTCTCTCCAGCAGGCCAAGTTTGGGAATGAAGGCTATTCACCATCTGGCAATAAATTCTATGATCCTAGGTAGTAGCTAAGAGAGCTTTCAAGAGAAAGTTTTCTATACACCATGGAAGAAGTAGGTGTCCATTAATAGAGCTATATGATAATTCCCCACCCACCACACCAAACAATTGACTCTTCAAAATCTTATGGACTAAGATTCAGTAAAAGGAAAGAAAAGATTACTGACCGTGGTAACCGCCGTTTGCTTGCCTTATTCAGGCAAGATGCTTTATGCTTTACTATGCGCTTCAGGTGATCAATGGTATCACAACATTGCTCAACCGTACCTGTTTTCAATATGAAAAGATTTATTCATTTTAAAGCAAATAAAATTACTTGTTCGCCGGTATCATCTGCTTTCCCCTCAGGTACCTTACAAGAGGAAATCAAGCTAACCGGAGCCTTAGGTGGGAAGGGGTTGGCTGTCTTGTCTGTGGGCTGTTTCCTCTCTGAGAAGCCTTGTGGACTGCGGATTGGTATCATCTACTTCCCCCTCAGGTACCTTACAACAGGGGATCAAGCTGCCTGGAGGCAGCAGACACCAGGTGGTGGCCAAAGGGTGGTGCTGTCCATGGCTTATATGGCCACGAAGCTCCTCTGCCTTGAAGGATCGGCTATCATGTTGTTGCTGTTTTTAGACCCCCTAATATTACAGTCTGTGTTTTACTGAAAGCCTTCCCATGAGGTTTTCTGTTTGTTTTGTAGGTTATGGGGATATGGTGTGGAATACATATGTATACTTTTCACACTGTATTTTATGGGGATTTGTTGTGGGAAGGGAGTAGGAGCCATGGGTGTGTGAGATAGTTTAAGCAGACTTCCCCATGTGAGATAGGGAAGCAGGTGGGAAGCAGGTTAAGCAGCTCCACAGTCTAAACCATGGCCACTATGTGAGGGGATAGCCCTCAGCTGGGAGAGGGAATTCCTCCAAGTGAGAGCTGGAGGATGGGAGTGGGAGGGATGGGTTGGTGGGGTGCTGTGGGATGTACTTTACACATATATTTTGTAGTGTTTTTTATTGTAAGCCACCATGAGCCATTTTTGAGACAGGGTGGGGTATAAACAATACTACTACAACTACTACTAATAATAATATAATTAAAAAGTAATAACCCACACTTATAAAGACATTAGCATATAAATACCCACACACACAAAAAAAACCCACAACACCGAATAATTTAGTGTCGACTACAACCATATGAAATGAACTCCACTACATTCTAATTACAACTAGGCAGAAGTATGATTTGGTGTTTTTGTCTCAGAATGTAATCTAGAAGGGTTCATAAAGCATTCCATTTGATAATAAACAGAGGCAGTAGAAATCATCAAGAATAGTTCCATGAAAAATCAAAACTGATATTCACAGACATTTTAGTTTCATAACTGTAATACGAAATTTCAAATAGGTTGATACTGAATAAAAATATACTTGCCATTTCCAACAATAAGTGTCAGAAAGGAAAATTTGGTTTCACTTACCTGATGGATTTTCCTCTCTCCCCTTTTTTAATTTTTTGTTTTATTATTTGAGCCGCTTGGAGCGTTGACAGATGCAGAGCAGTTGAGGTCTGTAACTTATGATACATCAGGGGTGGGACAGACTGCCTGCCTCCCCAGGAGAGAAGGAAAATTCACCAGGTAAGTGAAACCAAATTTTCCTTTCTCTCTCGCCTGTGGAGGCAGGGAGTCGTCACTGGGACTTGCTCAAGCTGTAAACTCCAAACGGGTGGGGTTTTTTAAAAAAAAAAATTTTATTTATAGCCAAAGCACCCCATGAACCAGAAGTCATAAAGACTGTAGTACCCTCTGCAACACCCTTCATCCGAAGGCCGCCCTGGCTGAGGCCCAGGCATTTATATGGTAGTGACAGGTGAAGGTGTGGACCGAAGCCTAACATGTAGCCTTGCAGATATTCTCTAATGAGACCCTTGTAGGAGGGCCGCATTCGTAGCAACACTTTGAAGCAAGTGTGCCGTGGTACCTAGGGGAACCTGTAACCCTTTTAATCTATAGGCTAGGGCTATACAACCCCGCAGTCAGCGACCTATGGTGGCTATTGATACTCTCTCTCTTCCCCTGTCTGAATGCTATAGAACTAAATCTACCCTAAAATGTTTTGTCCTCTCTAGGCAGATTTTTAACACCCTAAACACATCTAATTTATGCCACAGGATCTCTCCCATAGGTGTCTAGGATTCAGGCAGAATGAGTGGATCTCAATGTCCTGGTTGCTGCAGAACAACTTATTCACATTTGGCCTGAACAATGAATTAAAATGTAAGGACACTTTGTGCTTGTCGATAAAGCATTCCATTTGCTTGGGAATTAGGGATCCGCTGACAGTGCTCCTAAAATCGGAGATCCTCTTGGTCAAAGTTATGGCCACCAGTAACACCACCTTGAATGCGAGGATCCAAACGGGAACCTGATGTAATGGGGTTTGAACAGTGGCCCCTGAAAAACATCCAACGTTACAATGTTTAATCTCCAGGATGGTAACCGATGTCTGACCTTCGGGGTGATCGCTGCCACTGCTTTGAAAAAACACTTGATCTTTGGGTGACTCCTTAGTCTCTCCTCCCCCCTTGCCGAAAGAACCGAAGACAGAGCAAACACCTCTGTCTGAAGTATGTTTGCTCCAAGGCCCTTATCAAGCCTGACTGGAGAAAGGCCAAGATTTCTAGGAGCTCTGCTTCAGTCGCTGAAACCTGTGGCTCTGACTCCCATGCCTGGAAAGCTTGTCAGGTAGAGTTGTATATTCTATTCGTGGACGGACGTCTGGCTGCTAGGAGCGTTTGCAGGACCTTATTGTCATAGCCAAAAACCTTCAGGTAGTCCTGTTCAACACCCAGGTTGTGAGGCTTAGCCTGTCGAAAACATGGTAACTAACGGGGCCCATAGTGTATGTTCCATGAGATCTGTAGCTCCTTTATTGCAGAGAAGCATGTTCTCCTCAGCCACTCTGGGGCAATAACGTTGTGTGGTGAGTTTCGTCACATAGAGTTTGATCTTTTCCAGCAGTATGGCTATCAGAGGAATTGGGGGGAAAACGTGTATGCAGACGGTGAGGCCAAGAATGAGACGGTGCATCCAGTCTAGATGGTGCTTGGGGGTCTCAGTGTCCGGGGAAGTATCTGTCCTCCTTTCGATTTCTGGCAGAGGCAAAGAGGTTGATGTGAGGCCTTCCCCATCTCTCAACTACCTATTTTAACACCTTCTGGTTCAGAGACCACTTGTTTGGATCTCCGGCTGAGCCAGTCAGCTTGGACATTCAGGGTTCCCTTGACATGCATTGCCGTCAAAGATTTCAGGTTGCGTTCTGCCTGAAGCATCAAAGTTGTTGCCTTGCTCATCAAGGATCTGGATCTTGTTCCCTCCTGACAGTTCACATAAGCCATGGCTGTTGTGCTGTCCATGAACACTAGAACATGACTGTTCTGGATAGTTTGCCGGAATTTTCACAGGGCCATTTCTGATCACCTTGAGTCCCAAGAAACTTACATGGTGCTTCAAGTCCTCTTTGTTCTACGTGCCCTGTGCCACGGAACTCTGGTAATGTGCACCCCATTCCCGCAGACTGGCATCTGTGGTGACCAGGATCCTCATCGGTTCCTGGATCAGGAGATCCAGAGAGAAACAACCCTTCCACAGCCACCAGTCTAGTGACCCAAGTAGGTTGGGGAAGATTTGGAGTGAATGAAGGTGGAAACGAGCCCACCCCACGAGTCTTACCTGCTCATCCTCCTCTTTGTCAACATTGATTGTAAGCCCTAGGGGCAGGGACCGTGTCTGTTTTATTACTTTGTAAAGTGTCAGGTACACTGCTGGCGCTATATAAATGTTTGTTAATAATAATAATATTGCCATTGCCCCCTACTCTGTGAAAGGAGGGTTGAAATTAAAAATTCTGTCTATCTGGGGGTCTCCAACGGGGCTCTTTTTTGGAGAAGTTGATGGGAAGGCCCCCCCCCCAAGGTTTGTCCATCATGGCCTTTTCCATTGGCTCCACAAACAGTTTCTCCCCCTGAGAGGGGGCCAAAGTAAGGACCAACTTTGCCTGTAGGCCCACCTTCTATGGCCTTAGCCAGATGATTCTTCTGGCTGCCAAGCGTGTGGCTATTGAAGGAGCTGCGAACTCCGTCAAGTCTAGGGCAGCATCCTCGACGAACCATGCTGCCACAGAAAGCTTCTTTATAACCCCATCCTTAAGTTCCTTGGATAGGGCCATGGCACTCAGGCCTTAATCGAAAGGACCATGGTTAATGTGAAGGCATGCTGTCGTGCTGCTCTGAAGACCATTGAGAACATGTCAAAGTCCCTCAGCAGCAAAGACCAGGCCTTTGCATCAAAGGGGTCCTTAGCTACCTTCTAAGGGTGAAAACAGACATGATGCTAACCACACCCCTTGGTGGTTATTTATGCATGTTGCAGGGCTGTATTGGTGCCCTATGGAGCCCTGCAACATGCATAAATAACCACTAAGGGTGGTTAAAGGGTGGTTAGCGACATGTCTGTTTTCACCCTAAGTCTGTTGGTAGGACCAATGCTTTTGCCAGGTCCGAGGCACCTGCATCCACTTTGGGGAGGATGAAAGTTGTTGATTGCAACTCCGGAAGAGAGTAAAAATGGCATGCTAATGATGCATGTCCTTTGCCTCGGCTGGCTGTGCCTGTTCTTCAAGTAAAGGGATAACTCCTGTGGTAAGACCAGGCTAGCGTCCTCTGCCAGGTGGTCTTCTACCTGGGAGGAGGACAAGGGGAGTCGGAATAAGGTGAGCCCTATCCTGGAAGCCACTTTGTAAACTATTTTTTTCATACAAATCCAGTTGGAAAATTCTAGTCCCTACTTTAGACACAGGGTCTTGGCCTTCCCTGTCTGAAAACTCACCATCTCTGACGGAACAGTTCAATTTTGATTCACCCCTGTTGTGTCTTTGCCTACTGCTAGAGACTTGGGTGAGGGGGACCTGTGTGACCAGGGTGAAGGTTGTCTCATCTCCATGATCCTCTAGAGATATATTTAGCCTGGGGGAAGGATTGGAGCACCCCAATAAATGCAAAATGCCATCTACCCCCTTTGTTACCAGCTGGTGACTCAGCCATTGGAGTACTGCTGGGGACACCTCTTCTTCCTCTTTCCTGTCTCTGAGCAAGCCTTAACCCCTGGGGAGGGGGGGGCTTGGATGCTTGATGTTCAGGTTGAACCCAAGGAGAAGATTGGGCCAGGCTGGAATCAGTCTTGCATGGGCAAGCAGGCTCCTTCACTGAAGAGGGAGAGTGTCCTCACCTGCCTCATGCCCTATGGCTCCTGCTGTGCAAACTGCACCCTGCACAGCTGGACCTAGAAGCCATGCTGCAAGAGGAAGAGACGTAGGAACTGTCACTGCTGTGGTGGTGGGGTGCACTGTGGCTGCTGAAGAACATGGAGAGTGCGCAGGAATGGTTAGCTCTCCAGTACTGGTTAGGGCAATGCGTCCAGCCCCAGAAGGACTGGGGATTCTCTGTCCCTGTCTGTCTCCCTCCTTCCCTCTCCTGGAGAGATCTGGGTCCACAATGGGAGCAGAGCTTCTCTCCTCACTCGTGAGGCCTCTGGTGCTCCTCCCTGGGAGTATTCACGGTTTGGTACCCTGGGGGTGAGTCAAGATGGTGGCTGGTCCTCGCCAAGGCGGGAAGTTGCTGCGGTGTCTGTGGCTCTGCGCACACCCCTGAGGTGCTACAGGCAGGATCCTAGCCCCTTGGGATCAAGGAGCTAGCCTTTTTGTCTCACTGTCCCTTTTAAATAGGTGGTGGATTGGATCCTGTTTGGNGGGGGGAGTGAATCCCTCTGCTCTCCCTCCTCTGGAAGACAAATTCTGTGGACTGAAGGGAGTGCACGGCACCTGAAGGGCTCAACCTCCAGTCCCGTGCTGCCCTCACTAAAGAGGGAGGGAGATCTGGGATGAGGGAGCTTGTTCCTTGGGCCAGAATAGGAACAAATAACCCACATGGGGGGTGAGGAGGTGGTCAGTGGACCCTCCTTCCTAACCTAAACTATACTTTTTCAAAAAGCTAGAAAACCCTACTTTTCCACTGAGGAAAAGCACTCTCCTGCATTTCTCTGCTGTGGAGGCAGGAACAAATCTGGGAGTCAAGCCACAGTTAGCTCCTCCCCTAGGTATTGGCTACGAATCAAAACCCTGATCCTGCCTCAAGCTGAAGAGGAGAAGCTAAGCCCAGTGAAGACTGCCTGCCTCCACAGGAGAGAGAGAAATGTTTTGGGGGGGAATAAAAAAAAAAAGCTTTGTTTGAAGATCCACTCTTGACCTCCAGAGTCCCATATGCTGTCCCACAGCATTCTGCTATAGTACAATGTCCTAGTTTTGAATATTAACTTTCAAGATTTCACATTTTTCCATTTTGAAATATCAGTATTTTCTAACAAAGCTTGCAAATGTCAAAAACAAGTTTGTCAAGAAAAATTGTGAACAAAACACGTCAAACCAGTTCTAATAATAAATTAAATTACTACATACCTAATGATTTCTCATCTGCATGTGCCAAGGCCAGACTTTCCAAATACACAACCAGTGCTTCAAACACAAATTGCTCCACCAGAGAATTTTCTTCTCTGTGAAATAGGGAATAAAATACATATGGTGTGGTTGAAGAAGGAACAGAAGAAGAAATAAGTTTCTGAATATTACTGGGATATCACATGTGGCCCACCACTACTTCCTTTAGTATATTTGTACACTGGTTAGTTTTCTTCCAGATTCTTGACAAATTCTGTGAACTCACCTAAATTCTCTGTAAATGCTATTGAAAGCAAGTGCAGCTCCCAACCTCTTGAAAGCATTTGGATGCAGAGCCAGGCTGTAAAGTCGCTTGAAGAGTGACTTTGTGTTCACTGGACCTTTCTCCTGCTGCTGTGGAGTGGTCTGCTTAATGGACCATTTCATGAATTCTCGAACACACTGACCACAGAAGTCTCTCAAAGCGCTATCCACAGGATCCACTATCCCATCCTAAAATTAAGTGCAAATTGCTTTACTAATGAAACCAGTAAGCCCCTACAGCATGATACTAAAGCTACCCTAAAAATACTCAGCATGGTCTTCCACTCAACTGCAGTAATAATTCACACATCCACTGGAAAAAGAAAAGAAGGAGAAAGGAGACTCGCACAGTTATTTGAACAAGACAATATTATTGAATCCAAAATTAGGTTGGACTCCTTGGACCATATTTTCATTTCAATACCCAATGGTGGAAGTCAACACCTGAAGTAGATGGGAGGCAGCATAATTTAAGAAGAACAAAAGTAAACGCTTCATCTTTTTTCTCTAGGGATGCAAAAAGAAAAATTTCTGTCTTGCTCTAATTCTTTTCTAAAGACACCATTTCTTACTACCTCAACATGTGCAAAAGGGGAAATTATGTTAAAACAGATATGCCAGGGGTTTAAACCAGCCTCTACCTCAGGATTGCTATAGGAGTTCAGGTGAATAACTTCTGAACCTGAATTTCTCAATTTGCATAAAAGGGAAAGGAAAATTGGGTGCCTACCTGGTGAATTTTCCTTCTACAGGGTATACTCCTGGACAGCCAGGTCAGGACACTGGGGGTTAGATTCCCACCTCGACCAGCAAGAAGCAGACTTCAATTTTTGGAGCATGCGCATTGGGGGATCTGACCCCTGGAAGCTCCGAGTGGTAGAAAACAATGCTACACTAAACTGCCCTACTTTAACCTGATACAGGAACTACTGTTCCACCTAGTCAAACAAATTAACCAGTTGTGGAGCTAGCCATCCAGGAGTACACCCTGTAGAAGGAAAATTCACCAGGTAAGCACCCAATTTTCCTTTCTCACAGGGATCCTCCTGAACAGCCAGCTCAGAACACTGGGGACATCCCAGAGCAGTGTCAGAAATCAATGGGGAGTAGGGGGAGGCAGGCAGTAAATGGACACTTTAAACTACAGTCTGCAAAACTTGCATCCCAAAAGCTGCCACGGCAGAATCCTGAATGTGAATTTTATAGTGCCTGGTAAACGTGTGGACAGAAGACCAGGTAGCTGCCCAGCAAATTCCTTCATAAGGAGCCTGATGCAGGAAAGCCTGAGTGGTCACTGCCCACCGTAAGGAGAGGAACAAAACTGACTGAGGGGGAAGCCTCCTGATTCCTATAGGCCTCCTGAATGTAGGCTACCAACCATTTGGAAATTAAAGATTTTGATGCCTTCAAACCCCTCCTGCTGGGGTTATAATTAGCAAATAGAGATGAGGAACATAAAAACACAGCTGTCCGATTCAAGTAGACCCTCAAGGCCAGACACATCTAATTTGTGCCAGTACCATTCCCTAGGATGGGAAGGGGAAAAAGAAAACTACTTCCCAACTCCTATGGATCACAGTGTTTACCTTTGGGCAGAAGGCTGTATCTAATCTGAGTATCACAGAATAATCCCTGAAAACACAAAAGGCAGGCTCAATAGACAACGCCCCCAATTCTGAAACCCTCCTGGAAGACGTGATCCCTATCAAAAAGGCAATCTTCAGTGACAGAAAATATAAAGAAATCTTCCGCAGAGGTTCAAAAGGAACCTCCATCAGTGCCTTAAGCACCAGACTGAGATCCCAGGAGGGAAAACTGTGAATCATGGAGGGGAAATGGCCCTAGCTGCCTTGAGAAAGCGCTTAATGTGCAGGTGAGATGATAATTTTGAGCCACCCACAAGACAGCACACCGTCGATGGTTGCCACCTGTCTCGACAACGTACTAGGTTTCAGGCCCTTGTCAAGCCCCTGCTGTAAGAACTCAATACAGGTCTACTAACTCTAGTCTTAAGCGGTCTAATACCTTGTCCCACACACCAAACTGAAAAAACTCTCCATGTACATCTGTATACATTTCTGGTGGACCTACGTCTGGATTTAATCAAAGTATCTAGAACTGCCCTAGAACACCCCAACTATTTCAGCGCTCCCCACACCATTTCCCAGCTGTCAGTCTCAGCAGTGCTGGGTTCTCGTAATTCACTGGGCCTTGTTGGAGAAGGTCCGGTAGCGAGGAAAGATGAAGAGGCGGCGCTATCTTTAGTTCTTGTAGGTCTGCAAACCATGGTCTTTTGGGCCAATATGGAGATACCAGAATGGTAACTTTTTCACATCTTATTTTCATTGGAGTTCTGGTGATGACAGGGAAAGGTGGGAACGCATGTGCCAGACCCAGAGGCTAGGGCTGGTTGAGGGCACTGAGAGCAACTGACTGCTGTTCGAGGTGGCGAGACGTGAAGCAAGGAACCTTCACATTTGTCTGGGAGGCAAACAGGTCTCTTCCTGGGCTTCCAAACTCTTTTGTTATCTATTCAATGATCTCCTGCTTGAGTCCTACTCCCCCAGATCTCCTAGTTTCCTGCTCAGGCAATCTGTTTATATGTTTTCTTTTCCATGCATGGGGAATGTTCTCAGGGACCCCAGATTGGCTTCTGCCCCTTGTATCACAACCAACACCAGGCGATGCAGAGACTCCACTTGTGATCTCCCCTTGATGGTTGACGTATGTTTTCGCTGTCATGTTGTCCATATACATGAGCACGAGTTTTCCTCTCACCAGCAGGGTGAAGGATTGCAGTGCCAGAAGGCTCATGCAAAGTTCCAGCCAGTTTATACTTTGACTTCTTTCTCTTGTGTTCCACTGCCTTGAGCGGATTGGGTGTGTGGTCCCCAGACCATGAGGCTGGCATCTGTTGTGATCACTATGTTAACAGGGTCTGACATTGGGACATCGGGTTGGAATCAAGATGATTTTATCCACCACAGAAGGGATGGTTGTGCAGTGACTCTACCCTGCAGGACTCAGAACTTGGAACACTTCTCGGGCTGCAGCTTGAGCAAGAAGGTGGGGAATGAATGGACTGTGGAGAGGAAAAAGTGGTTGGAGGTTGTCTGTTGCTGGGAATAGGGAAATAGGCTGAGATCCTGGCAGCTGAAGGAAGAGGGACTTGGATTTAAAATTCCTCAAGGAAGGGTATGGATGATGAAACCTCTCTAATCAGGCTGGATGAAAATAGGCTGGCGTAAGGACTTAGAATTTATCTGCAGGGGAGATTTGAATGTAGCCAGCCGTGCCTAATAGGAAGGGCCAGGTATGCATTTCTCTCACCAGGACTGAGACCATGAGACTGAAAGCAAGTCACCAGATGCAGAGAGCTACACGGCTGTGGAGAAAGCCAAAGTACAGAGGACTGCCAAGAGTATTCAAAGGACAGCCTGAAATTGAATCCTAGCAGAGCATCACCTGTTGAGTTTGTGTGCTCAAGAGACTGGGACAACAAAATGTTTAATGACTAACTGTTGACCTAGAACTTGAGAGTAGTTTTTCAGTTGTAAACGCAGAGACACGAGGGGGAGCTGCTGTGAGACTCTGCCAATCACATTCCTATGTGTGGTGCTGTTAATCAGCACAATATTATTATTATAGTTAATTATAATATTTTGTTTTAAAGGTCACCTGATCTTTCCTGGTCTGATTGTCTCTGCCTCTCCTTGTGTTTGGTAAGAGCGTCTTTGCATTAAGTTACTACGCTTGCACATCCTTCCACACCACTACCCAAGGATTGAGTCCGGCTGTCAGTTGTGCTTGGGTCACAGCAATGACTGCCAGGGTCTCGCATGGAACCTGGCCCAATGGGGGAAACTGCATACAGGATATCATCAGGCCCTGAGGACTTGCCAGCACCTTCAGTTTGGCTCTCTTCGCCTCTAATCTAATGAATCAGCTGGATGATTTGTTCAGTTGAAAAGGTGGGATGAAAATTCTGATCTTGACTGTGTCCAGAATAACCTCCAGATGTTCTAATTTCTGGGTGGGGTCTAGATGGCTCTTCTTGAAACTCACCAGGAAGCCGTATGACTGGAGATAGTGTACAGTTCTGAACCGATCTCGGCATGCCTTCTCCTTGGACAGGGAGAGGATCGGAATGTCATCCAGGTACAGGTGAATGGATATGCCCTCCACTCTCAGACTGGCAATAAATGGTACGAGGACCTTTGGGAACATTCTTGGTGATGTCGCCAGGCCTAATGGGAGCGACATGTTTGCCAATGGCGTCCTGTGTAGATGAATCTCAGTCATTTTCTGTGGTTAACTCGAATAAGAACATGTAGGTAGGCTTCCTTTAAATCCACTGCACACAGTCATTCCCCTTGTGAGATTGCTAGGCAGATCAATTGCACTGTCTCCATCCGGAACTTCCTCATTTTCATGAATCGATTTAGATTCTTTACGTCCAGTACCAGCCTCCACTCCTCTGACTTCTTCAGGACTAGGAACAGGAGCTAGTACAGGCCTGCACTGATTTCCCCCGGGGGAACTGGCTCGATGGCTCCGAATACCTCTAGCCGGATGATCTCCTTGATCATTGTGTCTTGTTATGCTGTCTGCTTGGAGAAACAAAATAAGAGTTCAAAGGGATTTGACAAAATTCTACTGCATAGCTCGTTCTTATCACCTCTCAGTCTGTGACTGACCATTCCCATTCTCTTAGGAACAGGTTCAACCTGCCCCCCAGGGCCACGGGATCTCCTGGGGGTGGCCTCCAGGAGTCATGTGTCGTATTTTGGTTGTCCCACTGCTGACCCCTGGTTGGTATGGGAGGCAGGATCGCGGCCTTTGGGGAGGAACCATTTAAGTCTGTTTCTATTATGTCCTCCCCCTGGCAAAACTGAAGGGTTTCTTGTATTCCCTGTAGTTGGGGTTTCCCAATCCAAATCGACAAAAAGGGCATTTAATTGAGAATAAAAACTCTGGACGGTCTGCTTTTTGTTCTTATTCAATACATCAGTCAGGATCTTGTCCAGGCAGATGCCGAAAAGCTTCATTTCCTGGAAAGCACCTGAAACTAGAGTGCTCTTGGCTGCACTGTCTCCCTCCCAGGATCTCAGCCAGTGTCTCCTGCGGGCTGCTATGTTCAATGCTGCCACTCTCGCAGACCACAAGAGAATATCAATTGAGGAATCTGCAATGAAGAAATGGCTACAAGGATCCAGCTAGCCTAGCACCCTAGTCACGCTGAGGGGGATGGTTGGGTCTCTACCTCTGTATAAAATATGAAGTCAATGTGGCCATTTCTATTATCGCAGTCACTTTCTCAAAATTCCTTCTGAGGCTAACTTCTATTTTCTTATCAGCAGGGTCCCATGGGAAACACTTGCCCTCCGTTGGTAATACTGAATTCTGGCCCATCAACTTTGGGTGTGGCCAGAACCATCTCCTTGTTTCTAGTGAATACAGATACTCCTGGGTCTTATTTAGTTTAAAGGCTTTAGGTGGGATGCTCCAATTGGTTCTTAATCATCCTTTCAAACACCTTATCCAGGATCATTCCTTTGTGCTCAGAGTGGGGCATGGATAGGTAGCCCCAATCCAAATTCTCTCCAGATGATGCAGGACGCTTGAGCGGTCTTTTTCTCTTTGGGGTCCAGATTATTTTTTATAGATTTGGGCACAGATTTGAGGTCTTTTGAGGCTTCCAGAGTCTCATCTGGGATTTCACACTCTTTGGGGGGGAAATCCTCATCATCACACTGTTTTGAAAGTGAGTCAGAGGATCCTCCTCCTCGTCCCCGAAGGTCGGCAAGGTCTAGCTCTCTTTGTATTAACAAGCCTTTTCTTTTTTGTAGAGCGACAAAGGCGGGCCTTTTCCTCTGAAGCCCAATTAACCAACTCCTCCTGAGGAGTCTCTTTTGTCTCTCCCCAATCCTCTCTCAGGTGACTCATCTGAGTCAATCAGGAACCAGTGGGCTTTCACACCTTTTTCTGGTTGTTTCCCTTTCCCTGTCCCCATGGAAGCTCCCTTAAATGGTTTTGTTTTGTGTCTGGGAGTGGGTGTACGGCATTTGCGTTTCTTGTGCTTTATATACTGCAGAGACAGCTAGATCTCCTTTAGGAGATTCTAGCTGTCCCCCGTGGAGGTCATCCACGGGGGCCTCGTCATGGGGGAATCTTACTTGGTCTGATGCACTGGCCTCTTCATTGTTCTCCCATCTGTGCCAAAAAGTAGCCATCTCCCCAGGTGTGAACTGCTCCAAGCGGCTGCCTGCCTGCCCCTGCTGTGGACTGGATTCTCCACTGCAGCTGTGTACACTGCTGCTTTGCCTGGCATTTGTCACTGTTGTAGCCAGCGGTCGGAAGAGGGAGGTTGTCAGCAGACCCCCTTTTTTCAGTGGGTCCCTCTGCAGTCTGGAAACACTCGGAGGTGATCAGCTCCGCCCATTCCTCCCGGACCCCCAGAACTAGAGCTCGGGGAATGGCCCTTAATCTCCCTCCTGAGAGGGGACGGTGAACAGGGAGGGCTTTTCGCTTTCCCTGGCACCAAGTAATTCCTGGGTCTGCCTCTCTTGAAAAAATAACAAAACCTAAAAGGACTAGAAGTCCACATCTTGCTTGTCTGAAGGCAGACAATCAACTGGAGCTGCAGGGGGTCAGATCCCCTATGCTTATGCTCCAAAAATTGAAGTTTGCCTTCTGCTGGTCAAATTGGGGATCTAACCGCCCAAGTGTCCTGAGGTGGCCGTTCAGGAGGATCCCCATGAGAAGCACATTTTCCACACTTATCTTGCTGTGAGATTTGAAGATCTTTTATACTAATATCTGCAAAATGCTTTAAAACCTCACAAATTATTATGCTTATTCCAACATAAAAGAAAGCAAAACTGTTTAGTCAAGTTGATCAGGGGATGAGATCTTTTACTGTCAGAGGGCTGAGAGTGAAACCAGCAGGAAATGGATCACTCCATTGTGACCTCTTACATGCTTCTAAAGCAACTGAAATTGGTCACAGTTAGAGACAGGATGCTAGGGCTAGATGGATCATTGGTCTGACCCAGTATGGCACTTACATTTTATGTAAAGAATATTTTTAAAATCTATGCAAACTCTGACATGAAAAGTGAAGTTCCTTAGACTTCAGCCCTTAAGCCACCTACTGGAAGTAGTTCCTTAAAGTGTTATGTCCAGTCTAAGAAGTTAGATAACTTTAGGAACTTTCTCCCACATTTACGATAATTTGCAACAGGAGGTGGATTTCAGCTTCTCCACATCCCAAAGAGAGAAAGAGAGCAGCCCTAAAAATAAACAAAATATTCTAAATATAAAAGGGTGTTTTTCTGATTATTGTTTCCATTAAAAACTGAAATATTCTACTGCGTCTTCCTTGGAAATTTAAGAATAACCAGTAATCTAGCATGATAACAATGACGTCACAGTAGTAGAGAAGTGAATGGTCTACTTAACCCCACTTTCAAAGTCTGTTTTTGTCTGCTTTTTGTTACTGACTACTGGCATGGCACAACTGAAAAGTTCTTTTACTATAATTCAGAACATTATTCCCCAATAGGATTAACTGGTCAGGATGCAGAAAACTATTTATGTTACAGTCTACATCTACAGAACTATACTTTAAAAAATATGAGAAAAGACTCAAAAGGTGTTTTCATACTTTCTTCATAAATAAACACAACCTAAAAGGTACAGGAAGCATTGTTTATATGGAATCCTACCAAAATAGCTTCCAGTAATGCCACTGTGTCCTGGCTTTCAAATTTTTTGTTGTTGGTGAACCAGTGAATCAGTTCCATGACTAGGGTCTCATACAGTTGCCTTGTTACCTGAGAACGAAAAAAAATCCACACATACAGCAGGTTACATTTTCTGTAATTTTGTTATTCATCTGACAATGAAAAAAAAAGAATTATCAGCAAATAACTCTAATACAGCAGACCTTTTATTGTATTTGCAATTACAGGTAAATATACCCAATTGCAGGAACAAAAGAAGCACTCAACTTAGAGTCAACTAACTTTCAATTTGCCATTACAAGGTCGTGAAAGCCAAAAGATGATCAAACTTTTTCTCAGTTCAGTACTGAATGTGCCATCGCACCTGATGAACCACAGGCGATTGTAGTGCACACAATCAGTCTTGGAGGGCAACAAGGTAGATAGTGCAGTTTATTTGGTTTATAAATTATGACTGCTTCCTGCCTCCATGCAAAGAAGAGTCACTCAACTTCCTTTCCCACTAACTAAAACACTCATGAAAGGGCAGATACAACTTTGACCTCTTGACAAGAGACCCATTAACTTAAAGCTTATATAAGCATAAGGTGACACCACTCCAAAAGGTTTCAGTGTAGCAACTCACTCATTTACACCAGTTACTCACTACTTAATTCTTCAGTTATGGTACTTTCGAAATCTGAAAGCCTATTCCTTTATAACATTAGCAGCTTTTCTTTCTAGAATAAAACATGCTATTTTGGAAACTATGTGTAGCTATTGGTACTTCAAAATTTGGGAACCAGGCTGCCTTAGGTGCTAAAGCCCTCTCCCCATGGCTCCAGAGCAGAAGAAAGGATCAGTCACCAACACTGTCCTGAACCAGTTCCCATGTAGTGTTGGTGACTGGTCCTCTCTCCTGTTCTAGAGCTGTGGGATGAAGAACTTAAGCAGGAGGTGAAAAGAGACATGACAGTAGCCCACATTAACCTACGTTAGCCTGGGAGTCACCTACATGTTTCCTCTGTCGCTGCCAGATGTTCACCCACATCCCTCCTGGGGCAGGCAGGCAGCTGCTACACGACACATCCTCTGGAGAAGCTCAGCAACACAGCCTGGGCTAAGGCCTGCCCACCAGGTCTAATACGGGCTAATATGCGTCATTCCGTCAGTTAGGCCGCACCCAGCTACACCATGGGGTGAGGTTTTCCAGGACCAGAGCTGTGAGCAAAAAGCCCAGAGCGGTCAATGGAGTGGTTGCATGTTAACGCCCTCCCCAGGAGATGCACCCTTAAGAGGGAACTGGCAGCAAAGGCAAGACCATGTTGGGTGTTCCTGGTTTGTGTAGCACATCGTGGTCAACACCTGTCCCACAACGAACCAAGACAACATCATGGAGCAGGAAGATAGACAGGCCAGACCAGTAAGTCAGTGCACCAAGGAAGGGGGGGGGGGGGGGGGGGCACAGCAGCTGTCCCACAGTATGTAGGATTTATATGTGGTGCATCCTTATCACCATGTTCACAGGCATCCACCAGCACCGTCACCCCAGGGACAGCCTCAGGGGGAGCGCTGAACCCCACCACGGTGGAAGAAGGACCCTGAGCCACCCAGGGTCCCAATGAACAAGGAGACGAGGGTCCCCATCAACCTCTTGGGTGGGGGGGGGCACAGACATCCAAATTGACCTCTGCAAAATGCACTGGAATGAGTGGGTGTTCCAGCAGCTCACCACCTGGATAGCGGAGCTCAGCTACCACTGGAACATGAGCAATTGCTGGCAGCAGGTCAAGCACTAGCACAGGGGCAATAAGGAGATCCATGATAACAACCTGAAGACAGGCTGCAGCCCCTAAACATGCAGTACATGGATCTCCTGGACAGGTTTTGTGGGCTCAGTTTCAGTGTCTCACCTGCTGATGCAGATGATGCCCTTGGGTCTGTCTGTGCCACCCATTGTGAACTGGACCCATGCCTATCCTGGCTGGTTAAGGCCAGTCAGGAGATGTTGGTGGTGCTGCTGGCAGGAGTAGTCAATGCCTGCCTTCGGGAGGACAGGGTGCCGAGTTGTTTGAAGGAGGCGATGGTTCGGCCACTGCTCAAGAAACCATTTCTTGATATTGACGCCCTAGCCAGTTATCGGCCAGTCTCTAACCGTCCCTTTTTAGGGAAGGTTATTGAGTGGGTGGTGGCGCGGCAACTCCAGGAGCATTTGGTTAGGATCAGTTTCTTAGATCTCTCGCAGTCTGGCTTTTGTCCAGGTTATGGCACCGAGACTGTGCTCGTGGCCTTGGTCAATGACCTCTCCCAAACATCAGAGCAGGGTCATTCGACCCTGTTGGTATTATTAGATCTGTCGGCTGCAATTGATACTGTTGATGCCTCACCTGCGGGACCAGGCCAGGGTGGGTGGTAGCGTTCTTGAGTGGTGCCACTCTTTCCTGGCCGGAAGAACTCAGTGTGTGGTCTTGGGTGATTTTTCATCATCTCCCCAGGATCTCATGTGTAGGGTCCCGCAGGGATCGATATTGTCCCTGCTCCTGTTCAATGTATACATGGAGCCATTGGGGGAGGTCATTAGTGAGGTGTCATCAAAATGCTGACGACACCCAACTATACCTCTCTTTTTCCATCCAACTCAGGCCCGGCAGTCTCGTTGCTTACCCGGTGCTTGTCAGCTGTGGGAGATTGGATGCGGGCGAGCTGACAAACAGAATCTTGACAAGATGGAGATGAGGGTTGTGGGTAAAGCAGGGGTGGGAGGCCGCCCATCATTGATGGGGTCCGTCCCCCCTTGGTGGCTCAAGTCTGCAGTCTGGGGGTGCTCCTGGACTCACAGCTTCGCCTGAATGCCCAGGTGATGGTTGGGGAGAAAGGAACATTTTGCCAATTACATCTGGTGCGTCGACTGAAGCCGTATGTCTCAGATGCGGATCTTGTCACAATCATCTATTCTTTTATTACCTCGAGACTAGATTACCGCAATGCACCCTACGTGGGGCTACCCTTGGTGACGGCCCAGAGGTTGCAGCTAGCGCAGGATGTGATGGCCTGTCTCCTAACTGGGACGGGCTGACGCAAGCACATAACACCTGTGCTCTGTTCCCTGTACTGGCTGCCAGGGACTTACCGAGCCCAATTCAAGGTGTTGGTGCTTACCTTTAAAGCCCTAAACAGCTTTGGTCCAACATACCTCAGAGACCGCCTCAACCCCTGGGTTCTGGATCGGTCCCTGCGGTCATCAGGGAGTGCCCTCCTGCAGGTCCCCCGAGTGTCTCAGGTGTCGACCATGCAGAGGGTGTTCTTGGTTGCCGCACCACGGCTATGGAATGCCCCCCCGTTGGAGGTCCGTCTGTCTGCAGACCTCCCACCTTTTCATAGACAATGTAAGACCTGGCTGTTCCGCCTGGCCTTTGAGGAGGGGGAAGGGGAGGGTGGGTGCTGGGTTGTTAGATGGGGTATTATTGCTGCTTTATGTATTACTGTTTTAAGTTGTTTTTAGATATTTTATATGTTTTATTATTGTACGCCACCCCGAGCTGCCTGTGGCAGGAGGGGGTGGCATAAAAGCTGAATAAAATAAATAAATAAACAAGTTCTTTTGCATGGACACTTCCATTGTGGTTCTGGGACACCATTGAGTGGACACCCCTCCCCTGTGGCCAGTCCATGTAGCACTGCTCATTTCATCAGCATCCCCCACTCCCCTTCCAAGGTGGCCAGGCCCTCAGGAATATAGCCCATTATCTAAAACCACGCTCCCCACCCCCAGCCAGCCTCGGACTCAGACACTATCCTTGGGACCCTCAGCACCTACCCTCGCAAGCCAGTGAGCCAGAACACAGTCCTGGACCAGATGGAGGTGGCGGGAACAGAGGAGCCAGAGCCCAAGAGAAGAGTGGTAAACGAATACACCTGAAGGGGAAGGGGTCTATCTGACCCAGCCATAGGAATGGCCATGTAATGCCAGTGACCAACATGGCTTTCATTCCTGTGTACACAGATGGCCAGGAGAGTGAGGGGGAGGAACCTGAGGAGCACTGGGAAACAAAGGCACTGTCTCGGGATGGTAGGCATGGAAAGTTGGTGGGAGGGCACCACAGCAGGCTGGTGGAGGTTTGCATGCTGAACAAGTGGGTATAGAAGGCGGGGGTAACAGTGGGTGCCAAGGAACAGGCATGATGGACAAGAACAAAAACAGCAGACTGGGAAAGTGGGAGTGGGGTGGCCCCAAATAATGGCTATCCTTTTCATCCCACTACAGATCCACCAGCGGGAGGGCCACCTGCACCAGCAAGACCATCCACGGGCACCAGCAAACCCGAGCCCTGAGGGCATGGACCCTGTGTCCCAGGGAGAATCTGGCACAGGAGCTGCTGGACGAGACTACACAATGGGCAGAGGAGATCCAGGATGCCATCCAAGGACTGCCAAGCAGCACTGGCATTTCCTGTGGCACTGCACCACTCAGTACAGGGACCTCACCGCTGAGGCCGGCAGGAATGCCAGATAGAGATGCAGCAATGGGATCACCACATGCAACAGATGCAGGACTTGCAGAGGTCAATGGAAAGGAAGGGCTGTGTGCTGTGGGACATCACACAGCAGTTCCAAGAGATGCAGCACACCCTCCTTCACAAGTGCTGCTAAAACTGCCAGCGGGCTACAGTTGCTGACCTCTCCCCGGAGCTCCCACAACTGTCTCTCCCCCCGATCTCAAACACCAAAGCTGCCAGTCAGCTGTGCAGCCAGGGGGCCTGAGTGCCTGGACCTGCATGCCCAATCCAGCACCAGCCACTCGGGCACCCTGCCAGCCCTCACAGCAACCCATCCAGCAACCATGAAGCCCCAGGAAGAGAAGACAACCCCTCATGGCTGGACCAGCCCCAAAAAGTCCATGGCCAGCTGTGGGCAGGAGGAGCAGAGGGCAAGACATAAAAAAATAAATTAAAAAAAATAGATGTTAAAACCTTATATAATGAATAAACCGTTTTTCTGTTATGGCAACTATGGTGTCGGTCATGGGGCTGGGTGGGGAAGAACACAATGGGATTGTCCCTGCATAGCTGAATCTGTCCTGTTCCGGCCCTCTGCTTGCTCCTCTGCAGCTTATGGGCAGGGCCCCGAGGGAAACGCAGGTCTGCAATTCGCAGATTTCCCACAGAATTCCCCTCCCCCTGCGGAATCTCCTGCCCTGCTTACCCCAGCGCAGAATATCTAGCCTGCGCTGTGGAAACGCGGGGCAGGGGAATGAACAAACCCTCGGGGCGTCCCCTCCCCAGCCGCCAGGGCTTGCCTCCCCCTTCCCAGTTTAGATAATTAATTAACTTACCAGTGACGGCAGCAGCAGTTGCTCCATCCAGTGCTCTCGTACTTTGTGGCCCCTCCTGATGGGGGGTCTCAGGGCGACGCAGCCGGATTACGTCATCCGGCTGCATCGCCCTGAGACCCCCCATCAGGAGGGGCCACAAAGTACGAGAGCGCTGGACGGAGCAACTGCTGCTGCCGTCACTGGTAAGGCAATTCATTTTCTAAAGTGGGAAGGGGGAGGCAAGCCCTGGCAGCTGGGGAGGGGAAGCCCCGAGGGTTTAACCAGGGCGGGGGGAGGGAGGGAGATGGGAGGCAAGCCCTGCCCCCCCTGCATGGTAACTTGCACTGAGGCGCAGAATTGGGTCCTGACTCCCGAGGAATTTTTAAAAAAATTCCGCAGAGGAATCGGGGTCCTGCTTATGGGCAACGTGGGATCACGGCATCGTCTCTTACCAGGGCAGGGTTTGGAAAGGGGGCAGGGGTAGAATGGACCTTCATGTAACAAAGTGGCCAGGCATGCAACTCCCCAGGATGCTCATGTCTGGGGACTGCTCTGTGGAAGCACTTGATTGGCACAGACAGTTATTTCCTTAACATAACACGTTTTATTCTCATTTGAAAGCAGTCTGTGCTGCTCCTTGTCCTCATTCTGCCATCTCGGGCTCCTTCTGTGTAGCTGACTGTGGACCTGCATGGTGGGTCTGAGCCCGTTCCTTGTGCAGTGTATAGGGCACAGAGAAGTTGGGGGGCATCTGACACTTTGGCCCCGACTGATGTTTTGCTGAGGGGGATGTGCAGGGGCTGCTGGCTGACCCATTCTCCAGACCAGACAGGCCAGACCAGGCTGGGTATGGACTCGTATACAGTTCCTTGGGCAGTGCATGTGCAGGATGGAGTGCGAGCACTGGGTTTCTGGGTCCCCCCCTAAAGGCAATGGGACTGTGGATGTGAACAAAAACACAACTTTGTAGGAAATTTCTGAGCTTCCAGAGTTTTGCCTGTGTCTTGCAGTGGGTAGACCCCCTCTGCCTGTTTCTTTCACCAGTGCCCTGATGAAGGCAAGGGGACACAGGCTGGGCCGGCGCTAGTGCCTTGATTGGATGCTAGAACTGGACCTTCTGGCGGGGCTGGAGAGGGCTGCCTACTGGGATGAGGAATTGACTGGAGCCAAGCATCGAGCCCCGGACAAAGTCTGGACACAACTGGAGGGGCAGGTCACCCTGGTGCATAGGGATACTTTCGACCACCACTATATGGTGGTGCAGCATATGCTGGTGAGGGGCTACCAGAGGCGCATGCATCAGTGGGGGTTGTATGCTGAAGGAACGGGGTTCCCAAGCCCTCCACAGCTGCTGGGACTCCCATTAGATCTTTCCGCTATGGACTGCCAGTATGAGTGATCTGTGGAGGGAGCAAGGTTCCCCAGCTTCACCTCCTAGCTGCCAGAACCCCTTTGGAACTTTGCACTATGGACTGTCAGTGTGAGTGATCCTTGACCTGTGGTGCTAATAGTGGCTGGAAAGGACAGGGCTAACAGCATGCCAGGGGACTGGTTGTTTGGCCTGCATGCAGCTGTTTTTTATTTCTCTCTTCTTGTCCGGGGATGGGGTGCAAGGAGGGCAATGGCCAGTAGGGGGCACTAGACAGCTAGCTCAGGGGCTACAATGAGAGGGAATAGTGTGGCAAGAGAAACCAAGAACTATGACACAGACAGGGAAACGTCAGGGGACGGGGGTACAAGGAGGGCAATGGCCAATAGGGGGCACAGGACAGCAAGCTCAAGGCAACAGGAGGGGCTACAGTGAGAGGGAATAGTGTGGCAACAGAAACAGAGGATAATTAGGACACAGACAGGGAAGTGCCCATGGCAGCCCGGCACTGGGTTAACAATAGTCCTCAGGATGTTATAGCTGACAAACACCCCTAGGGGACAGCCAATAGCTCCTCATCGGGCTCAGAATTATCAGGCACCGTCAGCCAGACACCAGAACAGACTAGAGAGGACCAAAAACAAACTATGGACAAACTACAATGAAGAGGTTGAGAAAGAAGACAGTGGAAACCAGGCTAGAGCTTGGAAGGGAGAGAACACGGCACCAGAACAGTAACCAGAGCAGGGACTCGAAGAAGAGGATCAAGGAGGACTAGACACAAGGCAATATTAGGAAGGGAGTGCTGAGCTGTACAGACACAGTGATAGAGGGTGCATGACTGGGACAAGAAAGAGACCAGGGAAACTAGAGGTGGCACAAAAGGCAGCTGCTAAGACAACAGTGGCAGGGGAAGAGCAGGGAGAGAGGGTCTAGTAATGCAAGAGCTACAGGGAAGCAGGATAAGACAACAAGGTTAAGCAAGAGCCAAAGGGTGAATTCACTAGGACTAGAGAGACCAGAAGCACAACCACACTATCGGAGAGGGGACACAATCTGAAGTGGGAGACAAGGAAGGCATTAACCTGAGTCACAGCGACACAAGGGAACAGGAGACACAGAACACAGGAACAGGGATCGGGAATATATCTAGACAAGGACTGGGGGCACAAACAATCTATACCAGACAAGGGCTCAGGAACCTAGAGAGGGATACAGGAATCTCAGAGGACCAACAACATAGCTGGGCTCCTAGAAAGGACCTATACCCAGAAAACTAGGCCAACATAGGCCAAGGATAAGGAGAACAGTAATAAAGGGGAGCAGGCCTTAGGAGCAGAATCCTATACAACCATGGACAGAAGCAAGGCTGCTATTAGGAAACCGGAGACAAGCAGGGAGCAAGACAGAGAGAACAGAATATCAGAGAGGGGAGTATAGACCTTAGAGAGAAGGGGGGGAAAATCCCTACACAAGAGCAAGACCACAGCAAGGCAAACCCACAGCAGGTGTAAGAACAAGCTAAGGAACTGTTAATGCAAGACAGGTGTACAGGAATCAAGGGGGCAAGATAACTAGAGCTACCAGGAGGGGAAACAGAGCCAGAGGGAACTAGACAAGAAGCAGGCAAAAGAACAGTTAGACCAAGTGATAAGATAGCCATCAGACATGTGTGCAGGCAGGATCACAGATAAGAGCTGATGTCCCACAACTTGCAATTGCTCCCATCATGCCTTTTATCCTTCTGGGAGCCAATGAGGGATCCAGGGGAGAGGAGTCAAGCAAGGCAAGGCACCAGGCATAAAGAAGGAATGTTATAATCAAACCTGGCTACCATATGGAGCTGGAGAAGCCTCTCTATCTGCCAAGGTCAACGCCACAGGTTCAAGCCTGGACCCTGACACTTCTCCTTTCCTCTTTTCTTCCTCTGCTCACCATGGAGTATACACTTTGCTCTGTGCAGTCGGCTTTTGGTAGGTGGTGGCTCGTTCCCCCTGCAGCTTGTTGGCACCTCTGCATGCCGGCAGGGTTGGCAGAGGCTGATTCCCTGCCCTTCACCCCCGCCCTCCTGGACTACTGTGGAGGGTGGACGGAAGTGGTTGCTGCGGCTTCTTTTATTCATAGTTCGCCATGGCTGTATGTCAAGGGCGATATATAAATTCTAGTTAAATAAATAAAATAAAAGGCGGGGGACAGGGTGCTGGGAGTGAGACAGGGCCGGGCGCCTACGCATGTGTTTGGTTCTTCTGCTCTATCTATGGCATGTGGACAGTGGGATGGCTCTCCGCCCATCCAGGTTCACCCGCATGTTTGTTCTGTACTGCATGCCAACACAGGGAGTGGCAGCTTCAGTGGCCAGGGAGATGCCTTGCCACCATCACATTTGTTTTCACCCAGAGTTGACCTGTTTCTACTGCTTTTGGCAGCCACCAACTCCTACTGACAGCAGCAGCAGCAGCAGCCTGCGTAAGGATGGGGGTAATGTGGAGGTGTAGGGAGGGTCTGAGCAGGGGAGGTGACTGTCATTGGGGTGGTCTGAGCAAGGGATGGAGAATCAGGGAAGATTCACTTACCAGGAATGGGAGGGAGATAAGGATGTGGGGACTGCCATAGCAGAAACAGAGGAAGTCGACAACACGTTGCAGGCAGGGACTTATCAGGCAAATGGGAAGTTGTGAGGGGATGGGGTCAACCCCAACAACTGCACTTTCACCTACCGAAGACCCACCCTGACCTCAGATGCATGCCAGCACTGCTGAACCAGGAACAAATTCACAAGGTTGCCAGTTCCCCTGGAAAACAGGGTCGACCCCAGGCATGTGCCACATATGCAGCCGCATATGGTCCTGTGGCCAGCCTGACCCTATGCCTGGGTCATGCTGGGGATGACAGCCCTCCCGCCTCTACTTAATTCTGTCCTGACCCCGCTGCTCCAGCACTTCTGACCCTTATGTGTTGCTCTGAGAGCTCGCCGCCGACTGCAGCTGTCAAACTCAGCTCAGGCGCACGCACACTGTGCCTGCATAGCACCTGTCAATCACCCGGCCATAGCAGCATGGGAAAGAGCTGGAGGAGGCATGCGCTTGAGTGCGGGGTGAGCCCCGATCTGAGGAAGAGCCAGCAGCAATATGAGGAGAGCCGGTGGAGAAGCTACCACCGGCCTCTGCCCCAGAATGACACTAGCTGAGGCGGGGAGGAAGTTTGGAGTGGACTAGGAGGCTCAGCTCACAGTAAGGCTCATCAGACAGCAGTGGGTCTGTCTGTCTGCAGATAGCAGGCACTTTCCTCCTTGCTTGGCAAGTGGCATGGTCAGAGCAGAGGCTGATCCAGTTGGGACTGGGAGCAAAATTCAGCCAAACTCCTTCCCCCTCTGCCCTGAACTCCCGAGCTTTCCAAACTGACTGCCAACTGGAGCCAACTGGAAAGAGTCCTCTCTTCCTCCCTCTCACTCCTAATGAGGCTCTCTGCTCTGGGTCCAGGAATGAACAAGGGGAAGGAGGAACGGGGGGACTGGGATTCAGCTGCTGGGGAGGTGGGGGGAGAGAGGCGATTCTCTTCTCGTCTCCAGCTCCAGTTTGGGAGGGGGCACAGAGCTGTGTTTGTTATTAATTAAATTCAGGAAGGATTTTCACCCCCTTAAAGCAGCACCTAGTTGTTCTCCCAGCTGCTGAACTCTCTCTGGTCCCGAGCCTGAAGTTGCCCAGCTGCAGTGCATCACATCTCCCTACCCAGCCAGCCAGCCTGGAGGAACAAGCAAGCAAGCAATAGACACAACACGCACCCTGATTATCTGACTGCAATTCTGCTTTGTTTTTCCCTGCCCTTCACAACCCCTCCTTTTTCTTTCTTCACAGTATGTCTGCCCGGTAGATGCCTTTTTTCCCCTGCTACAGAAGTTTTCGTGGTGTGTGTGTGGCTGGTTTCTAATGCTCTTTCTCCCACCCTCCAGCAGCTGTTTAAGAGTTCCAAAAAGAGATATTGTCTGCCTCCTCCCTCAGTGAGACAGAGATAGATCTTCTAGTCTGTGATGGGGGTGGGAGGGAAGAGGTGCACCCATCTCCCTAGCAGAAGTCTACTATTTTTCTTTAGGTGGGGGGAGAGAGGTGATTCTCTTCATGTCTCCAGCTCTAGTTTGGGAGGGAGCAGGGAGCTATGGTTGTAATTAATTAAATCCAGGAAAGAAGAATTTCCCCACACCTTAAAGTAGCACCCAATCGCTCCTCCAGCTGCTGAGCTCTGGTCCCCAGTCTGAAGTTGCCCAGCTGCAGTGCATCACATCTCCCTAGTCAGCCACGGGGCTTTTAAAAGCTTTTCTGTATCTTTGCCCTCTCCTCCAGATATCTGGTCCACACTGTAGCAAACACAGTTTAGTGCCTGGATAGTTTATTTTGCTTTGACCCTTCTGGAAGGCATTAACATTTCCAGAAACTTGGCCAACCAGCCAAGGGAGCTCAGCTCCTCTCTACACCTTCTCTCCTTCATAAGAACATAAGAAGGGCCATACTGGGTCAGACCAATGGTCCATCGAGCCCAGCATCCTGTCTCGGACAGGATAGTTTCCATCATTTTGCCTGACACGAATGTCAAGCTTACCAGTCTGTAGTTTCTAGGATCACCTCTGGATCCCTTTTTAAATACTGGGGTTACATTTGCCAACCTCCAGTCCTCAGGTACAGTACCAGATGCCAACATTAGGTTACAAATTACTACTAGAAGGTTTGCAATTTCACATCTGAGTTCCTTCAGATCTCTGCGATGAATACCATCTGGCCCTGGTAATTTGTTCGTATTAAGCTTGTCAATTTGCTCTAAAACCTCCTCCAGGGTCACGCTGATTTGTGACAGTTCATCCAATTCATAACCTCCAAAGCAGGGTCCCAGCGTGGGTCTCCCCCCAACATCCTCCGCAGTGAAGACCAAAGCAAAGAACTCGTTTAGCTTCTCTGCAATGTCCTTGTCCTCCCTGAGTGCCCCTTTTCACTCCTTGGTCATCTAATGGCCCAACTGACTCCCTAGCAGGCTTCTTGCCAGATATACTTGAAAAAGATTTTATTATTTGTTTTTGCCTCTTTAGCAAGTCTCCTTTCAAATTCTTTCTCGGCCTGTCTTATTAGCACCTTACAGTTACGTTACCAGTGTTTATGCTCCTTTGTATTTTCCTCATTGGGGCTAACTTTCCATTTCTTAAAGAATGCCTTTTTGGCTCTAATAGCCTACTTTGCTTCTCCATTTAGTTACAGTGGTAGACGTTTAGTCCTCCTGCTACGTTTTTTTAACCTGTGGGATGTATGTAATCTGGGCTTCCAAGATGGTGCTTTTCAACAGCCTCCTCCATGCCTCTTGCAAACATGTAGTCCTTTCAACTGTGCCTTTCAGTTTCTTTCTAACTAGCTTCCTCATTTTGGGATAGTCTCCCTTTTTAAAGTTAAAAGCCAGTGCTGTACTTTTAATTAACTTTCTCCCTCCAGCAACTATGTCAAATTTGATTATATTATGATCGCTATTGTCTAGTGGCTTGGTCACAGTCACTCCTTGCACTAGTTCCTGTGTGCCACTTAGGACTAGATCTAAAGTAGCTCCTCCCCTTGTTGGTTCCGGAACCAATTGCTCTAAAAAGCAGTCATTTATGGCATCCAGAAATTTTACCTCTACATCCCGCCCCGAGGAGGCATTCACCCAGTCAATATTGGGGTAGCTGAAGTCAAACAAAACCAGGGGGATAAACCAAGGGAATGCCTACCAGGTACTTTAAAACAGAGTCTTATTTATTATAATCACCCCAAATTGGACAATAAGCTGGAAAAGTCAACATATATCATACAAACTATATCAAGATATAGGTCATAATATTTGCAATTATACAATAATATTTACTCCAAACTTCACACAGCCAGTACATCCCATTGGGAGTAATAACATAATCTCCCTACATAAATGGTGTAAATATCAGTCAAAGAATGCTCATCCTGAATACATACAAATAATGATAACACCCCAATGGGAGTACCTGCCAAAATAGGATATGTGTTTTTTGCCACTATACCTAAAGGCAATAGGCTCCAGGTCTTCTTATAAAATCTTATACCAATCTATGCCCTCATTGAGTCCACAAGGCAAAGGTGACTTCAACCTTAATATCCATCTCACTTTCAATTCTAGGAAATCCTGCTCAGAAGTATGTGAATCAATACAATAGAATCTAATGTCATTTGTTGTATGATCTAATTCTATAAAAAGGTGTACAAGGGGTTCATTCTCTTTCTTGCACCGATTAGAAGACCTGCATTCTATGATCCTAACTTTGACCTGTCTCTTGGTCTTACCAACATAGTTAAGGCCACATGGACATTGAATAATATAAATGACCATACTGCTCAGACAGGAGAAAGGAAAATTGGGCACTTACCTCTGAATTTTCCTTCTGCGGAGGATCCTCCTGGACGGCCAATCAGGACAGTAGGGTAGATCCTATCAACTACCAGTAAGAGGCAGACAACCAACTTTGAGGAGTCCACTTGGAGGGATCTATCCTCAGCTCCCCTGTCTTGTAGAGCTCTAACTCCTCATCTCAACCTTATACTTTCTAACCTAACTGAAAACTAAACTATCGGGGGCTAACGTAACTCCGTCCCTGCTAAATAGACCCATAAACCTGTCCCCTGAGAGACAGAGAGACATCCGGGTCCTTAGCTCCATTCCCCCGATTACACCACAGAGTTGACCTCACTCCGGGTGGGGACTGGCCGTCCAGGAGGATCCCTTGCAGAAGGAGAATTCAGAGGTAAGTGCCCAATTTTCCTTTCTCCTGGGGGATCCTCCTGGCCATCCAGTCAGGACAGTAGGGACGTACCAGAGCAGTACCCCAGTCCTACTCAGAGGGAGGGAGAAACTCAAGGAGGGAGGTCTCGGTATGTGCTTGAGGATTGAAGGAGTACGTGAGCACTCCCTAGAGAACCGCCTGCAATACCCGTCTCCCGAAGGCAGCGTTGGCTGAGTCCTGCAGTGGGATTCTATAGTGTTTTGTAAAGAAATGTACTGAGAACCATGCCGCCGCACGGCAGATTTCCCCATAGGAAGCTGTATTACAAAAAGCCTGTGACGTTGCTGCACCCCTAAAGGAGTGAGCAAATACCCCTGCCGGGGGAAGTTTCCCTTCTGCCTTATAGGCTTCGGTAATACATAGTGTCATCCATCTGGCAATCAAGGATTTGGAAGCCTTCAAACCCCTCCTCTGAGGACTATATGAAACGTACAGGGCCATAGTTTTTCTAAAGGCCCTTGTTCTGTGCAGGTAAATTTTTAGGGCCCTCCTGACATCTAGAGTATGCCACTCCCACTCTAGAGGGTGAGAGGGATTTGGGCAGAACGAGGGTAGAATAACCTCCAGTTCCCTATGAAAACGGGTATCCACCTTGGGACTGAAGGCTGGATCCAGCCTCAAGGTCACTGAAGATTCCTTGAAGGAACACAGCGCCGGGTCCATAGAAAGAGCCCCCAGCTCTGAGACCCTTCTAGCCAAGGTGATGCCTACCAGGAACGCTAACTTTAGGGACAAATAGTATAGAGAAACCTCGGTCAGAGGTTCAAACGGAACCTTAGTAAGGGTTCTGAGAAGGAGGTTCAAGTTCCATGACAGAAACCTGTAAACCACTGGTGGAGATAAAATCCTTGCCATCCTAAGGAAACGCCTCACATGGGGGTGTCTGGCGATCTTGAGGACTTTCACTGTCCCTAGCATGCTATTGAGGGCTGCTATTTGTCTCTGCAGAGTGTTAGGTTTCAACCCCCTATCTAGTCCCTCCTGGAGGAAGTCCAAGACTACTTTGATGGAAGCCCTCTCTGGTCTAAGAAGCTTAACCTCACACCACCTAGTGAAGGTGGCCCAGGTACTCTGGTAAATACACCTCGTTGCTGGTTGTCTAGACTGGAGCATTGTGTCCAAGACCTTCCCGGAGTAGCCTAGTCTACCTAATGCTCTCCGTTCAATGTCCATGCTGTCAGTTTGAGTGTCCCTGGATTGTTGTACAGAACAACCCTGAGATAGAAGGTCTGGTCTCATTGTCAGTCTGAGAGGAGGCTCTGGGCTGAGCTCCTGTAAGTCCGCAAACCATGGTCTTCGTGGTCAGTAGGGAGCAACCAGGATAATGGTTGCCTGCTCCTTCTTGACTTTCACTATTGTCTGTTGTATTAGCGGGAATGGCGAGAACACATAGAGGAGTCCCTGCAGCCAGATGCAGTTCAATGTGTCGAAGACGATTGCTTTGCGATTCGGGTGTTGAGACACGAAGCTCTCCGCCTTTGTGTTGTCTGGAGAGGCAAACAGGTCCATCGAGGGAGATCCGAACTGGTGGATTATGGCTCTGAACGCCGAGGGGTGAAGGGACCATTCTCCCTGGTCCAGTTGCACCCTGCTGAGCCAGTCGGCCTGGGTGTTGGCTTGGCCCTTCATGTGAATTGCCCTGAGAGACTCGAAGTTGCTCTCTGCCTGCCAGATGAGAATGGATGCCATTTGGTGGAGCGTGTCAGACCTCAAACCTCCCTGATGGTTCATGTAGGCCTTTGCTACCGTGTTGTCCATATATACTAATAATCTTTCCCTTTCAAGATCGGTGCTAATTCCCACAAAGCTAAGCAAATTGCCCTCAGTTCTAGCCAATTGATGTGGTGGGTTTTCTCCAAAGGGAGCCACTTGCCTTGTGCCATGTGCCCCTGCGTGTGAGTTCCCCAGCCTAGGAGACTTGCGTCTGTTGTTAAGAGTCGTTCTCCCCAGATCGGAAACTGGCATCCCAGGCAAGAACCTGTTTGGCTGAGTCCACCACGCCAAGGATCACTTTAGAGATGCAGGTACCATGATCCAAGGGTTCTCTCCTTGGGTCAGAGCATCCTGCCATGGGCGTAGGAAGCGCTGCAAGGGTCTGGAGTGGAACCTGGTCCACTGTATAATCCCTAGGCAGGAAGTCATGGTTCCTAGAAGGCTCGCAAGGGTTTTCAGTTTGGATTTGTGAGCCCTTGTGACCTGATGGGTCAAAAGTTCTAGTTTGACCCGTCTCTGTTTGGAGAGGAATAGCCTGCACTGTTTGGTGTTCAGCACCACCTCTAGGTGTTCTAGTGTTTGAGAGAGGGCAAGATGGCTCTTCTTGCAGTTTATGATGAAGCCGTGGTCTTGCAAATATTCTATTACTCTGTTCACGTCACTTCGTGCCTGCTCGCAGGACGGGGATCTGACAAGGATGTCGTCGAGATGCGGATGTACTTTTATTCCCTCCGTTCGCAGGTTCACGACCAAGGTGATCAGTACTTTGTGAACGTTCTTGGTGAGGTCGCCAGGCCAAACGGCAGAGGTGTGTACTGCCAGTGCTGCTGTGCATAACTGAATCCAAGTCATTGTCTGTGAGACGGCCGGACGGGTACATGAAGATAGGCCTCCTTCAAGTCGAGAGCCATCAGCCATTCCCCCTGAGCTATTGCTGTCCGTATTGACTGCAGCGTGTCCATTCTGAATTTCTGTATCTTGAGTGCCTGGTTTAATCTTTTCAGATCTAGAACCGCTCTCCATTTGTTTGACTTTTTTGGCACCAAGAACAGGATGGAGTATAGGCCTTGACCGCGTTTGAGCAACGGAACCTCCTCTATAGCTCCGATGGTGTGGAGTCTGATTATTTCTGATTGCATAGCTATCTGTTTGTCCCTTTTGCTGGATACTGGTGAGGCGCACAAGTACTGGGAGAGGGAGTGCTGGAATTCTATCGCGTACCCCCATTGAATGGTTTGAAGAACCCACACGTCTGTGGTGGTGATCGCCCATTGTGCCATGAATCGCTGCAGTCAGGCAGCTTTGACTGCTTGCGGAGGCTGGGCATTCTGCAGTCAGGTGTCCAGCTTGGGGCAGCCTGCTCCTTGCCGCTGTCTGGCTCTATTGTCATTTTCCTTCAGTTTCTGCCATCAAGGTTTGTACACCTCTGCTGATTTCCCCTATGGGGGAAGAAGGGTCGTCTGGTACCCCCAGTCGGGGTATAGGGTACATTAAAGGGACAAAAAGTCCTTTTCTGGACCCCCATACTCTATAGGGTGTGCTTCTTGGACTTGTCTGCTGCATCTGTCAGTACTTTGTCGAGACACATGCCAAATAACTTGTACCCCTGGAATGGTCCGCCGACCAAAGTATTTTTAGCGGTGTTATCGCCCTTCCACAATCTCAACCATAAGCGGCGACGGGCTGCCACATTGGAAGCGGCCGCTTTAGAGGCCCAGCAAAGTATGTCGGTGGATGAATTGGCCATGAAAGTATAGGTTAGCTGTATCCTTGTGGATAGTACCCTGGTCATCTTCTCGAGACTCCAGGATCCAAAGATCTCTTTATCCAAACCATTAGGGCTCTTAAGAAGTATGACGAGACTGTGGCCATCTTGATAATCGAGGAGACCGCCTCGAAATTTCTTCTCAAGTTACAGTCTATACCTATGTCTGTCAGATCCCGTGGAAAACAAACATTCTCCTTCCGTGGGGAATACCAAGTTCCTGGCAAGGGCTGCCGCCGCCACATCCACCTTTGGGATGGCCAGAATGGAGTTCTTTTTCTTGGAGAAAGAATAAAGGGATAACTGAGATTTGGTCATCTTGGAGGCCCTAATGGGATTCTGCCACTCCTCCTGATGATTTTTTCATATGCTTTATCTAAAATCATTCCTCTATCTCTGTCTCTTGCTCGGGGATTGTAGTCTCTCTCCTCCTCCTCCAAGGAAGTTGAAGAGGTTCCCTTTTCCTTCTTTTGTTTTAGGTGGAACGCTTTCACGACCAAATCATAAATTTGGTCCCTGTATTTGCTTGGGAACGGTCTGTCGGGGTCAAGGGATGGGTCTAACTCCGTCTCTTCTGCTTCACCCCTTGCTGAAAGTTTCTCATCACTCTCTCTTCCTGCATCCTGTTCAGATATCTCCCCTTTTTCTTCACTGGCCTCTGTGTGGGGAGACTCCCTGCTTGGCCCTTCTCTTGCGCCTAGGGACCCTCTCCTCCTCTGAGAATTGGATTGACATAACCTCTTCCTGCTCTTCATCTGAGGAAGCTGGGGAGTAGAGAGGGCCTGCGGGGCTTCTTGGGGAGGGGTTGTTTGCCCTTTCCTGCCCCTTTGGAGTGGCCCTTATAATGTCCTTGATCCCTTGACCAGGGAGGGGACCTCTTCCTTTTTAGTTCGGAGAGGATCTCCCTAAGAACCTCCATATGGGGGTCCTGGGCCGGAGCGGGGGTGCGGGATGGACTCACTATGGCTGACTGTTCTGTTATTTCTATGGTTGCTACAGCAACGGCCTTCCTTCTGGTGGTCATGGTTTCCCTCCTTCCCGCTGGCACGAAGATGAGCTGTGGGGGAGGGGCGTCCTCGTTGCACTCGCCTTGTGGCCCAGTGGCGAGCTGTAGAGCCGTGGGAGGAGGGGGCGCTTCAGATGTGGCTCACCTAACCGTCCCCGCCACTCCAAAAAGGGGCGGGGGGGGCTGGGGTTCACGGCCGGGCTTGCTGCCGCAGCTGTTATTACCGCTGCCCAAGGCATCTCCTCGCCTGGGGACGTCTACTCGCCCCGGGTTGCGCTGCTGTTGAGCTGGGGTTGGCTCCTCTGTTCTGCCTGTTTCCTGCTCCTGGTAGGGCGAACGTTCTGCCGCACGCTGGGCTGAGGCCGCGGGTGGTGGCGGAGACGGGAGGGGATAGCGCTGGCAGGGCTCCCCTTGGCTGAGCCCTGGTTGCGAGAGCGGGTGGGAGTGATCACCTTGCCGGGTCTAGCTGTGGCTTCGTGGGCTGCCTGGTTCCCCTCCTTTTGCTCTATGGGTCCACCTCCTTGCCCAAGCAGGGTCAGGTAAACTACTGCCTGCAGACAGGTCCCGATGAGGGAGGACTGCTGCACCTGCTCCTCGGGTACCCCAGCGCCAGTGGGGAAGGGGGGTGCCTGGTTGGTGCTCTGAATCCCCCCAAGGTAAGGGGGAAGTGAACAGGGTGGAGAATTCCTCTCCCCCTGGCACCAGGAACCCAAATTCCTCTCTTTTCTACCTGGATTCTTGATGGCAGCTTGCCTGCATCCTAACTGCTCAGAGGCAGACAAACAACTGGGGAGCTGAGGATAGATCCCTCCAAGTAGGCTCCTCAAAGTTGACTGTCTGCCTCCTACTGGTAGCTGGCAGGATCTACCCTACTGTCCTGACTGGACGGCCAAGAGGATCTCCCGGGAGAAACTAAAGTTAATCTTATATGGATACTTCAAATTGTAGGAATGAAAAACTTTATTTTCCATGTTAAATCTACAAATACTACATTGTCCACATCTCCTATTTCCTAATTTCCTCATCAAAGGTGGATTCTTGTGTACCCTATTAAATTCACTATGTACAAAGAAGTCCCGTAGATTATTAGTTCTCCTATACGCAAATATAGGAGATGGAACACATCTAGGAATAGAACTTAACAAATGCCAATGTTTACGAATGATACTTTGAATCTTGTACAATACCGGGCTGAAATCCAGAGAGATCACCATCCTATCCATGCTAGAATCTTTAGATTTGGGGGAAAAGTTGCATCCTATCTGTCCCTAAAGCTCTCCTATAAGTTCTTTGAATTAAGTCTATAGAATACCTCTCATTGATAATTGAGCCATCAAATCCCTAGCTTGTAGCTTAAAATTAGCCAAAGAGGTATTGTTCCTCCGTAATCTCAAAAATTGTCCTACTGGGATATTTTTCTTAATTTGCCCAGGATGAAAGCTATCAAATGCCAGAAAAAAATTTACGTCAATTTTCTTCTTAAATAAGGTAGTGTGAAGATGGTTCTCACTAATATATATTAAAATATCCAAAAAAGAAAGAGAGCTTCTACTTTTCTCCACAGAAAATTTAATAGTAGAATGCTGACTATTTAGATAATCATAAAACAATATTAGCTCACTTTCAGATCCCTCCCAAATAAAAAATAAATCATCCAGATACCTTTTATAAAATCAGGTATGTGGCAAGAAAAGGTTAATACCAGATGCAAGTATAATTCTATCTTCTAAATGTGACATGAACAAATTTGCCAATTAAGAGGCAAATCGACACCCCATAGCCGTACCCACTTATCTGCATATAATACTGTCCATCAAAACAAAAAAAATTATTAGTCAAAATAACTTCTGCCAATCTAATCAAAAATCTTGACTAGTGCCTCTTGCTAGGGAATGTTGGTATGGAGAGATTCAACATCCATTGTAACCAACCAAATGTTGGTCATATCACCTTTTATATCCTGCAACATGTTTAAAAAATGCATTGAATCCCTAATATATGTGGGAATCATAGGGACAAAAGGTTTCAGGAATGAATCTACATAAATAGCTGCTTTTTCAAAAATAGAATTACAACCTGAAACTATGGGTCTACCTGGGACAGGCCATTTTAATTTGTGGATCTTAGGGAGAACATAAAAAAATGGAACCCTATCTCCCATGTCCATCAAATATTCATAAATTTCTTCTTCAATATAACTAGCCAAATATCCCTCTTCAACAATCCCTTTCAAAACTCCTTTTAAACGCAGTCGGATTCTGTTCACACAGAGAATAGTGTTTCCTCTCATCCAGTTGTCGCATACCTTCCAACCTATAATCATAGCTATCTAAAATAACTATTCCCCCACCTTTATCTGCTGGCTTAATAATAATCTGTGTATTAGATGTTAATGATGTCAAAGCTTCTTGTAACCCTTGTAGCACATTATGCCACCATTTCATATTCATAACCCCAATAGTACCTCCTATTGGGGTGTTATTATCTGTATGTATTCAGGATGAGCATTCTTTGACTGATATTTACACACATTTATGTAGGGAGATTATGTTATTACTCCCAATGAAATGCACTGGCTGTGAGAAGTTTGGAGAAAATATTATTGTATCATTGCAAATATTATGACCTATATCTATATATATTTTGTATGATGTATGCTGACCTTTCCAGCTTATTGTCCAATTTGGGGTGATTATAATAAACATCACTCTGTTTTTAAGTACCTGGTAGGCATTCCCTTTGTTTATCCCCATGGTTTTTTTTGAGTACTCTGGTTGTGCGTGCAGGTTTTTTGTCCTTGGGATGTTGCAGCATTTGGTAGTAGAAGTAGCCCATTATTATTACGTTCCCAGTTTTAGTAGCCTGTTTAATCTGTTAGCATTACATAATCAGTCTTTCTATTCTGGTCAGGCGGGGCGATAGTATAGCCCCATTGCTATACTCTTCTGCTTGATACCTTCCTCTCGCTGACTTGGTGTTAGATGTACAATATTGCTCAAAAGGTTTCTAAGGTTGACGTGGGTGTGTTACCCTCAATGTTGTCTGTAAACTTTTTCAAAGGTTTTACAGGATGACCTGGGTGTGTTATCCCCAATCTTCTTATGTGCAATGTTGTTCAAAGGTTTCTGAGGTTGACTTTGGTGTTATTCCCCCCCAAAAAAGGAAACCAAAACCAAAAGACAAATAGAAAAATGAAAGTTGGTTGAAATTGAAATGTATAGTTCTGTTACTATACAGCAACACCTTTGTTTGTGTCAGGATTTGGGGGCAGCAAGGGCAAGGACGGCGTGGCTCTGGGAGCGGTGCACGCCACTAAACACGCTGTAATCCTGGACTGAGGAAAGGTCAGGGGGAATAATCCCGCCCGCGGGGCCGCTGCCAGTAGAGCAAGCGGTCCCCTCCAGCTTAAGTATGGTGGGCCGTGGCGACGTTGCCAAGGCAATGAGCGCGCCCGATGCCACCTCCAGGGCCGACGCCCTTCTGGGGACACAGACGGAGCCACACACGAGTGTCAACAGGTTGCCAGGGTAACCCAGACGCTGTGAGCACCTGCAACAGCAGGCGCAAGCGGAGGGGCGGCGCCCTGGCCATAAGAGCACAGGCGGCAGCTTGCTTAGCTGACGGTGATCAGTATTCCCTGAGAGACGGGCCTCCTGAGTGACTGTATACTTGTAAATTATGCTAGAATCTGTACTTTTGATGTGAGTAAAGAGTGTTTGGGATTCTAGTAGTTAGTGTGTGTTGTAGGGGGTGAGAGTCTGTAGGGGTGTGTGTGTGCGCGCGCCTTTGCAAAGTGCTTGAACGCCAGCCTTATTGACACATTGAAGTGAGGTAAACAAGCCCTGCCCCCTCCTATTTCCCACTCCCCTTTTTCCCTACACAACCAGCACTTCCCTTTCCCCTTGTTGACTGTGACAGCGAAGTGTGGTGGGGTTACTTCAGGGCTCTCCTCTGTAGCCTGCTGTTCCCTGTGATGATCTATGCCTAGCCCTGGGTTGTGGCACCGGGCACTACTAAAATCCTGAGGGACCGTTTTTCATGGTGAAGTCCACAGAGCAGAGTAGAGGGATAGCAGAAGGGAGGGAGCATAGGTTTATCCCTACCCTGACATTTTGATTAAAGTCTATTTTCATTTTCTTTTAGTATTACAGTCAAATCATTGCTTAAAAATCAGTGCTACCTCCCTCCTGCTGTTCCCTCCCTGTCGAGGTGGTAGTCGTGGTGGTGAACTGTGGGAGGAAAGTTATGGGGGGCTAGGTAAGGGGGCACTTTGTGGGGCATGTTGGGGATGGCTAAGCCAGGGAGCACTCTGTGGGGGATGGAAGTGACGAGGGGGTGCTATGTGTGGTGGAAGCTAAGGGGTAAGTGGTGGGGTTGATCAGGCAAGTGTGCAGTTATGAGGGAAAATTATGTAGGCAAATTATGTACATTATGCAAATCAGGCCCCACACCAAGACTTCACACATGGCCCCATAAACCCTGGGGCTGGCTCTGCTGGAAAATAAAAAAAGGGTTCTCTGGGCTACATGGAAAGCTTGGGCCTCTAAATTTCCAACCATAACCTGCAACAATGAGGCACAAGATAGATGTGCAAGATTGTTTTTTTTTTGTTTTTTTAAATGGTTGCATATTTCATGTCAAAACTTTCACAGAGCAACAATTCGAAGACAAAATGAAAAAAGTAGCCATGTCTATACTGTAACAATGTACATAGGAAATCTAAGTTCTTTGTAAAGCAGTTTTCCTTTTCTTTCCACTTGATATGGTTCCCAAAATATAAAGAATACTCTGATATTAGGGAAAATTCAGACACACACTCCTTGAGCAGCTACAGTACCTTGCAACTACAATAATACTTGTGCAAAAAACCTCATATGATTTTAAAACCAAGCAAAAAGGAATTCGCTATGACCTAACAGCACAAAATGAATTTCAAGAAGGTTCCATATATGCAATTAAATCTATTTACCTGATCCACATCACAGGCAAGACGAAGCAGTACAGGAAATGTTCGTTTATACAGCTGATACATGGGTGGCAAGCTTTGATGAGCTTCAGGCATCTGAGCAGCTTTCCCCAACATGTACATAACTATGCTATGCAAGAGCTCACAAGCTGCAATCTGAAAAAAGGTACAATTAGCCATTAGTTATGTAACAGTTATTCAAAAGAACAAGAGATGAAAGAATGAGGTGGGGTTAAGAAATTCTTCCAGTTAGAGAAAGCAGTATTGTTTTGATCCATGAAAGTAAAAAAAAAATCATTCACTGCAAAGCATAATGATAATAATAATTTTTATTATTATAATAATAATTATTATAAAATAAATTTTATTTGTATATAGTCCCCTCCCTACCAAATGGTGCTCAGAACAAAATCCAAAATACAAAATCCAGTTAGAATATAAAAATGGTTGTAAAAATAATTTAAAAGGGGAAGGCAACGAGGGAATGAAAAAAACCCAACACATTATGGGAAACCAGCAGTGGATCCGAAAAGCATCAGGAGAAAGGAAAATTGGGTTCTTACCTTGTGATTTTTCCTTCTACAGATAATCCTCCTGGACGGCCAGTTAGAACAACAGGGTAGATCCCCGGCACTTTAGGAGGTAGATTATCTGATTTTCTAGAGCATGCTCAGTGGGGGGTCTAGTCCCTTAAGTCTCCAATACTTTCCAAGTCCTCACTCACTCTAACGCTAAGGATCTAAGCCCCAAACTCTATGCTAAGGAATAAATCATTAACATGAGAACAAAAAGAAAATTACTGACACCAAGCCCCCCAAAGTGGGCTACCACAACCAACAGGGTGTGGGCTGAATGGGTGTTCACTCAGGCCCCGCAGAGTTCAATATCAGTCTGGGTGGAAACTGGCTGTCCAGGATAATTATTCATAGAAGGAAAATTCACAAGATAAGAACCCAATTTTCCTTTCTCCTGTATAATCCTCCTGGATGGCCAGTTAGAACAGCAGGGATGTTCCAAATCAGTGTCCCATTAGGTAAAAAATTTTAAACAGAGGGAGGGAGAGGAGAGATAAGTATCAGGCGGAGGATAGCCCTGGGGGGAGAATTACAGTACTGTCTGGAATACCTGTCTCCGAAAGGCTGCATCCGCAGAGTCCTGCAAAGGAATTTTATAGTGTCTGGTGAACGTAAGGACCAAGGCCCAGATGGCTGCTTGGCATGTTTCTCCATACAAGGCTGCATTCCTAAAAGCCTGAGAGGTGGCTGCCCCTCTTAGGGAGTGGGCAAATATCTTTTGCGGTGGAGGCTTATCTTCTGCTTTGTATGCCTCTGAAACGCAGAGGGACATCCACCGATTTGGATGGTTGAAGGTCCCTGTGCCGAGGGTTGTAGGCCACGAAGAGGGCCGAAGATTTCTTGAAGGGTCCTGTCAAGGTATACCTTCACCGCCCTACGTACGTATAGTTTGTACCAGACCTGTTCCTGTGAGTGGGTTGGATTGGGGCAAAAGGACGGAAGCACAACGCCCTGTTCTTGGTGGAAACGAGTGTCAACATTAGGACAGAACGCTGGATCCAACTGGAGGGTTACTGAAGACTCCTTAAAGGAGCAGAAGGCCAGGTCGATGGAGAGGGAGCTAAGTTCGGAAACTCTCCTGGCCGATGTAATCCCTATCAGGAAAGCTAGTTTAAGGGAGAGGTAGAGTAAAGGGAGATCTCCCGAAGAGGTTCAAAGGGGGTCTTGGTGAGAGCCCTCAGAACCAGGTTTAGTTTCCACAAGGGGAATCAATGGACCACCAGAGAGAGAAATCTTGCAGCCTTTAAGAAACAAACATGTGGATGTCTAGCTACCCTGACACCCTGAACCGTGCAAAGCATACTATTGAGGGCTGCTACCTGCCTTTGGAGGATACTGGGCTTTAGTCCTTTATCCAGTCTCTCCTGGAGGAACTCTAGTACTGCCCTAAGGGGGGCCCTACTAGGTCTAATGCTCTTGCTCTCGCACCAGCAGGCGAAGGTGGCCCAGGTTCCTTGGTATATGCATTTGGTGGCTGGTGGATTGCAGCACGGTATCCAGCACCTGCCTTGAGTATCCCAGCTTCCTCAAGGCTCTCCATTCAATCTCCTCACTGTTAGTTTCAGGAGGCCTGGGGCTGTCGTGAAGGAGGGGTGGTTGTGACAAAAGATCGGGCTCTTCTGGAAGATGGAGAGGAGGCTGCGAACTCAGGTGTTGCAGGTCTGCGAATCATGGTCATCTCAGCCAGTACGGGGCAACCAAATCGTGGCGGCTCTCTCCTTCTTGATTTTGGCTATTGTCTTGCCTAAGAGCAGGAACAGAGGGAAAGCATACGCGAGACCTTGACGCCAGGGCCAGTTCAGGGCGTCGAACGTCACAGCTTGGTGATCCGGAAATCAGTCAGCTCATACATTCATCACCCCCTTGATCCCTACTAGGGATTTCAGATTGCGTTCTGCTCACTGGATGAAGACAGATGCTTAAACATGTAGGGATTCCAACTGGGAGCCTCCCTAGTGGTTGATGTACACCTTTGCAACCGTATTGTCCTTGTAAACAAGGATGCGTTTTCCTCTAATCTTCTGAGCTAGGTCTTTTAGGGCTAGGTAGATCACCCACAGATCCAGCCAGTTGATGTGGTGCTTGCGCTACCATTGTAACCACTTGCCTTGCATGGAGTGTCGCTGGGAGTGAGCTCCTCACCCTTGCAGGCTCACGTCTGTGGTCACTGTGGTTCTGTCTGGTTCCAACAATGGGACCCCGGTCTGAAAACGATCCACTGCTGTCCACCTGTGGAATGATTCTTTCTGTTTCGTCAAAACCTCTATCCATGAGTTTCTGCCCTCCACGAGGTTATCCTGCCATGGTCAGAGGAAGCACTATAGGGGTTTGGCATGGAACCTGGCCCATTGTAGAATTCCCAGGCAGGATATCATGAGTCCTAAGAGGCAAGCGAACATCTTCAGGTGCACTTTGAAGCGTGAGCTGATTCAATGTAGAAGGCTGATCAGTTTCTCTTGCCTCTGTGTTGTGAGGAACACTTTGTAACAGCTGGTGTCCAAGGCCACCCCCAGATGTTCTAAGGATTGGGATGGTGTCATGTTAGGTTGGTCCGCCCTCAGAGGCTGATGGAACCACAGTGGTTCCAGGAGACTGAGGGAGTTATCCCTGGACCCTGACGGCCATGCTGACGATGTGCTGGTACAGCATTGGAACGTCTTGCTGGGGGCAGCCATCGACAGGGTGCCGCTGAGACGTCCCCTGCCCCCATCTCATCGCCGCAGGGCCCCTTGGTTTACGGAGGGGCTGCGGTGTATGAAGCAGGTAGGCAGGAGACTAGAGCGACGCTGGCATTGGACTCGCTCTGAATCTGATCGACTTCTCCATAGGACCTATTTGCAGTCCTATGTTGAGGCTGTGAGGACAGCAAAGAAGGAATTCTTTGCTGCCCTCATAGCGTCTACAAAGTCACGTCCAAAGGAGCTGTTTCGAGTGGTGCAGGGGCTGGTCAGTCTGGCCTCCCTCTGCCTGGACGGGGACTTGTCCCAGACCCGCTGTGAGGAGTTTGCCACCTACTTTGCAAACAAGATCACTCAGATCCAGAGTAACTTCGACACCAGGTTGGATGCAGAAGGAGAGGAGCATGAGCTTATGGAGGCACTGTCTGGTCGATCTTTCTGGGAGAAGTTTCAGGAAGTGACACCAGCCTATGTGGTGGATGTCTTGGGGTTTGTTCGAGCCACAAGTTGTGAATTAGATCCGTGCCCGTCCTGGTTGGTAAAAGCTTCCAGGGAGACATTGGGGTCGGTTCTGGCGAGGGTGGTTAATGCGTCCCTTCGGCAGGGGAGGTTGTCGCCCAGTCTCAAGGAGGCTGTGGTGCACGCCCTGCTGAAGAAGCCTTCGCTGGATGTGGACGCACTCGCCAGTTACCGTCCTGTCTCTAATCTTCCCTTTTTAGGGAAGGTTATTGAACGAGCAGTGGCTCTGCAGCTCCAGGCACATCTCGACCGTATCGGTTTCCTTGAGCCTTTTCAATCTGGGTTCCGCCCTGGCTATGGCACTGAGATGGCAATGGTGGCTTTCGTGGACCATCTCCGCCAGGAGATGGATTGAGGATGTTCTACATTTTTCATCCTGCTAGATCTCTCGGCCGCTTTTGATACCGTGGACCATGGTCTGCTGCTGAGACGGCTGCGAGACCTGGGGGGTCTGGACAGGACTGTCCTTGGGTGGTTCCGCTCATTCCTCTCGGGGAGAAGCCAGGTGGTGGTGCTGGGGCTGAAACATCTAGCCCCCGGGCCTTGACCTGCGGCGTTCCGCAGGGTTCAATTTGGTCTCCGCTTTTGTTTAATGTATATATGCAGCCCCTGGGGGAGATCATGAGAGGGTTCGGGGTGCATTGTCACCAATATGCTATGATACTCAGCTGTACCTCTTGTTTTCGACCGACTGTCTCGTTGCTTTCCCAATGTTTGGAGGCTGTGGCGGATTGGATGCGGCAGAGCAGACTGAAGCTCAATCTTGATAAGACGGAGGTGATGGTGGTGGGTAGGGTGAGGGAGGTGCCGGCCCCCTGGTGGTGGNTGGTGGGGGCGGGGGCCCTGCCCTCCCATAGCCCAACAGGTTCGGACTCTGGGGGTGGTGTTGGATCTGGGCCTCCGTCTGGATCGGCAGGTGGAGGCGGTGGCCAAAGCCACCATCCGCCAGCTGTATCTGGTGCAGAGGCCGCACCCATACATCTCCGGGCCCGACCTAGTCACTCTTATTCATGCCTTCATCACCTCGAGGCTAGACTACTGCAAAGCGCTCTACATGGAGCTTCCCTTGCTTCTGGCTCGGAGGCTGCAGCTGGTGCAGAATGCAGTGGCCCGTCTTCTGACGAGGACGAGGCGACGGGAGCATATCACACCTGCACTCCGCACTGGCTGCCTATAGCGTACTGAGCCAGATTCAAGGTGTTGGTGTTGGTTTATAAAGCCCTATACGGTTTGGGCCCCTCATACCTTGGGGACCGCCTGACCTTCCGCGCCCCTGTGCGGCCCCTGCGGTCTGCCGGAGGTGCCTTCCTGGAGGTCCCCCGTGTTAAACAGGGGGTCACGATGGAGAGGGCGTTCTCGATGGTCGAGCCGCGGCTTTGAAACTCCCTCCCGGAGGAAGCTCATCTGGCCCCGGGTCTAATGGCTTTTCGTTGAGCGTGTAAGACCTGGCTGTTCGTCCAGGCCTTCGGAGGGGAGGGTGGGAGGGGGGATGTTTGGAGGGGGAGGAGGTAGTTTTAAATTATTTATGTTGTGGTTTTATGTATTTTATTATTGTTTTAGTTGTTGTGAGCTGCCCCGAGATGCTGTAGGCATGAGGGGGCGGCCAATAAATGTAAATAAATAAATAAATATATGATTATTTTTGAAGTTAACTACGAAGCCATGATGTTGTAGACGTTGGATCGTTCTGTGCATGTCCTTTATCGCCTTGTCTCTGGACAGTGACCTGATGAGGATGTCGTTGAGACATGGATGGATTTTGATCCCCTCTTTCCGGAGTTTCGTAATGAAGGGAATGAGAACCTTTGTGAAGGTTCTCAGAGAGATGGCAAGTCCGAATGGGAGAGCCATGTACTGCCAGTGACAACGGGCATAGTTGAATCTGAGCCACCATCTAGGAGATGGTAGGATGGGTACATGTAGTTGACTTCCTTGAAGTTGAGGGTCATCAGCCTCTTGTCCTTGGAGACTGCGAGTCGGATGGAATGAAGGGTCTCCATCTTGCATCTTTGCACTCAAAATCGACCAGATCAAGATTTTGAGATCCAGCACTGCCCACCAGTCTCTGATTTTGGGGGAACAAGGAATAAGATGGAGTAGAGTCCTCATCTTTCCTCTCTACGTAGAATGGGCTGTTTGGGTTGAATGGATAGACGCCTATCTACCTTCGCCTGCATTGTTGAATTTTTTTCTGGACTACGTGATACTGGAGAGTCACAAAAATAGTTTGTGGGGATTGTGAGAATTCTATTGCATAACCCAGTTGAACTGTGTGAAGGACCCATGCATCTGATGTTGCTGCATGCCATTTTCCTGCAAACAGTTGTAGCCTGCCCCTTAGGGTAGGTGGGTCCTGCTCATGCGAGGATTGTAGTCATGCCTCAGTTTTGGAGCGGGAGGAGCCCTGGTCCTGCGGTTTCCCACTCCTTTTTGCCTGTACCATCTGGGCTTGTTTCTCTGAGAATTTCCTCTGTGGATGTAGTATGGTCTCCTGGTACCACCTGCTGGTGAATAACCTGAACTAAAGGGACAAAAAGGCTTCTTTTAAATGCAAAAACTCTGCACGGCCTGCTTTTTGGTTTTATCAGAGGCATCAGCCAGGTCTTTGTCCAGGCATACTTGAAATAGCTTAGCCACTTGGAAAGGGTCCCCGAGCAGGGTGTCCTTGGCTGTAACATCCATTTTCCATGATCTGAGCCATAAGCGGTGGCATGCAGCCAAGTTAGATGCTGCCGCTCTGGCTGCCCAGCACAGAATATCTATAGACAAATCAGCTATGACGGCATAGGCTAGCTGCATGCGTGTGGCCAGGATCCTAGTCATTTTCATGGATACGCTGGGGTCCCTGGCCTATTTAACCCAAGTCATTAGGGCTCTAGAGAAGTAGGAGGTGAGGATAGCCATCTTAATCAAGAGATTTCCTCCAAGTTCCTACCTCAGGTTAACCTCAATACCCTTATCTGTAGGGTAGCATTCCCTCTGTGGGGAAGCCAGAGAGGCCACGGCTGCATCCACCTTATGGTTGGCTAGGAGAATTTCTTTGCTCTTGGTGAGGGAGTAAAGGGACTGGGCTTTATTAATTTTGCAGGTCCTATTAGGGAACCGCCAATCTTTTTTTTATTGTTTTCTCATAAGCTTTATCTAGGACCATGCCCGTGTCTCTGGATCTAAGTCTAGAGATGTATTCTCTCTCAGCTTCATCCTCCAAAGACTCGCGTTTGTTCTTCTTTTCTCAGATGTGGAGGGCTTTGATTACTAGTTGGAAGATTTGGTCCTTTTATTTAGAAGAAAATTCCCTGTCTGTGTCTGATGAGGTTTCTATTACCTGCTCTTCTATTTCTCCTTCTTCTGGGGAGGAGTGGGTATCCCCATGCTTGGAGGACTACCGGTCCTCTTGAGTTTAGAGCCTCAGGGTTTTCCTCTTCCCCTTGAGTTTAGAGCCTCAGGGTTTTCCTCTTCCCCTTCACTGACTTGTTGGGGGGGAGGGGGAAGGGGATGGTTCCTCCTTTTTTCCTTCCCTTTGGGGCACAGCGTCTGGAGTCTGTGGCCCGAGCTGAGCCGGCACCCTCCTCTTCAAAGGAATGGGGAGACACCACCTGTTCTGAGGCCATCCCGAGGAGTGGGGAGAGTCCAGGGGTCTGGCCCCCTTGAAGGGCTTCTTTGAGAAGGGAAGTCTCCCTTTCCCACCCAGCCAGGAGTGGCCTTTGTAGGAATGCCCCTTCCCAGTTGGCTTAGTTGGGGGGTCTTTTCCTTTTTAGTTCCTTTAAAATTTCTTGTAGAGTCTACATGTGGGGGTCTGTTGGGGGGGACATGGCATGCAGAGGACTTACTGTAACCTCTGCAGTCTTAGCAGCAGCCTGGTTGTTGCCATTGTCCTGGAAAGGTGGGACCCTCTCTGGGGTTCCAATCCCTGCCGCTGCTCGCGCTAATCCTGGACAGAACTACAAAGCATGGTTCCTATCTATAGTAAGACAGATGAACAACTGGAGACTAAGGGGCTAGATCCCCACTGAGCATGCTCCAGAAAATCAGAGAGTCTGCCTTCTACTGGCAGTGCCGGGGATCTACCCTGCTGTTTTAACTGGCCATCCAGGAGGATTATACGGGAGAATAAATCATTCTTCTGGTGCTTTTTAAAGGTGAGGAGGGAGGAATGGAGACGGATGTCTGTAGGGAGCAAGTTCTATACTGAGGCTCCTGCCACAGCAAAGGCCCAATCACCTACTGCCTTATGGCCCGATGGCTGGATCTCCAAACAGCAGGTGGTTTCTGAACACAGATAACCATCAGTGTGACGCTCCAGAAGCAGGTCTTGAATAAAGCCAGGGCCAATATTGAAAACCAGCAGATGAAACAAATTCAATCTGTCACTCTACAGACAGCTAATGCTGACAGAACAGAGCAAGCATAATAGGATTACGGCCCCTCCAATCTAGTAAGCAACCATGCTGCCACATTTTAAACAAGCTGCAAAAGGAGACTAAACAGCACTGGCAGCACATAGAAGAGGGGGTTACAAGAATCAAGCATCATGGTCACCAGGGCATGGGTCACTGTAGCAAGGTCAGCCTGGGATTAAATAAGGGTGCAACTTGCACAAATTGCATAGCTGAAAGATCTTCGAACCACATTCAATATCCAGGTTTTCATGGACAGAGCATGGTCAAAAATGATGCCCAAGTTCTTTACCTAGCCCACTATATCCACCTGACTCCCTCGACATGCAGAGTCCAAAGGAGGTGAAGGCATCCTCCTATCGGCTCCCCCTCCCCATCAGTATCACCTCAGTCTTCACTGGAATAAGCACGAGGTAGCTCCAACGCATCCAGCCAGCTATATCCTTCAGGCATTTCTCCAAGGCAGAGGCCGAGATGGCTGAGCTCCCAGGGCAAGAGATTTACAGTTGTGTATCAGCATACTGATAAAACTCTTCCCGTAACATCTCCAAAGGGTTGCATGTATATGTTGAAAAACATGGGTGAAAGGACAGAACTTAGGGAATGCTTTATTTCAAGTCTGAGAGATGACACAACCATTCATCACAACCGACCAACCGACTCCACTCTTCTAGGTATTACTGAAACCAATGACTAGAAGCTCTCATCATACCAGCGACATCCCACAGCCACCAAAGCAGTAACCCATGGTCAACTGTACTGAATGCTGCTATAATGTCCAGTGTGACCAAAATGGCCAGCTGTCCTAAATCTAAAGTCATCAGCAGATCATTCCTCACCCTGACAAGAGCGGCCTACCTCATAGAAAGGCTGGGGCCCAGTCTGGAATTTTCTCAAGGTATTACTGGAGTTCAGATGCTTCTGCAGATGTACTGCCTTGCCTTCTCAGTCACCTTCCACAAAAAAGGTAGATTGGAGACCAGGTGATAATTGGCAAGCACTCCAATGTCAAGAGACCATTTCTTGAGGTGGAGGCAAACCTTTGCACATTTCAGGCTGGCCAGCATCCCTTCCTTCCATAAAAGGAGGCATTAATGTCTGCCAATAAAGGTATCCCCCTCCCCACCCCACCAAAGCACTCGACTTCCACAACCAGGGCAGGCACGGCTCAGAGCCACAGGTGGTGGGTCTCAATGATCCCATCAGCAAGCAGAGTACCTTGTCACAAACCACATCAAAGTCAACCAGGGGAATATAGTCCCCCAGGGCACCACAGCTCTCCACATCAAAAGGCCCAGCAAGTCCCTCTTGAAGTCCATCTCTCTTCTCTGCAAAGAGCGTAGAAATTTTTTCACAGAACTCTACTGAAGAAACTATAGACAGATTGAAGCTGTTTGTATTCACACAGCCCACAACAGTCATGCTGATCTATTTCCTGCAGCGTCTATGTCAGCGGACGAGTAGAACCGCTTGGCCTCGGTAATAGCCCTTCTATACAGCTGCAAAAACTCTGTACAATTGAGTATCAGCCTTGCTACACAGTTCCTCAGCCATCTTCTCTCAAATCTACTAGTTCACTGTTATACTACAGGAGTCTGTGGACAGTCGAGATGACTAGGGTCCAGCGAGAAGCCACAGAAAAAGGCCCTCTCTAACAGCTGAAAATAGTTGTTGGTGAACCTGTCAACCCCCTGGTTAGAAGGGACAGACACAAACTTCAACATTTGTAATGAGATGGCTCAAATCCACTGGATTTCACTCAGTGGCGGTGGTCTAAAAAGAACAATTGGGTCACTTACTTAGTGAACTGTCCTTCTGGATAGCTCCACAGGACAGAGATTCAGGACTCTGGGGAGTGATTCCCACCAGTACCAGTAGAAGGCAGAAATCTTCAGAAATCCAACCGGGTATGCTTAGAGGGGAGAACTGCATTTCCCAGTGTACTCAAAGCCGAGAAACTGAAAAAAAACAACTCAAAACACATTAACTGTTCAAACCCCAACTTTAAAACTAACTTTCTCCAGTTAACTGAAAACTTTCTTCAGTTAACGTGAAAGTTAACTAAATTTATTCAGTTATTGAATTGATCCAAGTTATTCTTGCTTCACCCCCGGATTACCTTCCTCAAAAGAAACAGAAGCTGTGGGAAGGGTGAATCCCAATCCTGTGGAGCTATCCAGAAGGACAATTCACTAAGTAAGTGACCCAATTGTCTTTTCTCCTCAGCTCCACAGGACAGGAATTCAGAACTCTGGGGACTTTCCAGAGCAGTATGCCCAAAAGACAAGGGTGGGAGAACAACTTGGAGAAGAAAGTGTCCTCGCTTTAGATTGTTATCCTAGGACCCCTGGAGAACCCTGCGGCTTCAGCAGACTCCAGAATATCTATTTTATAGTGTTTCGTAAGTTCATCGATGCTGGCCCACATGGCTGTTTTACAAATTTCTGTATATGGAGTCTGAACCTTAGAGGCCCATGTTGTGGCCACTCCCCTCAGAGTGAGGAAGTACTCCCTGAGGAGGAACTAAACCCAACTCTACCTCTCGTTTTCAACGGACCCAGGCCCAGGTCCAGCAGTCTCGGTGTTTGCCCGGTGTCCGGCTGCGGTGGGGGATTGGAGGACGACAAGCCGTCTGAAGCTGAATCCCGACAAGATGGAGGTGATGTTGGTGGGAAGGGCCGAGGAAGTGGAGGTCCCCCATCACTGATGGAGTGTGTCCCTCCCTGGTTCCTCAGGTTTGGAGACTTGGAGTGCTCCTTGATTCACAGCTCCACCTGGATGCCCAGGTGGCAGCTGTGGAGAGGAGTACATTTGGTAAATTACATCTGGTCTGATGTCTTCAATCTTATATCTCAGGCTCCTATCTTACCATCATCATCCATGCATTCATCACCTCGAGACTGGACTACTGCAACGCACTCTAAGTGGGGTTAACCTTGGTGATGACCCGGAGACTACAGTTAGTGCAGAACGTGGTGGCTCACCTCCTTGTGGGGGCAAGCCACCAGGAGCACACAACACCAGTGCTCCGCTCTCTGCACTGGCTGCCTATATCTTCCGGGCCCGATTCAAAGTGTTGGTTATTACCTTTAACTTTAAAGCCCTACACGGCTCGGGCCCCACTTACCTGCAAGATCGCCTTATACCCCGTGTCCTGGGTTGGTCCCTGCAGTCGGCCGGGGGCACCTTCTTAGAGGTCACCCGGGTTTCCCAGGGGGCAACATTCGAGAGAGTGTTCTCAGTGGTCACAGCACAGCTGTGGAATTCTCTCCCAGTAGAAATTCGCCTCTCACCGGATCGCCTCTCCTTCCACAGACAATGAAAAATCTGGCTCTTTCACCAGGCATTTGGTAAGGGGGAATGTTCTTTTAGGGTTAAAGGTATTTTTATCTTGGGCTTCTAATGAGTTATTGTTTTTAATTGTTATCTTATTGTGTAGGCTATTTTATATTTTTTGTATTTTACTATGTTGTTCACCACCCTGGTCTGCCATTGGGCAGGAGGGGGCAGTATACAAGTTGTTTTATAAATAAATACATAAATAAATCTCCTGCCCTATAGGCTTCAGATGCAAGCTGCTATCCATCTCCCAACAGAAGTTCTAGATGCCTTAAGGTCCCATCACCTAGGGTCTGGACATACACGGCTGCTGTCGTATTGTCCATATAAACAAGGACATGACTCCTACTGATCCAGGTGGCAGAGTAGAGCCAGGTGAATGGTAATCAATTTGAGCCAGTTAATGCTGTGTTCCAAGGCTTGGGCTAACCACGACCCCTGAGCATGTGGGCTCCCTACCCCTGCAGACTGATGTCTGTGGTTATCACTTGTCTTTACGGTTCTGAGAGAGAAACCCCTGCCGCAAATCGGTAGGGAGCTTTCCACCACATTAGTAATTGCATGATGCAGGCAGGCACCTGTAGTTTGATCTTTGTTTTTTCCATGATCTGCTTTTGCCTGAGAAATCCATGAAGAGGATGAAGGTGTAGACGTGCCCAGGATAGGTGTTGTAGACATGACACCATTAGGCCTTGCAGTCTGGTTAGGTAACCAAGGGAATGTGGGATAGAGATGTTATCTCCTCTATCAGAACTCTGATTTTCTGTTGCCTTTGTAATGGTATGAATATCCTGTCTAATTCCATGCTGATATGGACCCCCAGTGTTCTAACATTTGGGTGGGGACAAGATGACTTTTGTCTCTGTTTAGCACGAAGCCACGACACTCTAGATAGGTTATGGTGTCCTCTAACGCTTGTTTTGCTAATGTCGGGGTGGGTGCCCTGATGAGGATTTCATCCAAATACGGGTGGTCCGATGTACTTTTCATCCTCAGGTTGCCCACTAATAGAACCAAGATCTTCATAAAGATCCAGGAGGTGTGGGGGTGAGGCCAAATAGTAACACCCAGAATTGCTAGTGAAGGCCTTTGTAAGTTGAACCTGAGCCACCTTCTGCGAGAGGGTCAAATGGGCACACGTAGGAACACCTCTGAGTTCTAGCAAGGCTAGCCATTCTCCCTGCTCTATGGTCAAAGAGAGGAGACAGTTTCTATCTTGAATTTTCTTGTTTTTACAAGTTGTTGAGAATTTCTAAGTCAAGGACTGCTCGGTCGCCAATCCAGTCTTTTTTGCAACTAAAAATAAGACTGAATGTTGTCCCCTCCCGTTCCTATAAGGGGAGTGGTTCGATTGCTCTTTTTTGGACTAGTCTTAAGATCTCTTGGTGCATTGCTCGATGTTTGTGTTCGTTTTTGGATTTGGGAGATACACAATAGAGCTCCCTTGGAGTTCTAACTCTACGACATACCCCGAATCACAGTTTCTAAGACCCATGCATCTGTTGTGACAGCAGAGACCCACCTTTGAGAGAACAGAAGTAGGCTTCCCCCTACAGGAGGGTTGTTGCTGGTGGGTGCATGAAGATAGTCAAGAATCCTGTTTTCTGGGCTGTGATCCCGGGCTAGATCAGTTTTTCTTGTTGCCAGAGTATCTTCCCTATTGAGGCCATTGTCCTCAGGCTCCTCTACCTCTTGGTTGAAAGGATGAGAATCCCCTTCTGTTAAGAGGAATTAAAGAAGGTCCTGCTGTTGGGAAGAGTTAAATTGCTGAAGAGTCTGCTCCTTGTCTTTGGGCCTCAGCTAGAACTTTATCCAGGGAGACCCTCCAAAAGTTTATGCCTTGATAGGGACCTGCCACAAAAACATTCTTGGCACGGGGGTCTGCTCTCCAGGAGTGCAGCCATAGTCTGCATCTGTCTGCAATACTAGCTGCTGTAGCTCTGGCGGACCATGCTACTGCATCCGTGGAGATGAATCAAGTGTCCAGTGTAATATTGGTAGTTAATTTACAGGTAACCTTCTCTGAGATCCCCGGTGTCCTGCCTATCTTAAAGCATTTTAAGATGTCCCTCATGCAGTAAGAAGTAACTATAGACATCTGAAGAACTGCCGAGGCCGCCTCAAAATTCTTGCACAGGCCTGACTCAATAGCCCTATCAGTGGGGTTCTTCGGGCACAGGTCCCCTTCTGTGGGGAATACTGATTTGTGAGCCAAGGATGCAGCTGCTGCATCAACCTTATGGGTGTTAAGGAAGTTAGATTGTCTTCTGGAAAACCAATACAGGGTTTCTTGCATTTTATTTAGCCTCAAGGCTTTGCTGGGTTAGTTCCATTCCACCATTATGATGCGCTCAAATGCTCTCTCTCTCTTTTCCAGAGACTTCAGGGATGTGCTCCCTGTCTGAATCTTCAGCTGAGGATTCAGACTCTTTTTTTCCTTATGCCTTTTTTCTCTGATCTTGAGCGCTCTGTCCTCTCCTAACCATTTTCTCCATTGAGTGGACTGGAAAATCGTAATCCTGCTCACTGGCCTCCTGGGCTGGTGTTTCCCTTCCTTCATCTTGTATTTCTGCTGACTCCTCTGAAGAGTGTAGTTGAGAGTCATGTTCTTACTCCTCATCGTCTGCGTCCCCTAATTCTTGATCTTTTGGGGGTTCTTAAGTTTCCTAAGCAGGGGATCCCTGATAGCCACCCCACGGGTCAGCCTATCTCCTTCGTTTTGACCTTCTGATGGGATAGCCAGTTTATTCTCTAGTTCTATTTCCTCCTCCTGGGGTATTTTCCCCTCACTGTATTCTCTGTATGACTGACTGACTCCTCCTCAGGGGAGAAGCCTACCTGGGCCCAAAAATCAGATCCTGTCTTTTTAGATGTCTTGGGTTTCCTTTAGGGCCAGTTGTTTACCCTTCCCTGCGGCCTTGGATCTTCCCTTACCATCTGAGCCTCTATTAAGAGGGGCTGCTTGACTCTTGTAGGCGATTGAGGGCGATAATTATCTTATTTGGGACTTCCAACTGGAGCTGCTCTACTGGGTAAATAGCGAGAGGCTGCCTCTGGTGATGCAGGAGCATCCTACTCTGATCACAGCCTGCTCCCTGTCTGGGTTCGCATCTTCAGTGGTGTCATTTTGATTTGGCATGCTTCTGTTTTCTCCACAGCTCCTCACAATGCGACCTGCCCAAGGGAGGCTGCTGGCACTGTTAGCCAGGCGGCAGTGGGCCTTTGTTGAGCGGAAAGGAGAGCCTGAGGAACTCCCTCGCACCCGTTCTTCTTGCCATTCTGTGCCCTGAGGGACTGACAGCCAAGGTACAGGGGAGTGGGAGGATCATCTCCTCACTAATCTCTTCTCGTCCCCTCTTTGTGTGTGTTCCAAAAGCAAGTGGTTACAATCAATTAGCCTCTGCAGCTAGTATAGAAAAGCCCGAGCAGCCCTGCTGCTAAGAAATCACCTGAGTAAGAATATCTGCCTAATTGTGCAGAGTACACCGATTCTACCTCTTACTAGTTCTGAGGCAGAAATCTAACTGGGAAATGAAGGGAGCTCTCTCCTCTGAGCATGCCCACTTGGATTTCTGAAAGTTTCTACCTCCTACTGGTACTGGTGGGAATCACTCCCCAGAGTCCTGAATCCCTATCCTGTGAAGCTGAGGAGAAATAACTAATTCAGAACATTCTAAAATTCACTTTCGCAAGAAGTTAAGAGACTTGCATTAAATAGGAAAATTGGGCACTTACCTCGTGAATTTTCCTTCTACTGTGGCTCCTCCTGGACGGCCAGTCAGCACAGTAGGGGTATATCCCCGTCACTACCAATAGGAGGCAGACATCCAACTTTTGTGTCTCCAGTGCGGGGGTTATCCCTTCCAACCCCAGTGTAATATAGCCTTTGCTCGATGCTGCTGAAGACACTCAATGAACAGTAATTATTCAAACTACATAATCAAATTAATCCCTAAGTAGGGATGGATTCATATGGCAACAAGCCCATATAACAGGAATAACTTTTTGAAAACCCTACTCAGTCCAGACGTTGCAAGGGAGCCTTAAGCTCTGTCCTAGCCTTTTCTGAAAATTCAAAACTTTAATTATAACTACAGACCTCAATCCCAGAGTCTGCTAAACTCCGGGTGGGTCTGGCCGTCCAGGAGGAGCCACAGTAGAAGGAAAATTCACGAGGTAAGTGCCCAATTTTCCTTTCTCCCTGTGGCTCCTCCTGGACGGCCAGTCAGCACAGTAGGGACTTACCCAAGCAGTGTCCCCCTTTTATATGACGGTGTGCTGTGGGGTGGGCAGATTCTATCTCTGAATATCAGGTCTCAGGCAGGACACTACATCACTGCCTGTAAAACCCTTCTTCCAAACGCTGCCTCGGCCGATTCCTGTAGAGGAATCCTATAATGCCTTGTAAAGGAATGAACCGAGAACCACGTCGCTGCTCTACAAATTTCCCCATAGCTAGCAGTGTGTCTAAATGCTTGAGAAGTAGCTGCCCCTCTAAGCGAATGTGCGAAGATTCCGCTTGGGGGATTTT